>CM053507.1:58823090-58888944 GCA_028627145.1 Eidolon dupreanum
TCTTTTCTTTTTTATTTATTTATTTTCATTTCTTTAATGAGTTTTAGATGCTGAGAGCTGTCCTTTTAGGTTCATGCAAGTTTCACAGGACTTTATTTTCTATTTTGGTTTTATGAGGGTAGATTTAAAAGTTCACTCTTATCAAAGGTAACATAATTTAGACTAATTATAGGCCTTGATATAAGCTGTTTAATCTGTTTTTGTGCATGTTATTGTCATTAAATTAAAAATAATTTTTTTTTGATAAAGGCTAATAAATAGGATTGTATCTAAAAACACATTTTAAAGTAGTTTTTTCATTTTATTTTCTTACTCACTTAGAATCTTTGGTCCGTAGCAAATATTTTTGCCCTTTAAAATCATTTAAAAAAATACTTAGGAAGTAATAATACGTATTTATTGTAGAGACTTTAGAAAAGAGATAGATAAGAAAGAAGGAGAAACATCACCTGTAATCCCACTCTATTTTTTCTAGTCTTTATATAACTATATATAGGTAGTCTATTCAATACAAAGAAAAATATATATTTAAAAAAACTCTGGAGTGTTGGTAAGGTCATTTCTGTGGAAATAATTGAGTTGTGGTGTTATTCTTCCTCTTGCGTAGTCTCCTTTTGTCATAAAATAATACAAAAAAATAGTAAATATAATTTTATCAGTTATACCTAAATAAAGCTGGGAAAAATACTTTAGAGAGATTCTTTCCCTTTGATTAGTAAGGTTGATGCATATTTTCTCCTTATCTTCATGGTGTTTATGGTTTAGTAGAAGAGAAAATAATATATATGAAAAACTATGTGGTATAAGTTAATAAGTAAAAAATGTCAAGTAAAATAATTTTGGGAAATAAGAATAAGGAGGAAATAGTTTATTTGAAGAGTAAAGATTCTTTTGAGGCAAAGAAGAGAAGGTATGATTGAGGAAAATTAAGAATTATAGAAATCAAGACTTAAAAGGATCCCACAAAGATTTCTGGACCAAGTCAAATAAGAAAAAAATCAGACCCCAGAAGGCAAAGGGAACATTTGAGAGTTCACTTACAGAACTTGGCCACAGTCTAGGTCTGAGACCTCAACTAGCCCCTGCTCATAGATGCAGGAAATGTCACCCTTGGCTGAGGGGCAGCCTGGGCAAAGGGAGATAGAGCAGTGTAGGCATCTGCTAAGGCTGCTGACTCTGCCTTTTCTCATAGCCTCTGGGATCTATATGTATTATCTTATCTCTTTCCTAGATTGTTAACTTCTGCCTTGCTGCTACCACTTTCCCCATCCTATGTGCAGCTATTTACCATCCCAAATAAAATAAGAAAAACAACTACCTTTAACTGTGACCCCATCTCCTCTTGCCTTAGCCCCCTTCTTGTAGTAGTAGTCTACATCTGTCCATCTCTATCTCAAAATTACTTATAGTTCTCTCTAATGAGTTTCCTGTCCCAGCCCTCCATTGAAACAGTGTTGGTGAATTCTGTTAACCCTCGTGTGTACATTGCTTGGGACTCTTGACCACTTGCTCTACAAATCTCCATTACAAATTTCTGTCCCTCTTGAATATATAAGTACAGTTCTTGGTTGCTTGCAGTTGAAATTGATCTAGGGTAACCTATGGAAAAAAGATTATTTTTGGAAGGTTGGCAGACACTATTAATTTGCCTTCCCTGTCTCATCTGCCGACAGAATACTGATTTGGTTTGGGTAGCAGTGTCATCAACTCTTTACTAGATCTGTACATTCTCAGCCTTCCTAATAGGGGATGGCCATGTCATGAAGTTCTGGCTAATACATTGCAAGTGGACACTGCTGGGAGGCATCAAAGAAAAAAGAGGAGGCCTATATTTCTTGTCCTGGACCCAATTGTGTGACAAGGTGATGCTGGAAGGTATGAAACAGGCTACTCATGTATTTTTCTCCCTATCATACCTTTTCACCTTTCTTGCCAGCTAATTCTGGCTAATTTGGAATGCTCTATGAAGGCATAACCTCTGGCAGTTTTCCCTGAGTCTAGTGCCCCTCCTGTTTGCCTTGTTACTTGTATATGCCTCTTTTTATCTGGCCATATATTATTCACATTATTTGTATGTAGCTGTGGGTTCTTTGAGGTCAGGGCACCATCTTTTAGGTTAAAAAAACAAAAACAAACACAAAACCTTTTGATGTCTTGCACTAAGCCTGTACAATATACTTTTTTATACTTTAATTTTTGCTTATGAAAAAATTTCAATTTTCATAACAATTATTACTTTGCTAGGATATAATTAAATTTATATATTTTAGGTTGCCTGCCTGATTCGAGTTCCTTCTGAAGTAGTTAAGCAGAGGGCACAGGTTTCAGCTTCTTTGAGAACATTTCAGATTTTCTCGAACATCTTATATCAAGAGGTAAGATGTGTTTTTAAGCTCTTTTCTTTATTGGGAAAGATTTTATAGTAGCTAGAATGAACACTATGAATCTTAGGAGTCCTAGATGAGACCTTAAAGCTAACTATAATGTCCAGTTATAGTAACTTTTTATGCTAAAATTGTCAACGTTTTTTTCCTTTGTTTTTGAATTTTTATTTTCATTTTTAAAATTTCTAAACAAACATATTGAGTGCCACTGTTGTATATGTGTCCTACATTATAATCATCCTATATAGTTCTTTTGGAATCAGACGTGGAATAAATAGTAAATATGTAAAATGAATGAAGATATATTAAAACATCATTACAGAATTTGAGGACCCATGGAAGAGAAGTGTAGTAATAGACTGATGTTAATGACCAGTGTCATAATGTTTATGTCAAATTTAATTCCTCTTGCTGGTTAGTGTTAAGCTGTGGGTCAGAAATTATTCCTCCTGGCCATGTTACTAGGGACCATTGAGCTGCTTCCTGCATAGTTTTTAGAGAAACCTTAATTTTTTTTTTATAAAAGTCAATCACATGGAAATTGCAATGGGTCTAGGTTTTAGAAAAGTTATTCCTAATGGTCCCTATGAGGAGATACTGAATATTTAATTGTATGAATGAGATCAATCCAGACAGTAGAAGGTCCCTGTTTATTCATGTGTACAGTTAAATGGATAAGCCAAAGCTTGTCCAGAGGTATTTAACACTATTGAGAGTTTATTAATGAATTTCTGATGTGTTTTGATTGAAACTATGAAATATAATTCTGTTTTTATATGAAAGGGTAATCAGCATTCTGTGTACATTTGCTTCTGGAAATGTTTTTAGTTAAAACATCTTAAGTATTCTTTTCAGGAGAAGAAATTTTGAAAGCAACTAAAGCTAAATTAATATGTAGTCAGTTTTATTGCTAGAGATGTTCCCATTTTAAAGGTAGCTGACCCAAGCTCTGCATACCTTAGACCAGTTCTTTAACCTCTTACAGAACTGTGGGCATTGTGAACATTTTACAACTCAAACTTTAGAAAAGGTAAATATGATTTATTTAGAATGTCATTCACAAATTTCTGCTATTCTGATTTTCTGAACTTTCTGCCTTTTTTTTGTTTCAGGGTATCCAAGGATTGTATCGAGGCTACAAAAGCACGGTTTTAAGAGAGGTGACTAACTTAATTTTGAACATTGAAGTACAAAAATGATATGCTTTGTTCAGTAAATTTATTTGGTGAAACTGGTTTAAAAATTAAAGAAGGAAATTATCATTTTTTAAAACACTGTTTAGTGGTATCTTGGTTCTTGCATCTAATAAATGGGTAGAAGGAGTTTGCTGAAAGGGCGATCCCAGTGATAAGAATGGCCCATCCTGTAGCTTCTTTGTACTTCTAGAGTGGCTAAATGTCTGCTGTAGCTGAAATATGAGGAAATAACTACAAAGGGCAAGATATCAAGTTAATTATTGTAACACACAGAATTTGGTAGTGAAAGAAGCACTCTAAGATAGGGGTCCCCAACCTCTAGGCCACAGACTGGTACTGGTCCTTGGCCTGTTAGGAACAGGGCAGGAGGTGAGGGACACTGAGCAAGCAAAGCTTCATCTGTATTTGCATCCGCTCCCCAGCACTAGCATCACCGTCTCAGCTCCACCTCAGATCATCAGGCATTAAATTCTCATCACCGGTCCTGGGTGCTGAAAAGGTTGGGGACCGCTGCTCTGAGAGACAAGTATCTCAAAAGTCTCTATCATGTAGTTAGCTCTTGTTTTTCTGATAACAAAATATGATGATGAACTGGGAAGTTCATTCTGGCCTGGAGTCCTGGCACTGCAGGTATGCCTGGGAGTGAGCCATTTCACTTCCTGTACCTTCTAACCCACAACTTGTGTGATTTAATATGTGGTAAATTTCTTCTCCTTCCTCCTCTCCCTCCTCTCCCTCCTGTACTCTTCTCCCTCCTCTCCCCTTCTTTCCCTCCTCCTCCCTCTCCTCTTCCCCTCCTTAAAAAAGCAAAATGATTTCAGTATATTACTGAAGGAAGCATGTTTTAATTTTTGCCTCATGTAGAAGATGCTATTTTGAAATTTAAAAATTATAGGTATGTGAGTTATAAGAGAAGTCTTTGATTTGGGACATAATTTTCTTTTTTCTTTTTTAATGAATTTAAATTTTGCTGTACCCCTCCCCCAAACCCCCAGCTACATTGCAATATAATTGGTAAATAAAATAGTAAGGTATTTAAAGCGTACAGCATGATGATTTGATATATGTTTACATTGTAAAAAGGATTGAGACATAATTTTCTATTAAATCACAATAGAACATCTACATACCCTTTTTTTATTATTAGCATAGAGATTTATTTGAATTCAAAGTAATATGGTTCTATGTAGAATACTGTACTAATTGTCTAAGGCAAATATCATTGGCTCTGAAACAGGTTTAATGATGTCATTCTTTTGAAGTAAAAAAAATATGTACTAAGAATGCACAAGGAAGCAAAGTATAAAAAAGAAGTTTGCTGAGTATTGGGAATTGTTGTAAGATGGACACACTAACAGGCTGTAATGGAGTTCATATTATAAAACATGTAGCAAGGAGTTCTTTTGCTTTATCAAGTCCATGGAAAATAAATCAATAACCTCAGTAATGCAGAAGTATGACCACCTGGTTAACAGGACAAACTTCCTGAGGGATACAGGTCATGCGTAATTCACTATACTTTCCCTTTCTCTACCTTCTTTCCCCACACTGATTTCTTTTGTTTTTCTCTTTAAGATCAGTTTCATCCTACTGAAAAATATTTGGTTTTATTTGTGAAGTGAAGTAAATAATATCCCGATCGAAATATGCAGCAATTTAGGTGAAAGTGATCAAGGATCAAATATTTGAAAAAGGTTAATTAGCTAGTTAGCATAAACCATTGGTGGCTTACAGAAAAAAAGTTCAGAAAATGTATGTTCACTAAAAAGATAAAAAGAGCAAACAGTTAAAAATGGATGAAAAATCCTAGGGTTTATGGTGACTTAGTAATCAAAAGCAGATAGGTTTCTTTTGATCAAACTCATTTACTTGTGTAGTGATCTATAAGGAGGTTCAAGGTAGAATTTGGTTTCCAACAGCATCTATGGCCAAAGTATAAACTTAAAAGGTCTCTTCCTCTTGTAGAAATTGGAACACAGACAAGAAGTCTTTCTTTGAGTATCCTTTCGCATACATCATCCTGTAGATCTGGTGGGCTTGACTGCCCAGGAGAATAGAGCTCTTTGTAGTGGTAGCAGAGTCTTGTGCTAATCCAGGATCCTTAGCTGTGAGTGTTGCTCCGAATCTACCCTGATAGTAATTAGTGGCGGAGGGAGCTCCATCCATCACCCCAAGATACAGGATTGTGAGTTTCACTTGAACAACACCATCCTGAGCTCATATGTAGGATTTTAGCCAATAGTTTTGGTTCAAGCCCTAACTTTATTCCGAGATTCATAGCTTCAGTGGTTCCAGTCTTATTAATAGCTAGCAGCATGTCATTGCAGATCTTTGCAGCCTGCTGGGTCTCCACAGCTCCACAGTACACCACATCGGAGCCCATGCACCCAGCAGTTTTTGCGCAGCAGCAAATTCATCTTTAGCTCCTCCCACTGTATACGTATGGTGCCCAGACTGTGCAGCTTCCATACCACCAGAAACGAGGGCATCCATGAAAACTGCTCCCATTTTCTCAACTTTGGCCAATTCCTTCAAAACCACAGGATCAATAGTCCTTGAATCCATTAATAGTGAGCCTTTCTCTACTTATATTTTAGAATTCCATTTGCTCCAGAATAGGCTTCTATTGCATTAATACTGGTAGGCAACATTGTAATAATTCTATCAGCTTTTTCCAGCTACCTGCTGCTGGGGATGACACTACCTGTTCATCTGCATCTTGAAACTCTGCATGCAAATACATCATAAATAATGAGTGGATAACCACATTTAAAGAGATTTTTTTACTATTGGATTCCCCATGCTGCCTAGTCCAGTGAATCCAGCTGGGTATTGACCTAGAACACGCCGCTGGCAATGCTGGCTGTTGACGGCCACTGCCAGCAGCTCCAGTATTGGAGCTGGAGGCGGCTCCGTGGAGACCCCACCTGTTTCCTCGTGGTGACTTCCCTATGGTGACATCCACCACTCCTGACTTGCCCACTCTGCATACATTTGTTTTCTCTTTGGAGTTACTTGGATGCTATTCATTTATGAAAATGTTTTAAATTTAAATAATTATTGTCACAATTAGCAGAATCTTAAAATTCTTTGAAATCCCTAATTATATTCCTAGGTAGTTTTTTTGTTCATTTGTTTTATACTATAGATTATAGTCTTCTTTATGAAACACTGGCACTGCTATTTAAATTTTTGATTTGTGCAAGGTAACGACCTTTAGTGTAGTGTTGTGTAGGTGATGTATATCTTTGAAAAATTTCCTTTGAAGGCAAATGGGATGTTTCAGAATTGGTCATTTGCGTGAAGATGACTTCTGCCTTTCAGAAATATCACCTGTACTATATTTTTTGTACTTATTTTCTCACTAAGCATGTGTTACTTACTGAGATTTCACTGAGTGCGAGAAAAAGGCAGGGGGACCAATGAACCTTTTTTATTTTACTGAGAGATGCTGAATAAATTAATATAATTACATGCCAGAGAATACTGGTTTCGCATACAAATAAATAGATAAAACACATGGTTACAACTACATTCTATTCTTTTAAAAATTTGTTTTGACATATATCACACTTGTAATTAATTTCTAGGCTGCAATTCTTGCAAATAGTGTGACCTTCCTGAGATGACTTTGTTTATTCAAAATGGCAGTGCTTTGTTGGCAATTTAATTGAGGTCCTTTGCATTATTCGTATTCATAAAAGATCTTTCAGAACTGATTTTAGTTGAAATATTGCTTGTGTACAGATTCTCTGATAGAATGAGAGAAAAATTATTGCTGAGTGAAACATTATGACTTTTCAAAATGAGGAAAATAAGAAGTGATATGTCTGCTTTAAACAAAATTTTTGCATTATAAATAGTTCCAATTCTTACATTGTTCTCACGCCAATATCAAATTTTTTTGCCAAGAGCTTGTGTGATTATTTCAATAAGAAAATACTCGGAAGCCTTAGTGAAAATCACCAGGGAACTTTATACATTTATTCTGTGTACAATTTTTTTTAAATAGTTTTATCTCCCTAGGCGTAGACCATTAGAGTGAGATTGATGTTTGAATCCATGCATTATAAAATAGGTTGTGTGTTCTTTAGATTTTATGAATGCTGTCACATGTTTTTTTACTACATTTGATGTTTGTAGAGATTGCATGTTTATCCCTTATGTCCTAAATTATTTTAGTTACTGTGAATTTTAGACATGAGTCTTCGTTAGGTCAGCTGATTATACTATTTATCTCACCCTTTCAGTGTTCATTTGCCTCATGATCTTGGCCAAATTAGATGTGGCCAGGCATTGTGGTGCAGTGGTGTTATTGCAATAAGATGGAAGCGGGGAGCAAAATCACAGCTGCCTTCTTAGCCAGGCTGATTTCAGAGAGTCCATTGTCCTAAGAATTCTGTGGAGAGCAGCCTCATGATCTTGGATGTGAATTAGGACTTCTTTAAAAGAAGAAAGCAGGGAAATGCAAGATGTTTCAAAAGAAATAGGAATAGGTTAAGCTCAGCACATGTGTTTTATCCGCAAATTCTATTTAGCAATCTCTTTAAGAGTATCTCATATGTGTTGGGCACCACACAGAACATTTCTGCCCCAAAGAATTCATGTTCTGGTGGGGAAATAGGGGAGAAGACACTTTACAGTGCAGTGTGATAGTGCTGTAATGATATGTATGTACAAGATGCAGCTGGGATTATAGAAGAAGCAGTGCTGGAGTGGTATTCAATTAGTATTTGTTGCATTAATGAAAATTAGTTTTGACTTAATTCTTGAAGGAGTGGCAATTAGAATAGTCAAGGAGACAAGCAGATGCAAAGGCATGAGGTGTGAGAGACACGTGTACCTTGGCTATCTAAGCAGAATTGGGGTTTTCACACCTATTGAAGAGGCAAGAGTGATTTTCCTTTACCTGAAGCCAAGTAAGGCTGCTACAAGAAAGCACTTGACCAGATGGGGTGTTTGCTAGGGGGAGAGGTTGAACAACCCACCCTAGCTGGATGTCTGCCAGGGGACTGGAGTGGAGTACATGGAAATGCCCTTGCAAGAGCCTGACACATGTTCCCTGGAGTTTAGAGGATAAATTATTGGTGTTTGACTCTTCTCTACACAAATATGACAGTAAGATGCTGGCTGTAGCACCTCAATGGTAGGATATTGCCATTTTGGTAATGAATAATTCCTAGTTTCTTTTTGGTAGATAAGAGTGGCCACTAAAGACATTTGAGATAGGTGAGGGTTGTTTCCCCCTTCTCTTTCCAGTTTTGCTACCAGGCTTTGATGAAAGCAAGTCTCGCACCAAATTCTATTGTACATACAGTCAAACACGTGCAATCAAAATCAAGCACTCAGGCAGACCAAAATAAGTCATTCATCCTGTTCTATAAGTTCAGTGAGGCCCTCAGACTTTCTGATTGAAAAGTTCACTTTTAAGTACATATAGCAGCTTTCCAAAGTTATTTATCCTTATTGTCTACTAAATTTCCCCTAATCTAGTGACTGGAAACAGGAACTTCTGTGATTATCCTTCAGAGTATTTTTCCCAGTTCTGTTGTCTGCACACTAAGTTCCTTTTCCCCCAAACTCCATGTTATAGAAGTCTCTTGTGTGTTTTTTTCAGAGCCATTCTGTCTTAGATGTTTTGTATCTTGTTTATTTTCTTAACCAAAATATTTTGGAGACCATTTTATACCACTTTTCATAAAGAGCACCCTCTCTTTTTTATAATTGCTTAGTACTCCATTGTACAAATGAACCACTGTTTATTTATAGCCAGTTCCTCATTGGTGGATATTACAAGCATGCTATAATATATGTGTTGTTCCTATTTCATTTTGCACATGATTAAGGGCGCTTGTAGGTTACATGCTAAAAAGTAGAATTGCTTGGTTAAAGGTATATAGGCATTTGTAATTTTGATACATATCATTAGATTGCCCTTCATGGAACTACCAGTTGATGTTTTTGCCAGCAATACAGGAACTCTCTTGTTTTCTTCTGCCTTGCTAACGGTACTAGAAAGCTAAGATGTAAAAATGATCTCACTGTACTTTTAAAGTAAGACTGGACATCTGACATTTATTTGAGATCTGATTTATTTACTGTGAACTGATTAAATTATGCTAAAGTTATTGTCAGAATTAAATGAGCTCGATATTAAGTGTTTTCTAAAGAGCCTGTCACATAGTGGTGTTCAAGAAATGTTGACTATGTTAGTATTCTTGGTAACTGAAAGGGCTTTTGACAGGAAATAACACCTATGTGTAAAATGCAACTCTGTCTCTTACCAGCCGTCTGCTCTTGGCAAGTTACTAAACCTCTCTGTGCCCAAGTTTGCCCATCTGTGCTAGGAACTTTGCATAGATTTTTCTCGTTGAAATCTCACAGCAGTCTCAGAAAGGAGGTATGACAGCAATAGAGAGGTCTGCTTGGGAGATTGAGTAGAGAAACCTGCCTCTAGGTTGTTGGGTTCTTGAACAAGGATGCAATCTTGATCTGTCTACATTTAAAGACGTGCATGCCATTTCATGACGATGGGTAACAGTAGGTGTGTTTGAAGTAGAGGCCAGCTAACTGTAATTACTTGTAAAGCTTTTCAGCTGCAATTGGAGAGTGTTGGTGGTTGAGCTGATCAAAATTGGTAAGGTAAATGGGCTGGAAAATTTTTATGATTATTCTCATTTGGGTCAGATTGATTATTTACTGCAATTTATTTCCCAAATAAGATTACCCATTTCTAGGAAGGCTTTCTTATTGAGATTGGAACACTTGAATGTTTTCCATTGAAAAATGTTATGAAGCGACTATAGCAAGGACCTCTATTACTTATTTAATATCCTTAAGTCTGTGTACTAGTTCCTGCTTTCATGATAGTAAAAGGGCAAAAAAAAGTTCTAGCTGATAAGAATTTTTTTTCCTTGTCTCACAGTGTTGTGTATTTGTCTCTGTGTGTGTTTGTATGAACTTGTTTTCTTTGACTTTCATCTTTCTTTTGTTTTTGATTTGTCTTTACATTTCCATTCTGTCTGATTACATGTAACTATGCCTTGTCTTCTCAGATAGCATGTAAGTTCCTCTTGAAAACAGCAATTGGATTTTTATCTCTTTGTAGCATGCATAGGCTCTAGAATAATGCCTTCCACAAAGTCAGCACTCAGTAAATATTTGTTTTTTAATTTTTTTAAGTTTGATTATTTTTTGTTCAGCTGCTTCTAGACACCATGCTCATTTCAGAATGCTGAGGTGAGCTTTTAGGGGAGTTGGAATTACACAGGTTGGTGGTTCAGCCTTTGGACACACTACATTATAGGATCTTTGCATTAGGTAGGTGATGAAATACCAAAAAGTACATAATTTTCTAAGATTTCAGTCTTCTTAAACTTTGAAAACATAGTTTTTATAAGCCTGGTTTCATTAGAAAAATAGTAAGTGCTGTAACTCACTTATTTTCTACAACTTAGTAATTCCATTTGAAAGGAAAAAAGCGACTATAAATCTTTCCAAACTTTTATTGTGAAATTGTTTTTCAGTTAAAATCCAATGCAAACATATTGAACCCTATTTTAATCCTACATAATTCATTTTATTAACTATGACCAAATAGAACATCTGTTAAAATTCCATAATGTTAGTTTCATGGGAAAAGAAAAAATCTGTTTGCTCTTGGAATTTGTCCACTATTTTATTGTTCAGGGTTTCAGCAAATGTGTAATGAGACATTCTTATTAATATGAATATTAAACGAATGAAAATGAAATACCCCCTTTAATCACAGAGGTTTATAAAATGAGTCACTTAATTGCATTTATATTATTATAACTTAACTGTAGAGATGGTCTGTAAAGAGTGAATGAATGGTAGTTCATTTAGTTCATTTTTTAATATGAGAATCTAAAATTATTACTTCTCAAACATGGACGTTAGCTTACAGTTTTTCATCATCTCTTAAATAAACAAACATTTTTGGAAAGAACAATTTAGTAAAATTATCTTAATGTAGAAAAATTACTTTAGCCCTTTAGCACACATTTTCCCATGTTTTGTTTATATGAAAACAGCTGCTGTTTACTTTTCTCATTCTTTGGACGAATTTCATTTGCACTTGTACAGTTTGAAAAGGCTGCCTATTTGCATTGTTGCATGTTGGCCATGTTATCCTGAAGGCATCCTAGTTCCTATGCGTAGGGTTTCTGGGATGTAAATGCAGTAACGTGACTCTTCAGTGTAAACATATAAGAAAGCTACTGGATAAAGGTGAAAGTTAATTCTTCATTTTAAATGTTAGCATCATAAAACCATAATGTTGAAGGAGCTCTGTCTATGGTGTTCCTTTGTTTGTGTTTTTTGTCCCATGTGAAATATATTCTTCCTTCATCTGTCGATTTTGATTGCATTTAGGCCGCAAATAACAGGAAATCAGACTACAGTGGCTGTACCGAGTTAGGGTTTTTTACCCTTCTATAACAAGAATTCTGGAGGTGGTTACTAATTAAATGAGGGCATTGAGGATCCAGGCTCTTTCATTCTGCTTGGCTAACCTTAGTACTCTGCCTAATTTTCTCATGATCACAAAATGGTTGCTGCACTTTTAGGCATTGTGGCTCCTTTCTAAGCATGAAAAAGTAGGAGACAATACTAGCCTTACCTCACAGTCTGGTTACCTGGAAAACAAAAGCTTTTTTGGGCCAGGTGTCTTAGGGCCTCCCTGAGTATCATGGGGATTGGGAAGTTGAGCATGTATGTGATTTTTCAGTGTAGTGAGTGAAGACAGGCAAAGAAGGTGGTTGAGACTACTATTACCGAGCAACCATACAATATTTGCCAAATTCTGTCTATTCAAGCCTAGCTCAAGTTCCATCCCTTGCACCGTTTATTTCATCTCTGACTTCAGCCACATACTTTGGTACTCTGTTGTTCACATCCAGAACATTTGTCTAGATTACAATTTTTAGACATTCAGTTCTACTCTGGAAACTGTAATGTCTGTTTTTATTCCTTTTCTGCCACCTTTGTTCTTTTGGGTACATATGAAAACTCTTCTTTAAAAATCATGTGGTGTTCTGAATTATTCTGAAAACATGAGTTTATGTCAAAGTTACTTATTTTTCATACAGTTTTGATTTTAAAATTAAATCTCAGAATACCAGTATTGACATATTCATCTGCAGATACTTTCCTTGAAAAATATGTAAAGCACAATTAAAATAACAGCTAATGCTTACTAAATACTTCAGATGTTCCAGTCACTGTACTAATTTTTTTGCAAGCATTGTTTCATAAAATCCTTTCAATAATCCAAAACATGATCCCTGCTTTATAGAACATGAATCTTAGGAAGGTTGTGGTTTATTCATAGTCTCACCTCTAGTAACGGAGAGAACCAAGGACTCAGAGTCCATGATCTTAACCCCTTTGGTGAGCTGTATATTTTGCACTTATATGCAGATAAGTTTTTCTGGGGAGGAAAATATATATTTAAAATTAGTAGTCTATATTTATATCTTTGGTCTTTGAACCTTTAGGTAGGCATAAGTGTTAGAACTTTGGGGAAAATGAGTTCTCAGCAACTGATATTAAAACAAAAGTTAATCAGAGGACACAGACAAATATAGAGAATCTACTTCAGTAGAGATGTTCATGAAGAACAGTGGCTTGTATGTGCGCATTATTGCATATGTTTGCATGATTTGCTCTTATTATTCAGGTGTTAGTTCACACATCTCTTCCCTGAGGTGTCTTCTGTGACAACTCTAGCTAAAGCAGACTTACCCCAACTCTGATCACTCACGTGGTACCTAGCATTCACCATTATCTGAAATTATCTTCATTTTTTGTTTACAAACTTATTACCTGCTTCCTTCACACTGTACCACGAGGTACCTACTGTCTGTTTTGTTCCCTACTTAATCCAATACTTAGAAGAGTTCTTGACACATGGCACACCCAGAAAATATTTGATGAACAAACCAATGACTTAATCATACTTGTGTCTCAGAAGTAGTCTAGTTTTAAGTACTTAGGTATTTTAAATTTTCAACACATGCTTAGGCTAAGAAGCATTTGGCAAGAATTATGACATCCTCACTTAATTCCCAGGCAAGTTAGTGGTTTTCTACCATATAAACTTTCTGTACTTCCACTAAGTTAATTTTCTCTTTTTTTTTAAAAAAAAGTCGTATTTCTTGGTATTCTTGTGTCTTCCACAAATAGTCCTTATTTTAATTTTGTCATCTCTAGTTAAGGTTGCTCCTATGAATATTTTGTATACGTAAAATACTTTTTTGAAACGACATGAAAATAGTAAACAACTTATTTATGAAGAAAATCCTTCATCAGATATGCAAATTATATACAATGAATACCGTGTGGGTCAAAAATTACTCTTGAGATTCTCAGTACTATATACTATGTTATTTTCTGAACAAACACCATCTTTTAAGGAGTATCGAGGAAGAAACTATATGTATTAAAAAAACAAATTATGAAGGTAAAATCTAGATATTTATATGTAATTCAAGGATTATAGTTGAAAGGAATTATTTAAATGAACTATTCTAAATGTTTACCTATAGATTTGACCACCTGCTTGCATATTACCTCGGGATCATATACTATTAATTACAATTTGAATTCCGACTGTGTATTTCACATAGATTTTTCTAATCCTTAGATAAAACTGTAAGATATTAACCTTTGTTTTTTTAACATATTGGTAGGCTGGATTTGTAAAAGTTAAGCAATACAGCTAGTATGTGGCAGAACTGGAAGCAGAGGCTAAGCCTGTATGATTCCAAAGCCTTTGTTTCTTCTTATACTTTGCTTCCTGCTCATGACTCGCAGATAAATTCACTGTTTTTTCCTCTTAGAGTTTTTCAGTAAATCATAGGAAAATAAAGTGGTAATGTGTCTGTAAGACTTGAACCAAATCCGTTAACTTGAAGTGGAGCACAATCTGAGCATTAGAGAATTCTAAAAGATAGAAATGGAGCCGTTAGGCAAAACACAAGAGGTTCTTCTAAATCAGGCACCGATTTCAACACCCTCCTTCATCTAGCCTTTGTTAAGATTACTTAAAAATGCATGACTGATTTTAGCCTTCTATCTTTTTTCGTCCCTGGGCTTTAGCATATGTTCTGAGAAACAGCACGATAGGTGGGAAAAAGTTGATTGATATTAAAATGTTAATAACTTAAATAACCAGAGTATGATTATCAAAACCAGCTGTTTTGTACATAGCCAAGTAATTAACAGATAATTTATTAACTGGTGTAGAAGAAGAAATAGCCTTCTCTCTATAAAGATGTTTCTTTTCCTTTGTGAAAATAACTTTTTGTTATCGAGCTTGTCATTGCAAAAGTTGTGTTATAGAATTACACACTAGAGGGTGCACAATGCCTGTGTTTTAAATTTTGGTGGCAGAAACCTCAATATGCATGAATCTAGAAGCTTTTGAGTTGATTTCTTGATAACTTTAAAACCGGTTTGAATTAAGAAATGAAAATCCAAGCATGATAGTATTTTCCAATTCAAGATTTCTGAATAATATTATTTAATCCTGAAATACTTCATTATGCATGTCTAAAAGATAAAAACTGATAAATATACTTAACTTATCAAAAAATGAATGTCACAGTTTCAAAGTATTTCCCCAAAGCTCTTTTTCAATTACAAAGGGAAAAATAATAATTTTATAGTTGGAAAAACTGGCAGACGCTACTTTATTCAAATGATGAAGGTTAACCTCACCAGTAAGTAGTAAGACCTATTGATATCATATACCCCCAATAGAATATACCAAGAAGCACACAATATCACTTTATTAGTCTTCTTGCCAAAAAGTGTGTAATTTTAATCCGATTGTGAGAAAACATCAGAAAACTCAAATCGTGAGACAATGTACAAAATAGCCAAGGTCATGAAAAGTAATAATAAAAGTAGTCACATGTAGCAGGAGACTAAGGAGACACGATGAGCAAATGCAGTAAGGGATCCTGGGTTGGATCCTGGAACAGAAAAAGGATATTAGAGGGTAAGGCTGGTGAAATTCAAATGTCTATAGTTTAGCTGTTAGTATTGTAGCAATACTAATAGCTGGTTTTGATAATCATACTCTGGTTACTTAAGTTATTAACATTAGGGGAGCTAGGTATGGGGTATATGTGAAATCCTTATATTAGCAACTTTTATGAAAGTCTATAAATTGTTTCAAAAATTAAAAGCCTGTAAAAAAAAAGCCAGATTTGGACTTTATATGAAGTAATTAATTTAAAAAATGATCTTCTAAAATAATGACAATTTAAATTTAAAACAATTAAAATTTTTTATATCAAAGTAATACCTACAATCAGTGAGAGTTCAAATAATTTAGAAGAAATTATGATGAAAAGCAAAAGTTTTTTTCCTCATCCTTCTCTATTTAGTCCCACTATCTAGAGGTAACCTACATTAACTGTTTCTATTTTTCTTATTACACCTGTATTTCTGGATAATATATATAAATGTCTGTTTCTTAATTTGTCAGTTTTGGACACAATCTATTGAGTCTTTGGAATGGAAGATGTGTTTTAGCACACATGATGCTCCTCCCCAATCTTATCTCATTCTAGCTTTCCAGATATATAAATTTCATGCCTCTGATTATTTAAAAAAATTTAAGTCATATAGTTGTGTTTTTATTTCTCATCCCACAAACTTTCAGCGCCATAACTTTGTCTTTATAAGATGAGATTGTTACTTTTTGCCACATTACTCTCCTTAACTTTCAAATCCCACTTTCTGGAATGACTTTTTCTCAGCTGTACTTTTGCCCTAGATTGTCAAGATGTCAAGACATGACTGTTTCATCGTATCCTTCACCCACGGTCACTTCTTTCATGATTTTTCTGGATTTATTCTAAAAGTTGAACACCAGTGAACTAGAATTTAAGACTATGAATGATTATGAAGGCCAAGCAGTGGGCAGGAGTTATACTGCCTTTTGTATCAGTCCTGCATCACCCTGAAGGAGATGTTTCCAGCATCAGAATCAAATGAACTGTCCGTTGTGCTCTATCAGTTTTTTAAAACTTATCCAATATTTTAATTTGCCGAACATATTGGGAATGAACTTTCTTACATTTTTTTTCTTGGAGTTTCTAATTGCCCTTTCTGGGGTGCATTATTTACCTTTTTCATACATTTAAGTGTGACTCTCAGACTCATATCGTTTTTTGTACTGAGTTTCTTTTTTACTTGGGAATCTTGGAATCTTCCGTCCTCCTGTTCTAATCTGGAATGATCAGTCACTGATAAGATCAAAATACTTCTGGAGTCCCATTACTGCCTTCCTGTGTTGTGTCCTGGAGGCCCTGGAACATAGTGGTTCACACCATGGCTTTGCAGCCACTCTGCCTGGGTTCAACCACAGCTCTGCTTCTGACAAAGTTTATACCTCTGGTGCCTTACTGTCCTCATCTAATGAAAATATTTTAAGGCGTAATAAATATAAGGGTATAGACGATTTGTTTGAAGACCTTTATTTTATTCCGATTCTTTTTGGTCAGGTAATTATCTTTCTCTGGTGCCTAATATAATTTAAAAAGGTTCTTACTAATGACAGTTGATGATAACCATTCATAATGATTCTTTGGCTTCAAATGCGTTTCATTTTTTTTTTTTTAAGTAGGAAGGAATTATGCTAATAAGTTATGGTTCTTAGAAAAGTATTTTGATCAGTTTAGTGTACATCCTAATTACATTGGGGAAATAAGTGATTAAATTTGTGTGTAAGAGTCTTTTAAACTGATACTGAGTTTTCTAACAAAGCTCCCCTTTACCTTGATCCACACGTTATGAGTCTTCCCTGTTGTTTATCCATGAATTAGTCCAAATTCTGTTTGGGAAATGGAACGATGACCAACTTAAAAATCACTTTGGGATGAAATTTTCTTCATAGGATAAATTATGTATGACTTTTACCTGATAGAAGATACCAGTAATACCTGTGTTTAGAGGAGAGACCAGGACATATCTTATATTGAACGGCCAGGATCTTGTGGAAGTTACACTCTCTGCTGATTTATCTGTTGGTTCACACAATAGTTAATTGTGTGTGATACAGATAACAAAACTTAATCATTAAGTTTGGACTACTTTTGACTAAGTGAAAACACTGCATAAAGGGTAGTAACCTCTTGGTAAATTCACATTATTTTTCTGTATTTGAAGAAGGAAGTAGGTGAATTTATCCAGCATCTGCCATTTGTCAGACCAGATTCTTTTCATATTTTTCATTTAATCTTTACAGTAATTGTAAACAATCATTATTGCCACCTGAGAACTTGCAAAATGTGCACCCCCTACATATCTAGTCATGATTCCCAGCCAATCTATGTTTGTCTATCTAGTAAACCATTTTATGAACTAACAGATATTTGTGGAATACCAATGAGAAAACTGATAATCAATGGTGGGAGTAATGAGCTACATATAGTGACAGTTAACAGAGGGCAGAGTTGGACTCTGAATTTTTTGAACTCTTAAACTATTCTCGTAACAGTGTATGTATTTCCTTTTCTCTGCGGGAAGTGTGAGTAGGTTTTAAAATGAATAGTAGCACCTTCTTTTTCTTCTACCTTTCCAACTTTTTATTTTGAAAAATTACAGTTTACAGAAAAGTTAAACCATATATATTTTTCCAAGATTGATTAACATTTTGCTTTATCTGCTTTATCTCTCTCTGTCTCTCTCTATACACACACACACACATACACACACACTCACTCACTCACACACTTTTCTCTGAAATGTTTTAAGTAGGTGGCAGATATCCTGACATTTCATCACTTAAATATTCAGCATGTCTTCTAAGAATAGTCATGCTTCTCATAGCTACAGTACCATTATATCCAAGAAATTGACACATTAATATCTAATATATGGTCGGTTTTATCATTTTTCCTATTGTCCTAATAGTAAAAGCTTTATAACTTTTTTCCTTCTACAGGGTTCAGTAAGGGACTACACATTGCATATGGTTGTTAGTTGTCCCCAGACTTTTTCCCCATGATATTGACATTCTTGTAAAGTCCAGGGTAGTTCTTCTGTAAATAGTCCCATAATCTGGAATATATGGTTTCCTCATGATTATATTAAGATTACATTTGTGTATGTGTGTGTATATTAATACTACATGGATGATGTTGGATACTTTGTATTGCATTTTACCAGGAGGCACTTGATGTCCTATTCTTGGTGAAGTTCAGTTTAATCATTTGATTAAGTTGGTGTTCTCTAGTTCTCTGTACTCTTAAGAATTCAATTCTCTTTTGTTATTAAGAACTAATCTATGGGGTAATATTCTGAGACCATGTGATTACCCTGTTCCCTAATAATCTTTCACCTAATAGTTTTAACATCTGTGGATGCTTCTTATCTGAAGCGTTTATTACATTGGTGATTGCAAAATGTTGATTTTCCCAGTACTGTCATTTTTCTCTGAATTCATTAGTTGACATTCCTCTTCTATACTCTTCCCCCATCCAAAACTCCTTTCTTTACTATCCCTGTGGACTCATGGATTCTTTTCTTTTTAAAAGCTTCATTGAGATGTAATTCATGTACCATCAATTTACTCATTTAAAGTAACAATTCAGTGGGTTTTAGTATGTTCACAGATATGTGCAGTTATCACCACAGTTATGGACTCTTTTTTCAATAATTATAATCCATTACCATTATTATTATTTTTGATGCTCAGACTGCCCCAAATTTGGCCAGTGGGACTGTTCTTAAAACATTTCCCCATTAATCTCTGAGAACTTCCTTACTGGCAATAACAAGGTGTCCCACTCTTATTTTGTACTTTCCGTGTCCCAGTCCTATAATCAGCCACCTTTCCAAGGAGGCGTTGATTCCTTTGGGTAGTGGTCGTTAGAAACCAAAGATTGGGAATCTAGGTGTATTATTGCATCTAGGCTCTTTTATTGGGTAGAAGAGATTTAAAAAATTAAATATGTTAATTATTTTCTGCTTTTAATTTTTCTGTATCTCAGGCAAAAACAACAAATACTGTTTATTTGTTAAGATATCATACTGTAAAACTGACTTCTTTACAGAGCTGTAAATTTTAACATGTGCAGATTTGTATAACCTGCAGCACAATTAAGGTACAAAACATTCCCATTGTCCCCCAAACTCTCTTGTGCTATCCCTTTGTAGCCATATCTATTTCCCTACTTCGAATCCTGGCAACGACTGATCTGTTCTCTATCACAATATTTTTTTTCTTTTTGAGAATGTCATTTAAATGGAATCAGAAATTATACAGAGTAGTTTCTGTCACCATAATGCCTTTGAGATTCATCATATCCATTGTTTGTTTACACTGCAGTTTGTTTATAAATTCACCTGTTGACAGATGCTTGATTCTTTCCAGTTTGGGGCCACTGTGAAAAGAATTGTTATAAATACTTATGTACAGGTTTTTGCCTGAACATAAATTTTCATTTCTCTAAGGTAGGTAGTCAGGAATGGGATTGCTGGGTCATATGGTTAAGTGTATGGCAACTTTATAAGAAACTGCTAAACTCTTCCAAAATGGCTGTACAATTTTGCATGCCCACTGGCAAAGTATACTCTGAATCCCCGTCAGCGCTTAGTTTTTGGCAGGATTTTTTATTTTAGCCATTCTAATAGGTATGTAATGATACCCCATAGTGCATTTAATTTTTGTTTCCCTAATGGCTAATGATATTGAACAGCTTTTCATGTGTTTATTTGCCATCCTAGGGTGTTCTTTGGTGAAGTGCTTTTGCCCATTTTTTAATTGGGTTATTTCTTACTGTAGTGTTTTTGAAAGTTGTTTTTTTATATGTTTGGGATGTTGGTCCTTTGTCACTTATTTGATTTGTAGATAACTTCTGATAATTTGTAGTTTGCATTTTCATTCTCTGAACAGTATTATTTATAAAATAAAAACTTTAAATTTTGACAAAGTCCAGTTTATCAACTTTTTCTTTTATTAATTGTACTTTGACTATGACAGTCTAAGAGCTTAACTCCCAAGTCATTAAGGTTTTCTCCTATGTTTTTTTTCCAAAGAGTTTTATAGTTTTATGCTTGACGTCTACATCTTGAGCCATTTTGAGTTGATTTTTATTTAAGGAGTGAGGTTTAGGTATAGGTTTGATTTTTGCATATAGATAACCAGTTATTCCAAAAGCATTTGTTAAAAAGACTATCTTTTCTCCACTGAAATGTTTTTTCACCTTTGTTACAAATCATTTGACCATATTTGTGTAGGTCCTTATTGGAACAAATTTGTATTGGTTCCTTGTTATATGCCAAGGAACTCAGATATTTGTATTCATATTTTTTGAACATCCCAGTTTTGAAAGATGGTGTTTTGATTATCTAAGAAGTTTCCCTTTCTCTCTCTCTTTTTTTTAATTGATAGGAAAGGCTATCTAATAAAACCCCAAAACTTATGTGTCTTCCATAAGTTTTTTCCCCCTAAATCATCTCTTTAAAAAAAAAAGAGCTGATAGGAAGGACTAACTACAAACATTTCAAAATTTATGTATCTTGTACCATTTTTTCTTCCATTTTCTAAGAATGACCTATTTTCTCTTGAATTACTACCTTTTAAATGTATATACATCAGTGGGTTAAAAGCTTAGTTCTTCATCTAATTTTAATTGGGCTACTCTTTGTTTGTTTGTTGTTACTGCTGTTTCATTGCCATATAGTATAAATAATCTTGCACTTACTTTTTTGAAGAAGGAAAAGGTGCTATAAGTGTTTTATTTTATCCAAGCATGAAGCATGTTTGCTTTGAGAGTCATCCTCTTAACAATATTCTATAAAACACAAGATCTGAAATGACTTACCAAGATCACTGTGCTAGTTTGTGGTGAAGATAAACTGAGAATTCAGATTATTTGACTCTTAATCCAGCACTGCCCTCCAAGAATGGGAAGTCTACAAACCATGGAATTAATGTGAAGCTCTTAGTGTAAAAGACAGATTATGGAGATTTTCTTTGTGTTCTGTAGTCCAAAAATTCACTGTGGTTATGAGAAAAATATTGATACTGAAGTAGTAACCACGTTGGAGGTAGCAGTATGTGGATAAAACAGAAAAGATGAAAGATTTTACCCTCAGAGAGCTTCTATAATTTGTGTGTGAAAGGGCACATATTTGCATTTGTAAAGCAGTTCATCAGTAGTTGAAAATAATAGTGTAAGTGCTAAAGTGCTGGCAAGTATAAGATTAAGTAGTCAGTCTGGGAGTGAATCCTTATGTCTGGATGAGTTGAATTTTGGGTAATCCTTTAACAAAAGAGAAAAAGGGGAGAGTAATGAAATTGATGTGTCAGTCTTGGGAAGCATTCTAAAAAAAGCATGCCAACTGCTTTTAAAGAATATTTTTTACCTTGTAACTAAAACACTAATCTTGGGCTTTCTGTAATCACATGTACCCAACCCCCTTTGGAGTTGAGACCTTTGTTAACTTTTTTTTTTTTAGGTGCTTAACTCTTGCCTCAAATTAGAAGGGAAAAATAGAATTGCAGGTGACATTTGCTTCGAAGGCTCCGTGTGATGTTCTCCTGCAAATTATAGGAATGGGTCCTCTTAGAATATCAACATTAAATAGAAGAACTTTTAAAAAATCCATCCAATACTAGGCCAGAAAAAAGTATGGAGATGTTAGCTAATTAACATTCTTCATTTAATAATGACCTTTTTACAATGGATTTTTCATTGATTACTGCAAGTAAAAGTTAGGAAGATCATCGCAGCAAATGTGTCCATGAGGCCCAAATGTGTGAACAGTAAAGGCATATGCTTTGCTCTTGGCTCTTATGTGTGGTATTTCATGGAAAAGATCTTGAATGAACTTACTCTCATTGCAATTAAAAAAAGTGTTAACCTCTCATCAGGAACAGTTTCCTTATGTTGAAGTAAAATTATTATGTAGGCTGAATCTCATAAAAAATTACTGTTTAAAAGAAAAAAATGTTTTAAAATTCATATGATGTGAATCAAAACCCCAAATCATTTACAACCTATTTTATAGCTTAGAGAGTATTAAGTAGGTGTCATTCATATTCTGGGACTTTTTGAGGCATTATTCAATATCTATGACTTTGTTAACTTGGACTAGTTTTTGTATATTCTCAAATCTGCTTGTTTGTGGTTTTTAAACTTTTTTTTAAAAACTCTATTTCTTAAAATAAAGAATTGGAGCCATCAAAGTTGGCAAGCGTTAAGCATGCTAATTAATTAGTTCAACGTACTGACCAGTTCTCTGAATTATTAGTTCAAAGAAGCATGTGGACAGGGATGAAATTAGATTTAGGCATTTTTCACTCTGGTTGTTTTAGTATACTCAGGGTTACTTTGATCTGTAAATAACAGATGCTTTTTCATGCACGGTTTGGGATACATCAAACATGTCTAAAACTTTTTCTCAGATTTAGGACCCATCACACACTTTTAACTGTAGAGCAATTTTAGAAAAACTTTTTTGAGTTTGCATTTGATAATTAAAGCTAGGGTATTTTCTTTTTCATAATATGTATGCACAGGTTTATTTTTTAGAGACTGGCATAAGTAGTTCTAAGGCAATGCATAAAATTTATCGGTTGCTAAAATATATTCACTTATTCAAATATCAGTTTTAAGAGTAAAAGCTTAGGCAGCTATGAAAGCATGGAGTATGTGTGAGTGCAGACGCGCGCGTGTGTGTGTGTATACAGACATATACATATATAAATGCCTATGTGTATATATATACACACATATAATCATATACTTTTTTATCTATGTGGTAAAGATAGCATACTTGCTTTATTTTTATTAGATAAATATTGTTTCACTTTAATAATTAGCTAACAAAACATTGTTTTTAATTTGTCATAATTTACTACTTCTTCTGGTTTTCATGTGGGAAAACTTTAGTATTGGAAATAATTTTTGTAAGGAATGGTGTCAAATGAATGGTGAATAGGATGAAAGAGGTGAAAGACCAAGAGGATAAAAACTGAGAAACCCTTGATTCCCTGTTTTCCACAGCTCCTTATCAAAAGGCTCAATCTCAGGTCCTTCTTCAGCTAAGTGTACAATGCAAAGATCCCATGTGACAAGAGTTTAGTCCTCTAATGTGTAAGCTTCTTATTTGTACTAGAAATATTAAATAATAATGTCTTGCATTAATTAAAGAGTACCAAATACACTCTTCTAGTAGTTTTTTTTTTTCGTCATTAAACTACATGTGGTTTTACAACACATTTTATTTTGTGTCTTTTCTTTGTCAAAATATTACCGTAATAGAAGCTTCTTTACTATATCATGCATTAGGATGCTGAATTTTTAGTTGTAATTATGTCAGTATACTGTGCCTTTTAAAGTTGTTTAATCTCCCTGGGCTTTGGTTTTCTCATTTAAAAAATGTTGGTAAACATGTGGGCCATGCTAGACCACAGTCTGTTTTTACCATAAAGTTTTATTGGCACACAGCCACTCTCATTTATGTATGTCTTGTCTATGGCTGGTTTCACACTAGTTGTGACAGACACTGTACGGCTCACAAGGCCTAAAATATTTATTCTCTGGCTCTTCGTCCAAAAAGTTTGCTGTATCTTGGACTAGATTATCCAGTGTTCATTTACCCCCATTACCAACTTTTATAATTATAAAAAGAAAGAAAACATCGACTAGATCATTGATTCTCAAAGTATGGTTCCTGGACTGAGAGCAGCAGCTTTACCTGTGAACCATTTAGAAATGCAGATTCGCAGGCCTCACCCCAGAACTTCTAAATTGGGAACTCTACGGATGGTACCCAGACCCTGCGTTTTACCAGCCTTTAAGATGATTTTGATGCACACTAAAGTGTGAGAACCACTGGACTAGGTATCAAGTTCAGTTAAAAGATTTTTATCTTAAAATAAAAAAAATTTAATTCTACAACTGGTAAATCAGGAGAAAAATGAAATACTGGATATTATTACAGAAACCAGAGAAATTAACATTTTTTCTTCTCCAGTAAAACCTTTTGTCATAAATGGTGTAAAATTTTTTTACTATAATGAGAAATTCCTGAAAGATACATTTGTGTCACCTTTGGCATAATCTTTTCTTAATGGACAAAAAGAAAAGTAAATAATATAATTGATTTTTTTCATGGGATTTTTTTTTCTTGGTGGAGGATTACTTTGAGTTATTTTAAAACCAATGATTTGAAATAAACAGTTTTCAAAATAAAAGAATTATATCAATTTTTTTGCTCATAAAGTGAATGCTTTAAGAAAAAAAATCATTTATGGGGTACAGTAGCTTGTCTTATGTGGCTGCCTTTCTTACCCATGTTAAGTGAGATCGATGTTGAATTGACTTTTTTTTTCAGTGCTAAAAACCAGTAGAAATGAGTACCAATCAGACTACTCATCTGTTAGGAAAGATCACAAGCATAATGCTTTGTAGTAAATCTGAGAGAGAGGAATAGCAAAGTTGTACATGTCAAGAAAGCATTACGGGATGACGTTGTTATTTGGAGAATTGCTTTCATCTTTGAGATATCTCACACCTGCTTCATTTGGCACAGACTGTTTCCATCTTTTGAAAAACAGTCTTTGCCCTTCCCCAAATCCCAAAGTATATAGGTACAGCATGATAATAAGAGAAAACTTTTAACATAAAAACTCACTTAGATGTGCCATCTAAAAATGCAGAATATATAAACTGAATTAACTAACTTAATTTTATTGAGAAGGGACCCTTGGTTTTGTGTGTGAGTGTGAACTGGTGTGCATGCATACATACAGACAAAATACAACATACACATATATACACTTATAGTGTTATATACACTTATACATTTATGTATACAGTTAATTTGATTGTGTGAATGTATATGTATCTTAAAAAATACGTACAACAAACTTTCATAAATATAATCCTCTAATACTATATTTTAACTGCTTCTGAAATCTGTGTTAACTCTCAGTCACTAATAAGTTCTATAGACCAAATTTATTATGCTGGTTGTGTTTACTTTCTCCTTTTTAATTTTAAAAATATTTATTTCCTTTTTAAATGCACCAAAATGATAATGTAATTCAAGGGGGACAAAATGTAATTATCCTTTATTATAAAGTAAGAGTTAAATATCTTCAAATAATAAAAATTCTGTGAAGTTTTCTTCAGGTTTGGCTTTTTAGGTTATAGGTTTTGTTTGTTTGTTTGTTTTATTATTATTATTTTTTTATAAAACCTCATGGTTGTTTGAATGTCAAACCTTGGCAATGTTTCTCATGCTAGCAGTTTTTGATAAAGGGAATATTTATTTGCTTCAGTTTTTCACATTTTATAGATGACACATTTGGCTATCCCTGGGCAATATCCAGTTAAAAATAATAGTATTTAATATTTAATAAACTACCAGCCTTTTTGAACCATCTGGAATTTTATTTTCTTTGCATGCAGCATCTGAGTTTCAGCTGTTAGCATTTCTCCTTTGCTCTGGGAAGGGTCAATTGCTTTTAAAGTCTTTGATGCTTGCTGTGTCAGCCCTTTTCATATTTTCAAAATGCCCGTGTAAAAGGGCTTTTCATCCATTCATGCTGATAATTCTTTTGAACTTGAGGTTTGAACCAAACTAATCAAATTTAATTATAGCTCAAATCTCGTTACAGTGAATTCCAATAGACTTCTAGGCTGTTATTATTTTTTTGTTATATTGGAATTCAGCCATTACCAATATTACTTGGAGTGGGCCATTGACTGCAGTTTGGGAGGGAGCTCTTTTGTAATGCCCAGATTTTTCTTATGTTGACATTGGTAAATATGATTTGAACTTTATTCTTTTCTAAAGGAAATACTAAATTAGTCTCAGGTAAAATTTTTCTTATATTTGCACATATTTCAGGTAATGTTTTCCTATTCATCTTTAACAGTTTGAATAATTAAGTGCTAAAAACTACTTTCTTAAAGAATCCTTCAGTTTTGTTGTTGGTGATACTTTTTTGTTTGTTTTGAAAATTTAGGATTGAGTGGGGATTTAAATACATTCTGCTGGGAATGTCACCATGGTTTATTCATATTTGCCTGGTGTTCTGAGATTGTTTCCGTTTTGCTTCATTAAAAAAATATTTAACGATATCATTTATTGGAGAGAAAGTAGGAAATATAAATGTTTTAGACAGCAGCATGCTTTAAAGGAGGATGGATTAGTACCAATATTTTTAGTACTTTCTTCAAAATGATTGCTAACACATATATATGTTAGCATCTTGTTAAATTCACTTGTTAATCTATATTTATGCTTCTGTATGTGCAGAGTTCTTTTCCCCAACAGTTTAAATTTCTGTTTTTAAATGAGATTTTGTTTGGATTTCTAAGCAGATTTGGGAGTAATAACGTTTAAAATATTTGAAGTTTCTTTTCACCTCTAAATAAAATCTGTACTATTTTATAATATTAGACCATTTTTGATCTGCAAGAATGAAATGCAGAACTCCTTTCCTCTGGGCTTTTGATTCTAAAATGGAAAACAGCGTTCATGAAGAAGAGCAAATAGCAGAGCTTCTACTTAAGGTGAAAATTGCATTTTCTTTTTAAAATTCAACTTAAAAATGCCAGTTTCCCTGAATTTATCATAGCAAGGGCTCTTGTTTTAAAATTAAGTAAATTGTGAAGTTCATTTACATACTATCTGCTTTGAGGTATAATTTTGTTTGCTAAGTTGTTATGAATTTCGAAAATGTACATTTAAAGGAATTTTAGTAATGCTGCCATGTGTAGTGTCTGTGCAATTTCCATGTGTTGGACAACTTCATGCCATAAATCCTTGGTGGGCTTTAGAATTGTTTGCTGTAGTTCTTCCCACTGTGGTCAGAGGGCATGGCCAATTCTTATATGCTTTTCAACTTAAATGAAAGAGAGTATGGCATGTACATGTGTTTGTCAGTATTCTTATAAACAAGCCCAAACTATCATTAGGAAAGAAAAACTTTAACTGACAAGAAGGACTGAATCATGCTGGGTCAGCATAATTTCTAGAGAGCGGAGGGCTAAGATTTTCATTTAGAAGAAATGCTTCTGATTCCATACATGTTTAGACAAAGTACCCTGAGTATTGTTTTAGCCTTTTCTCATCTCAGTGTTGCCATTAAGAACTTAGATTGATGAACCATGTTTTATCCATACTTACAGATAGTTAGAGAGATGGAACTTTATGCCTACAGACATAAACATGAGAGTCGTGATAGGTGATGGTTAGGAGCATGAACTCTGGAGGTAGCCCCTGGGTTCAGATCTCAACTCTAGTACTTACTAATCCTGTGTCCTTAGGAAAGTTATTTAATCTCACTTATCTCATTTTCTTCATCTGTGTGATTATGGTAATAATAGTTATTTCATAAAGTTGTTGGGAAGATTACATATGTTCATACATGCAAATGCCTAGGACGGTACCTGAAACATAGTCCTATAGGAATGTTATGATTTATTGTTGTTGTTATGTGATATCGTCATTACTAGAGCTACCCTAAAACTTGCTGGACTCATCCAAGAGCCTTATCATTTAGCTTTATTCTGAGGCTCCCTAGTATTCCATTTGATGAACTGAGCATACTGTGAAAAAACCTGAATTCAATCTATTTGGAGCCTCTTCATTTGCTTTTATTATAATTCCCAGACCCTAAATTTCAAATTTTCAAAATGTTGGACCCATAAAGTTTTTAAAAACTATGAGTCAAAATGTTAAAATTGAGTGGTTTCAAATACAACTCCAGAGAAGCAAGTTTTCTTAGTTTAATCAGAATATCTGGCAATATTGAGTCCATATTCCTGTGTGGCAACAGTTGGTTTGAACTGAGCATTATCTGCCTCTTTAGACAGAAGCTGTGTTCCCCAGATGCCTGAGCTTCTACCACTCCCATTGTTTTAACACTTTACTTCATCCATTTGTATCATTTGCTTGGGCCACGTAATATTTATTTGCTGCCAGCAGTTTAGATTAGGCAGAGGTTCTCAACTAGGTGTTAGCATGCTCACATTCCACTAGTCCTTTACTGTAGGTTACCAGATTTTGATAGGTGTAGAAAACACACTGTTAAAATCCAGTATACATAATAGTGTTTTGGTTTCATCTATCAAAAGGAACAGTGAGATGTGCAGATGGGTCCATGCTATCAGAGCAGGATACAATTTTTTGAAAATGAAGGTAAAAAAGTTAGCTTTTGTTTAAGCTCAAGCCAAAGAAAAAAATGATTAAAGCCTAAGCCAAAGAAAATTGGCATGTGGGAGAGCTTTACTATCTGAGTGTATAAGAGTACAGTTGAATAAGTCATAGTGCTAAGTGGTCAACAGGGATGAAGAGGGCAACTGTGATGCCTTAAAGCAGGCTTTCTCAGCTTCAGCGCTGTTGACACTTTGGGCCTGTAAGTCTGTGCTGTGGGGGCTGTTCTGTGCATCATAGGATGTTTAGCAGCATCCCTTGCCTCTACACACTAGATGCTAGAAACTCTTACCCTCTTCTCCCTGTAGTGACAACGAAATGTCCCCTGGGTGGCAGAATTGTCCTTGGTTGAGAACCACTAGTTTAAAGATATGGAAGACGTTGTAATATAGTTGTGCTCCAGGTACCTTTTACATCTTTAGTAATTCTTTTAGTCTTTGAATCTTTTGCCTTAAAACCCTCTTTTCCGAAGCACTCAGTATTTATTTTGCAGACATTTTAATGCATTAGGAGAGAGATGAAATATTCTTTCTCTTCTTTTCTACAGTCAAGCCCAACTACTAATATCTTTAAAGAGAGGCCAGCTGACATACTTCTGAGGGGACAGCTCAGTGTGCTGGAGACCTGGGCTCTTGTTCTTCCTCTACCGCACATTAGCTATGTGAGCCCAGGCAAGTCAGTACCCCGCTGCAGCTTGTCTAGAAAATGAGGTGGTTGCAACAGATAATGGTCAAGATGCCTTCTGGGTAAAATTTAGGCCATGAGTCAGAAAATATTGTAAGGTTTCTAAAGCCTTAATAGCGCGCACACACACACACACACACACACACACACACACACACACACACACAATTTTGGCTATCCCCTGCTCTTAGGTCAAACATTTAATACTCAAGATCATTTAACCAGGTTATCCCACGTTTTTCACCCTATTAAAATGAATGACTTAATAAGGTGTTATGTGATACCAGATTCACTTAGAGGAACATCTAGAGGTGCTTTAGATGACTGTGTTAGTTTCTATAACTGTGCAACAAGGTACTACAAACTTAGTGGCTTATAACAACATATATTTATTATCCCACAGTTCTCCAGACTAGCAGTCTGGGCATGGTGTGGCTGGGTTCTCTGCTCTGAAGCTCACAAGGCAGCAGTTGAGGTGTCAGCCAAGTCTATGATTTCATCTAGGCTCGGGCCTTCTGCCAAGCTCATATGGCCATTGGCGTATTTTTTTTCTGTGGCTGTATTGATATATAAGTATCAAGAAGATGATTTATGACCTATATTATGCTTTTTAGAATCAAAAAGACCTGACAAACTCACCAACATTTTAATGCATAATGTCATTGAAGATTTTTGTCACTGAAAAGTACATCTTGTGATCTTTATAACACGATGGTATCAGTTGTTAGAATCCTAGGATTTTTATTAAGCAACTAACAATTTACTAGGAGCTAAAGTTTTACACTTGGCACCTGTCAAAAGCCACAGCTATTTCCAAATGATCTTAATCCCTCTTCCCCAAAATAATAATTCATAAGCACATTAAGTGTCTTGGGTTCTCATGCCTATCTTTGGTGTTCTCGTGGATGCAAGAAGTTTGAGTAGCAGTGTCTAGACTTGAGGGATGGAGTTCTTTTTTATTAATAAAGTGTTTATTAAAGACACATGAGAACTTGTCTTTTTCTCAAGTGGATCTGCATATTTTTCTTTCAAGATGGTTCTCTAGGAGTAACCTGATTAAGTTTTTCAGTTGTGTGAAAACTGGAACTCCTAGTTAGGATCTTAAGATTGTATTAATAGACACCAAGTTTATATAATAAGGATAGAAAGATTTTTAGATTCATAAATTTGACCCTTAATCCACCCCCCATGTGACTTATGTTATATTTATAAACTCTCACTTAACAATGATATATTTTGTGTATACCAGAGGCTGTGAATATGAAGAGTGAAGGCAGAGTCCAGCCACCCTCAAGGAGCTTACAGTTTTGTCATAGGAAATCAAGAGTCAGCATCATTTAAAACATGTCAGAGGTTGTAGAATCAAAGTTAGTGAAGTAGGAAAGTGTATCAGATACACAGCTATTCACAAATTTCATATATAGCAGGGACCTTGATATATAATTTGAATCTAATATAATTTGTTTTCAAGTACCAAAAGTATTGAAAGTTGACGGCTACCAGAAGCAAGTGAGACCATATACAACTGTAAATACATATTATGACTAAGCAAACAAAAATTATGTGATACATCCTGCCAGTCTGTTTATCAAAATGCTTCATGCGCTTTCACTAGGCAGTTTATTTTTCATGTAATTTGGAGAAAATGAAATTAGATAATTTTCCTTTGAAACAAGACTACTTATATAGCTTTCGTGTACCTTTTTGGTCTCTGATTAGTGAGCTAGTTCTTGTTAATACTTCTGTTTTTCCCAGCTGATTTGACTAAAGTGGGTTAAAACTGTTGCCACGTCTCCCAAGAGTAGGTTTTCTTTATAGCCAAACGAGACCAATGTGACATGTCTTTATAATTTACAGGCTCAGTTAAACTAAAATCAAAGTACTGATATTAGCAATTTAATCTCCATTGGGCTTTTAGAACAAATAATTGAGATTAAAATATTTGGACTTTTTTTTGGTTGGTAAAATATGTACAATATAACATTTGCCTCTTTAACCATTTTTAAGTCTATAATTTGGTAGCATTAATTACATGCATAGTGTTATGCAACCGTCACCACTATTTCAAAAACTTTTTCATCACCCTAATCGTTAAAATATTTGTCCTCTGTGTCCGGCTTATTTCACTTTGTACAACATTTTCACTGTTTATCCATGTTGCAGTTTGTACCAGAACTTTATTTCTTTTTATGACTGAATAACATTCCATTGTATGTACATACCACATTTTGTTTATCCAATCATCTATTGATGGACACTTGGGTTGCTTCTACCTTTTGGCTGTTATGAATAATGCTGCAGTGTCTTGGTACGTTTGGGCTGCGTAACAAAATACCACAGACTGAGTGGATTATAAACAGAGATTCATTGTTCACAATTCTGAAGGCTGGAAATCCAAGATCAGGGTACCAGCAAGGTCAGGTGAGGGCCCTCTTCTGGGTTTCAGCCTTCTCATTGTATTGTCACCTGGCAGAAGTAGCTAGGGAGCTCTCTGGGGACTCTAATAAGCACACAAATCCTGTTCATTAGGGCTCCAATCTCATAACTTAATCATCTCCCAAAGGCCCCACCTTCTAACACCATCACATTGGACATTAGAATTCCCGCATGTGAATTTTGAGGGGACACAAACGTTCTGACTAGCATGCAGTGAGCATTCGTATAGAAGTATCTGTTTGAGACTCTGCTTTCTGTTCTTGGGGGGTATATACCTAGAAGTGGAACTGCCGAGTCATATAGGAATTATGTATTTAAGTTTTTGAGGAACTATCAAACTTTTCCACAGTGGCTGCACCGTTTTACATTCCCACCATATGTGGGTCCTGATTTCTCTCCAATGCTTGTTACTTTCTGTTTTTTGTTTTTTTTTTAAATTTTTTTGGTTATCTGTTCTGTTTTTTTTTTTTTTTTTAAATTTTTTTGTCTTCGTTGGAATATAATAGAAAATTAGTTGCTTGTATTTACATTGTACAATCAATGAGGGTTTTTTTTCCACTTATGATTGGCATATAATAATATACCAGTTTCAGTTGTATAACATAGTGATCAGAGATCCACATAACTCGCAAAGTGATCACCCCACTAAATCTAGTACTCCCCTTCCCTTTACATATGTATTACAATGTTATTAACCATCTTCCCCATGCTATACTCTACATCTTCATATCTATTCTGCAGCTATCCATTTGTACCTCTTAATCCTTTTGTCTTTTTTTTTGTTCCCCCAACCCTCCTCCCATCTAGTACCCCTCTAAATATTCTCTGTATCTCTGAGTTTATTTCCACTTTTGTTGTTGTTGATTTTGTCCTTTAGATTCCACATGTACATAAAATCATGCGATATTTGTCTTTCTCTGTCTGACCCATTTCATTGAGTACAATACCATACTCTAGGTCCATCAAGGCAATATCTTTTTCCATTCTCTTTCTTTTAGTCCATGTGTGTCTTTTAATCTGAAGTGAGTCTCTTATAGGCAGCATATGTAGGGGGCTTGTTTTCTTATCCATTCAGCCATTTTATCTTTTGGTTGGAGCACTTAATTCTTTTCTATTTGAGGTACTTGTTGATAACAATGTAGTCATTACCATTTTTTGTTGATACATGTTTTTTCTTCTTAAAGAAGTCCCTAAACATTTCCTGTAATGCAGGCTTAGTGGTGATAAATTTCTTTAGCTTATATTTGTCTGGGAAGCTCTTTATCTTTCCTTCAACCATAAATGAGAGCTTTGCTAGATAAAGTATTCTTGGTTGTAAATCCTGGGTTTTTATCCTGTCAAATATTTTGTGCCAAGCCCTTCTGTCCTGCATAGTTTCTGCCAGTCTTATGGGTGCTCCCTTGTAGGTAACTAACTGCTTTTCTCACTGCTTTTTAAGATTCTTTGTATTTAACCTTTGCCATTTTAATTATGATGTGTCTTGGTGTAGGCCTCTTTGGGTTTATCTTTTTTAGGATTATCTAAGCTTCCTGGGGTTTTATGTCTATTTCCTTTACCAGGTTAGGGAAGTTTTCCATCATTATTTCTTCAAATAGCTCTTCAACATCTTGTTTTCCTTCAGGTACCCTTACGACATGGATATTTTTACCTTTAATAGTGATCCATAGGCTCCTTGAATTATTATTATAGTCTTGGCTTATTTTTTCTTGCCATTCTGATTGAGTGTCCTTGGCTTTCCCATCCTTTATATAGGTCATTTGATCCTCTTCTTTATTCACTCTGTTTATTCTATTTAATGTACTTCTCATCTCAGATAATGTGTTCTTCATTTCTGACTGGTTCCCTTTTATAATTTCCATTTCTATTTTTATGTTTTTTATCTCTTTGTTGAAGCCTCACTGAATTTATCTACACTTCTCATATGATCATTGAGCATCTTTATAACCAGTATTTTGAACTCTGTATGTTAGATTGCTGTTCTCTTTATTTCTGGATCTCTGTTCTCTTCTCTCATATGGTTTCTGCTTCTTTGTCTTCCCATTTTGGCTGTCTTTCCGTGTCTGTTTCTATGTACTAAGCAAAGCTCCTAAGTCTCCCGGTCTTATTCATGTGGATTTGTGTAGTAGGTGCCCAGTGGAACAGTCCTGAGAGGGATTCAGCTGAAGACCGAACTAAGCCTCAGCTTGTGCCCCTCCACCCCCGCCCAGGGCCACCTGTTAAGATTTAGCAAGCAATCCACAGATGCTATGCTTATAGTTGCCTCAAAAGGCCACACCAGAAACTGAGGCCAGCTGCTTTCAGTGTGAGTCTAGGTGCTGCTTAGCAAGGAGCACCTGACTTGCTGAGGAGACACCTGGATATGTCTTGGGTAGGGCTGTGAGTTTAGGAAGGCGGGGTTTCAGGGAATCCTCTGGGCACAGCGACCTCCGTTATCCAATTTCATGATATCCCAGCTATGGCAGTGCTGTGTCCAGTGCACAGGGAGTTGGGAGGGCTCAACAGGAAACAATGGATACCTCCAGCACTTCTGTACCCTGCAGGTCTCACCTCAGCCCTCACTCTGACAATATCTCCCTGTAAGTCCCCGGTGTCCCCTGCATGCAGCAGAGTCAGCACTGGTGCTCAGAGAGCAGGACCGTCACCACAAAAATCCACTCATGGACGCAGCCCCTTGAAGAGGCTTCTGCCACTACCACAGCCTCCATCTCACTCAGCTGCTCAGGACTGAGTCGTCCTGCGTCCTTGCCCCTTTCTACCTTCTGCCATTGCAGGGTGATGGATTGTTCATCTAGATTCTAGGTGATTTTATCTTGTTGTTTGCTCCTTGTTTCTGTCACAACTTTGATTTGGCCACCAGAAGAATGAACAGAGCCCATATCATCTACACCATTTTTTTTCCACCTCCTACTTTCCGTTTTTGATTATAGCCATCCTAGTAGGTGTAAAGTGGTATAAACCACTAGAAGGCCTTGAGATAGTTTATGAAAGCTTTGAACTTTGTTTAAATATGCTTCAAGTTCAACAGTTTTTAGAAATCATAGTTAAAAATATTTTCCATAAAGTATTGTTAGGCCCTCTAATTCTTTTATATGTTAACATTGGTCATTTTTATCCCAATTGTCATGATCTTTAAAGTAAGTGTACCCTACCGAAAAAAAAAAGTAAACTAATATAAAGGTTTTTTGGGGGGGATGGTAAAAAGGAACTTCTTATAAATTAATGCCAACCTATATTCTAACCATGGTAAGCTAATTGGGATTCTCCAAATAGGTATACATATCTGCTTATATTAAAGTGTGATACATGGACCAAGAGCATCAGTATCACCTGGGAGTTTGATATAAATGCAAATTATCAGGACCTACATAAGTCAGAAATCTGGGAATAGGGGCCAGAGTCTGTGTTTTAAGAAGCCTTCCAAATGATGCATACCAAAATTTATATCATTCTCCATTTAGAGTACTTCCCCTGTCCCTTAGTAAGAGTCCATGTGTCTTGGCACAGCCCCTTCTATGATGGCTTCTCCAACCCAAGTCACCTCCTGCTCCGGGCTCCCAGTGGGTTCTGCTGTGGAGCGCTACTAGTTTGTTGGGTGTCTTCCCCAGTTTGAGATGCCCTTCAGTGTAGGGATTTCCATCTCTTTCACTCCTTCATCTTTTTATAATGCTTAACAAATTACAGAGATTATTTAAAGGTTTATTAATTTGAATTGTGTTTCCCAGTGGGTGCAGACAGGGTACATACAGAAAAGGAAGGAGAGAGGAAGCCAGTTGTTATTTAACCTGTGGGGTAGTGGAAACCATGGCAAAAGGTGATTTTAAATTTAAAAAAATTATTTCATGTGGGATTCTATATACACTTTCTTGTTACTTAGCTTCCTCTCTACTTCATTACTTTTTGTCTTAATTTGAACAGTGGTATGCTATCAAGAATTCCAAACTATCAGAGGAACTTGCTTTGAAATACGAGTTTGTCTAAAATGAATTTTGAAGATAGTTGTTTGGGAGGCAAATTTTGAGATGACTCTGTTTTCCTTGTTAGTGTATGACAAAGTGTCTTTTAGGAAGGAGTCCTTTGTATTAATATTATTTTACTATTCATGAGTTCAACACATACTTTAGTTTTTGTTTTGTTTTGTTTTTTTTTAGGACACTTTTACCCTGCAAAATATAAATATACCACTAGTTGAAGATACATCATCTAAATTTGGTCACACATTCTGTCATTAAGTAGTGGCATCTGTTGAGGAGGAAAAAAATTTTTTCTACCCTCTAGGTTCTTCAGCTAGTCTCATAATCAAATTAATATTTCACGAGTTAATAGGAGAGAAAAACAAATTTAATTGTGTATGTACAGGGGTCCTGTAAGAAGATGAGACCCTTAGGCATTTAGGCCAAAAAAGGCTTATGTGCCATTCTGAGCTAAGGAGAAGGGGATAGGGATTTACGTCTTCAAAGAGAAGAAAGGCAATTCACAAGAAGTTGGTAAGAGCAGATGTTTGTAAATAAATGTTTGCCCTGCCATGTAGAGACAATAGGACATAGACAGGATTTTGATCTCCAGGCCCGCCTAGGTCGTCTCAGCCCACCACACCCAGCCCCTATTCTTTGTAGTTATCTTTAGTGGTAGCTTTCTTTCTAGACCAAATTCTTTTAGGTAGTTAAAGGGGAGATAGTAAGCTCTTCTTGAATCTTTTGGGGCCTTGACTGTCTTTAGCTCAAAATAGCCTGCGTGCCAAAATGGCACATTGTGGGGAGACTTGTTCTGAACCCTTCCAGATCCATATTTTCTAGTTTCTGGGATAAAAGTTAAAAGTTGGTCTGTGGTTGCTATATTTCAATCTCATTATAGCCACTGTACAGTTTTCTTATTAAGACAAACCTCTTTTCAACCACAGATACACTTTTTACTTTAGGTTTCATAAAATCTCATTACTGAGGTTGCATTGGAGTTGAGTATCTTGCCTTTAACAGACTTCTAGTGATCTATTTGTTTCCCACAATTTTCTGCATGTTTGTCTCAAATGAACCATAAAATGATTTTGTGCCAACATGTGGTTTTCATAAGAAATAAACACGGGCAAATGAATGTTGAATTAGAATTTGAAGTTTTATACATGTACCATGACTTTAACTTCTAAGTCAATTGATAGCTCAGCACTCAGTCAGTATTAAGTAATTTATGAATTCCTATATGGAATGTTTCATTCTGTGCACCAGTTATTTAGGGTGTCTGTTAGTGATTGGAAATCACATTTGTTGTAAACAATTTTCTGCAAGTTTTCCATAATATATTTTTAGTCAGGTTTTGTGATTAAGTAGGAACAAATTTCTCCCAGAGCTCCTTTTTACTTTCTTGATTTTTAAATATTATGGTTTATTTCTCATAAAGATGAGATTCAAATTATTTCGGTATTATAAAATTCACATCTTTGCAAAGCTCTTATATAAATAGGACTTTTGAAGCAGGAATTTACTCTAGTATTTTACTCTGGTATTTTCCAACCAGCTGTACAACAATTAAAATGATATTCTAGTCTAAAAATAAAGAATTGCTTTATATCTAAAAAAGGTGTTTTAATTTGTTAAAGTTCATTTTTAAGCCAAATTTTGTTTCTTTTGATTTATGTTTTGTGTCTTAGCTTTTTTAAAAAAACTAATTGGACTAATGTTTTGTTTTTACATCATGATTTCTCTTTTTCAAAGTATTTGTTCCTTTTAGATCAGTTTTATTGAGGTATAATTTACCTATAACATATATGTTTTAAATGTACAGGTCAATAGGTTTCGACATTTATACAGTCTTGTAAACTCATCCGAAGTAAGATAGAGATCAAGAGCACATGTCAGCAAACTTTTTACATAAAGGGCCATATAATAAATATTTTAGACTTTGTGGGCCATACCTAGAAGTGGATGGGCCATGTCTTGTGTCTTTAACTTTTTAAGAAACTGCCAAACTTTTTCTAAAGTGATGGTACCAGATAGTTGTGTGTGAGTTCTAGTTGCTCCATATCCTTGCCAAAACTTGATACTGTCAGTCTTTTTTACTTTTTTACTTTTCTGTTCCAACATGTATTCTTTCTTTTTCTTGCCTTACTATACTGGCTAAACCCTCCAATAAAATGTTAAACGAAGGTGGCAGCAGTGCTCACCCTTGTTTTTCCCAGTCTCAGGGAAAACTTGCAGTCTTTTGCCATTAAATGTGATATCAGCTCTATGCTTCTTAGAGATGTTCTTTATGACGTTGGAAAAGTTCTCTATTGTTTCTAGTTTATTATGATGGGTGTTTAATTTTTTCAAATGCTTTTCTCTTGAAATGATCATGTGGCTTTTCTTCTTTATTCTGTTAAACTCAAATTATATTGATTTTAGAATGATGAAACAACCTTGTATTCCTGGAATAAACTTCACTTGCTCATGATATATTATCATTTTCATGTATTTCAACTTACTAGTATTTTGCTAACTTTTTTTTTACATCTTTGTTCATCATGAATATTGATCTGTAATATCTTTGTTTCTTGTAATATCTTTGGTTTTGGTATCAGGTTAATGCTGGCCCATAAAATATATAAGGAAATATTTCTTATTTTCTAAAAGAGTTTGTGTAAGGTTGGTAATAGTTCTTCCTTGTTTTTGGGTAGAGTTCACTAGTGAACCCATCTGGGGCTAGGTTTTCTTTGTTAACACGCTTTTGCTAAATTCAGTATGTTTGACAGATAAAGGGCTATGAAGGTATTCTATTTATCTTGGGTCAGTTTTGTAAGTTGTACTTTTCCAAGAAATTTGTCTATGTCATCTAAGTTGTCTTATCCTTTTAATGTGATGTTCTCATGTTGGTAATTTGTATTTTCTTTTTTTTTCCTTTGTCGGGATAATAGAGGTTGGTGAATACTGATCTATTCAAGGAAACAATTTTTAAAAATTGATTTTAGTGTGCTTTCTCTTTCACTAATTTTTGCTTTTATAGCTATTACTTTTTTCCCCTACTACTTTGGGTTTACTTAGCTATTTTTCCCCCAACTTTTTAAGTTAGAAGCTTGGATCATTAATTTGTAGATCTTCCTTTTTTCCCCTCATGTAAGCACTTAAATTTATAAATTTTTCTCTAAGCACCAATTTAGCTGTATACCCAAAATCTGATAATGGATTTTTGTTTTCATTCATTTTGCAATATTTTCTGAAGTGTTCTTTCACATAAGATGTATAAAGCCACAAGGAGAAGGCCAGATAATATATGAAATCATAGTTCTTTTTCTTGAGCCTATCATAGAGCTAAGATTGCAAGGCAACCAGGCAAACTGAGTTACAGAGGGTCACAAGCCCATCTAAGAAGAGACCAGACACACAGACTTTCACCTTTGGTAAACAGAAAGAGGTAGGTGGCAGCCATAAGAGTAGGTAAGAAGGAAAAAACTGAAATATTACACATTCTTAAAAGTTCATTGTTTTCTATCATGGTAGTTTAGAATTTCTGGAAGTCTCAGGCACCAGGAGAATCTGTACCCATTCCTTAGCTCATTTATATGTTCCTCTACCATGTACTTATAAGAAGGATTTGGGGGCAGGGCAGGAGATCTGAGAGAGTGCCTTTGAGGCACAGAGTTTAAGGGTAGACCAGGAGTACCCAGAAAAACCCATCTGTGCTCTGAGCCCTGCATGAGTACAGGGTGTGAAACAGGCACAAAATTCACCCCTCTCTCAGATCCTTCACTGAAATACAGCAGAAGTCACCTGCTGGAGGTGAGGCAGGTAACCTTCTTTTCTTCTTCCCAGTCTTAGTCCCAGGCAAAGATTGGCTGCTGCTAGTGGAGGAAGGATAGAAATCCTACCTCAATCTTGTAATTATACTAGGAAAATGCCATCTGCCACTAGGAAAGGGACAGAAAATAAGTATCATAGTTCTTCAGCTTGTTACTAGGGAAATGACTGATTCCCTATGGAACTGTGGACTTTTAGCTGACTGTAGTGGGGCCTTGTTGGAGGACATATTTTCTTGGTATACTTATTTAGTTTGAGATTACTGCTTAGGGTTCACGTCAGAGTGTTAGTGTTTCTTTTGAAAATTTCCTGTTGATGTCCTTTGTTAATTTTATGAGATGTATTTATTCTTGTGTGTACTTAGATGTACTTAGATTGTGAGGTACATATTTAGGATATCCATCTTTTATCATGTACATTGTAAATATATACCCGGATATACCAGTTGCTTTTTAATTTTCTACAAGACTTTTATGTTCCATATGGAAGCTTTACATTTTTATATAGACAAATATATCATTTCCCCCCTATTATGATTTTTCCTTTGCTTTATGAAAGACCTGCACCAATTTTTTTTCACTGAGGTATAATTTACATATTCCAAAGTGCACAGATCTTAAGTGCCCAGCTTGGTGTGTTGCGCATATATATACATATACGTATATATATATATATATATATATATATATATATGTATATGTATATATATCCATCCCCATAACCACCACTCACATCAAATTCTTTCATCACCCAGAGTCTCTCTTGGGCCCTTTACCATTTCATGTTTGCACCCCCTGTCCTCAAGAGTTAATCACTTGTTTTGACTTTCATCATCATAGATGTTTTAATCTATTCATGGCCTTTGTATAAGTAGACTCACACACTACATATCCTTTTGTGTCAGTCTTCTTTCACTCTGAGATTCAGCCATGTTACATGTATAGTACTTTATTGTTTTATTTTATAATATTCTATTATATGACTATCCCACAATTTGTATATAGCTTTTCCTATTGATAGATATTTAGGTTGTTGGCATTTTTCAGCTATTATAAGTAAAGCTGCTGTGAGCACTCTTGTACATGATTTTTTGTAAGTTTAGGTACTCATTTCTCTTAGGTGTATGCAGAGTTAGAAATGCTGTGTCATGGGGTAAGATGTATATTTGACTTAATAGTTACTGCCATACTCTTATCCAAAGTGGTTGAACCAATTTGAAACTCCCCAAATAGGCATGTACTCATTAGTCTTCTCTTGTTGGAGAGATCCCTTTTGTTTACATATTTTTAGCAAAAATTCTATTTTTGTTCACCTTCAACCTATAACATCGAGTGTGAGAAATATTTTGTATAATTGAGTGACAAAACACAGCTCTGTGGAATATGACAGTAGATCAAAGCCTAGTATCCCTAGCACATCCCAGTATTTAAAAAATATTGTTAAGGGAAAGCAATTATTCTATTTCCAGGTCAGTACATGCCTTTAACAACTTTATTTCAGGTCATGTAAACTCTTTAGGTGGATAGAGGATAAAATTTTGTTGTGGTTTTAAGTATCCTGACATAGAGGGGACTTGTGTATCTTAATTTAGTGGGTTATATTTAAATGAAAAACAAGAGAGAAGTTTACCCTTTCTTTAAGGACATGGGAGAATAGTGATCTACTGTCTCAACGTTTCTTTTTTACATGCAAATCTGGAAATCACATCCTTAACGTATTTGAGACCCTCAAGACCATTTGAGTCTTCTACTGACCCCTCTAAAGAAAGCCATTCTGTGCTCACATCATCTGTACTTAGCTTGTTAAACAAAATGGTGTGATTGCAGAGAATTTTTTGGAAAATGGCATTGCCATCAGGAAAGGGGTTGGATGTTATCATTTGTAGAATAGCTGAAATGCTTAGGATGTCTTCAGAATCAAATATCATAAAAAGCATAGAATTCTCCAAAGATGGGACCACTGTCTCTGTTACTAACATGGGGGTGTTTTCACAGTGGCTTAGACTCTGTAAATTATTTAGCTCCACCAGGGAGACCAATCCTCAGTCCCTCATTTTGCTCAATGGTTTCTGTGCTTTTACCCCTATATTCATAAAGATATTTTACATGGGAATTTCTCATTTTCCCCTTTCTTGCTCTTGTACATGCTGGCATTGATTACCTATCAGGTGAAGTGACAAGAATAGCAAGAAGGAGCAAACTCTCCAATTACTGCTTCACAGTGTCCTCGTGTCTACCTGGCCCATAAACCGATAGCTATGGTGTATGCCCTTGGTTCCTGATCACAAAACCAACTTTGCCTGTTCTCTTCTGTTTTTAACTGCCTTGGTTTCTGGCAAGAAGTCCCACTACATAGAGTAACATTACGTGGTCTATTACCCACAGACTTACAGAGCCTAACTCCATGTAAAATGGGACTCGACTCAGAGAGTTCCAGAGGCTGTTTAGTGAGGCTGTGGTAAAAAGTGCCAACCAGAAAAGACAGCAAACAGTAAACTATGTCTTTTTCTATAGTTTTTCAAAGAACAGCATTTATGTGGTTTTGATTTAGCAAATCGTGGATTTAAATCCAACACCTACTATGTGCCAGGCCTTATGTTAGTAAATTCCACACTTCGCAACTTGTTGAATTACAGCAAACACATGGATCTATGAGCTTATATTAAGGTTAAAGAGGTTTAATAATAGAACAAAATGAAATATACCCCACAGGCAAGCTGGCTACTTTAGAATACTGTTGTAGCTTCCTTTCACTTAGGAATTTGATAGCATCTTAAAGGGAGAATGGTTTGAATGCACAAAGATCTCCATATTGCTTTATTGTTTTCTATGCTTTAGCTCAGTGGTTGTCAGACTTAGTGTGCATGTATCACTCTATAAAATTGGTTATATAAAACCAGGTATTCTAAATTTTAAGAGCAAGGTAAGAGAAATTTATGGAAAGTTTGAGCTGATTTGAATACTTTTTCCTTTACTATGTACCACTACTCTGCTTAATAGTTTGATATCCACCTCTACATCCCCTTTCATTTGGATTTCTCTTTCTTTATGCCTTAACCCCCTGCTTTATCTTGGTCTAGTTTGATGTTTCCACAATTCCAATACAAGCATTCTGTTCAGAATACTCTACGGTTCTAGTTTGTGGGAGACTTAAGATATATTTAACAAAAGAAAATATAATCAGAATGAAAGTTAAAAATTCTAAGGAAAGGTAAGGTGATGTGCACTACCCTGTTTGTACATCAGAAGGCAAGTCCAGCTACATGAGGTTTTACAGATTGATGGATGGATAGATGCTTAGTGCATGAATTCGTTTGCAAATGTACACTCAATCTTTCATATGTACAAGGCACTGTGCATAATACAAGGTAAGTATAGTCTCTGCCCTTTGCTCTTACCTTGCTCATGGTCTAATAAGTGAAACAGACACTATTTAATTGGAGTATAATGAGCGTTTCAGAGAAGTATGGGTGCTCTGAAAACGCCAAAGTGGAACACCTGATCTAATCTGGGATCAGTAATGGCATTTCCCTGGAAGTGCTATTGGGTCTGAGTTCCAAAGTATGAATAGCAATTAAGTATGTGAAAGGGATTTGGTTAAGGCTGAACAGTCTAGGCAGCCTTATGTTTGAAGGCTCCTAGGGTATGGCAAGGCTAGTGTAGCTGAGCGCACGGAGGAAGGTCATGTGGCGTGAAATGAGGCAGTTCATGCAGAACCTTGAAAACCATGGAATGATGTTTAACTTTATCCTAAAAATAATAGAAAATCATTGAAAGCTTTGAACGGAAGATAATACATGTTTGTTGGCCTGCTTTTCTAGTGCTGCCTCTGGTTTCTTTGAAGAATGGGTCATGGTGTGGGTGGTGGCGGTGGAGGGAATGAAAAGGAGGTTAGGCAGAGATGAGTCAGGCTGTTGCAGTTGTCCAGGTGAAAGTTAATGGTAGCTTGGACTAGGGGTGCAGTGGAGAGAACTAGGTTAAGGAGATATTTAGGAGAGCAAATTGATGGAATAGAATTGGCCACTAGCATGTGATGACAAAGAATTTGCCAAGAAAAACCCACAGGTCTTTGACACAATCACCTAGGTGTATAGTGTCCATGTTGACTGAGATAAGGAACCCCAGAAAAAGATGGGCTTTGGAGGCTGGGGCATTAGACTGTGGAATAGATTGTAGGACACATTAGGTTTAAGTGAGTCGCCCGTGGGATAGTCAAGTGGAGATACTGAGTGGGCAGTTGAATATATGGATCAGGAGGAGATAGAGGAGCTGTCTGGACTAGAGAGAGAATTTCAGATAAATTTTTAAAGAAAACATCTGTTTGGGTTGGCCAGCAGCTTTGTGGGTCCTATAATTGTTATTGGAATGTCAAACATTATAGAAATTTACAAATGCCAGAGATTATGCTAATAAAATCTTTTCTCCCTATCAAAATATCTTACATGACAGCGGCAGTGAGGGAGTGGAAAGATAATCTTAAAATAGTTATCTGTAGAGCCATCTATAGGAAAGCTACCATTCATTGAATGCCTACTGTCAGCCAGACAGCTCTTTATTTCTCCCAATTCGTGCCTGTCTTTTATGGGTTAAAATTGAGATTTAGAGGCATTAATTTGCTCAAATTCATTTGGCAGATCTGGATTTTAACAAGAGTCTTTTTTGATTCATAGCTTTTACTCTTTCCACTAACCCAGTTACAATCCAGAAAACAGTTAAACTAAAATAATAATCTATAGTTATTTTAAAATTATTTTTGAAACATCTATGATCCCACAGATACATAAAATGTCCTCTATTTCAGTACTATACCTCTTGACTTCCCTGTCTGTTTCTTGTATCAGAGTTCTCTCAGCCAACAAAACTTAAATCCTTGGAACCTTAGAATTCTAAATCTTTAATGTGAGAAAAGACTTTCGAAATTTTGGTGTTTAATAGCCTTACTTTATTGATAGAGAAACAAAGACATCGGGGTCACAGATTCTGTTAATGGGAAGAGCAGACTGTAGCCCAAGCATCAAACTCCTGGCCCCGCCTTTTCCTAGAGTACACTGCTGTTCTCACATTTGACTTCTTTCAGCACTCACATTTAATTGCAAGAGCTCTATCTTTTCACTGTTCTTCTGTAACCTTTAATACTACCGTTCCTGTCTCTTCTTACTCTGTATAGCCTATAGTTCAATCTCCCTTCATTTCCACACTGTTGCAGTAACCTCCTAACTGGTCTTTTCCTGAGACACCACTGTGCATATGTCCCTCTTCAGCGCATACCAACTGAATTCTCCCTAGAACCTCCTGTTTTACACCAGAACTCTTCAGACTGATAATCATGGTACCCTATGATAGGACCTGGCCTGCATATTTCCCTTCTGTATGCCCCACTAGCCCTGATCTCCCACATGCCAGCTAACCCACACAAGTTTCTGCTCCTCAGTGGCTTTTCTTTATCTGTGCTTCTCTATTTATTTGTTCCTTCTACCAGAAGATACCAGTCTCCTCCTTTACCTATCAGAACACTATTCATTTTTCAAAGCCTGTGTGCAGCTTCCATCAGCTGATACAGATGATCACTTCTGCCTGAGATCTCCTCTTACCCTCTGAGTACTGTGCCTCTTACTCACTCATCTTTACTTCCATTATGGAGCCTTGAATCTTGTAGGAAGTCTATAAGTTTGTCATATAAATGCTGTCATTTTTTCTTCAAAGTTACATTTTCTTAAAGAGAACATTAAATTTGTTTCAGTCATTTGGTGTTTAAGACTATAAATGTCTTTGGGTTTCTGATAACTTTTCCAATATGCACATGCTTTTGCTGTGCCCTTTGTGTCTGGTTTCTGGTTTTCACAACTCTCTTGACACTGCCAATGGTCCTGAGGGATCGAATCATAGATGATGGTAGCTGGCGTCAAAAGGTTTGGTGGAAGTTGGTCTGATTTAAAAACTGAAATCAAATCACTGAGAATTTATTATTTTGGAGGTACTGCTATTTCTATATTTCTATTTAAGTTATTTTGCAGAGACCATTACTTCAGTGTTGTATTATCTGTAACTTATTGAACAGTACTTCTAAATATAATATAATATATGCATATGTTTATAAGTTAATTGTAATCATACTGTGGAATGATTAACTAATGAAATATCTGACAATAATAGTTTGTATGTGAAGGACCCTGATCGAGTCTACATTATAGAAGTAGCTATGGCAAGGACTTCAGATGTTACTGTCTAAACCTGTACTAGAGGATTCATTAATTAACATAAAGAACTATTAGTAGTTCCGTGTCTCACTGCTTAGAGGAGGATTCTGTTGCCCAAAGGTAGCCATTGGACATTGTGCTTTCTTCTTGGACTGAACATGCTGGACTGCCTAAAACAACAGAGAATGGAGACTTTACTAAGCTTTACAATTAGGTTTCTTCAGCCTTTCTTAAATCACAGATTTCTAATAAATATATGTTTGCAAAGTCCATCTGAGGTGTTTTTTTACCATAAATATCACATGATAAGGAAATTGTGGGCCTTACATAAATAATTATATGTCTTTGATATATAAATGTTTATATGTGTTTGTACACATACATATAAACATATATACAGGTATATGTGTGTGTATATATGTGTGTATAATATATATACACACACACACATATATATATATCACACACACACACATATATATATATATATATATATATATATATATATATTATACACGCACACACACCACATAGTCCCCCCACAGACACATTCATTCCCTTTCTCTGTTTCTGTAAAATTTTTTGTAAAGTTACTTGTTTGCAAAGCCTTTCTTATTTTTTTGGACCAAAATTGAATGGAGTAACTTGGCAAACAAACCTACGAGGCCATCTGCCCACTTTTTTAATGTTCCTAGTATACAGGTAAGGCTTCCAAACATGGAGACAAAACCAGTTCTCATCTTTATTATTAAACTGGTATCTGAAATAGGCTCGTAATCCTTGCCATGGTCAGAAATTTGACTTATCAAGGGCTACCACAAAACTGGTACTCAGAACAGAAGACCCTCGAAGTAAGGAGATGCTTCTGCAGCTCGGTAGTGGGAGAGGGGAAGAGGGGGAGCAGAAAACATTAACATCCATCTTATTGTTTTCTCAGCCTTGGAGTTTGAGAAGGATCAATTTTTAAGAAAGGAAAGTCAGTCAGTCTCTACCTACATGCTATTGAACTTTCTGCGCCACTTCCAGCTATGCTATAATTCAGTTCAGCTGCTTCAGTGATCATTTATGAAGTGCCCACAAGGGGCCAGGCCCTGTAATCTCATGGGATATGGAGCCAGTAACTTTTATTTAGTGGAGTAACATCTGTTAAAGTTATTCTTACAAAATTTTAAAATACCATTAGATTATAGGCTCCTTGAGGCCAAAGACCTTGTTTTAATCATACTTTATCCTGTGGGTTTACCTTAGCACTGGACACTTAATGGGCCTTCAGTAAATGTTTGTAGTGTTAATGGAGATTGAGTTAAATTAAGTCTTTTTGAACTTTCATATTGTGTTTTACTCAAAATTTTTTTCCATAAAAAACTTGTACATTTTAAAGGGCTCTTAGTTTTTTTTTTTAATTCATTCTGTCATGACTGTTTTTTCCATTCATTTCTTTCTCATCTAATTTAATGATGGAAAAACAAGTAATGATTTAGTCATCAAGAAAGTAAAGGTATTAACATGTAATAAAATCTTTTGTGTCAAATTGAAAAAAGATATAATAAAGGTAACATGCCTCGGATTTATATTAATAAATGTACTCTGTGTTATTAGGAATTTGATTGAAACACTTAGTAAATATTTTATGAAAGAATATTTTATTCTCTTGTAGTATTTAGCTATTCCTTGTCTCTTATTAACAATTCTAATTAGGGAGAAAAGTTTTTCACATATTATTTCAATTATGCTGATCTTTCTTAGTATTGTGATGATGTTGCAATCTTTTCATAATAGTATGGAAAGAATAAAAGTCCTATTAAAATGCAGATTTAAAGATTGAGTTGCTTCATAGCAAAGGTTTCTTTATAGTTAGACTTCAACTCTTTTTCTTTGAAGTTTTATTTAATATGAAAACTGCTTCTATGAGGCACTGCTCATGTGAATCAGTGTTAGATATTCATGGTCTTACATTCAGCACATTACCTGCCAATAAGTAGGAGGTCAGCTGTGGTGTGTGTGTGTTTTGTGTGTGTGTATATATATGTATATTATATAGGTATAACAGCTCACAGATTTTCGGATGACTCATTGTTATCCTGTTTCCTTTAACAATAGAACTCTAAAAGATTTGACATCTGACACACCTCTGTTTCCTATTTAACAATACCTCCATTCATCTAGAGCTGCTCAAGTCATTTTTATTACACAGTTTTTACCTTAAGGAAAACTCAGTGTTCAAGGAATGGCTTAGGTGTCTTTATAGGAGTATTATACATTCTTTAATCAATAAAAGCTGTGTTAATAAAACACTTTCGTGTTTCTCCTTACTAGGTATTTTTTATGATTATTTGCATTTAGATTTGAATTCTTAACTTCCCATTTGTTTTCTAAATGACATCATTTAAAATGTTTTAGAAACATTAACATTTCTTTATTGGATTATGAGAAAAGAGTATCTTTAAGGGAAATTTACCTTATGAGCAAGTGATTTGCAATATTGTTTTCTCTTGGCTAACCTTTGTTAAAACTCAAAATATATGCAGGGTTTTGTTGTTGTTGTTAACTGCATTAGAATTAGTTATATATTATAACCTATTTGTAATATGTAAAGTGCTCAAACAGTGCCTGGCACATAGGTGAGCACTAAGGTTTTGCCATTATTATTTTGATTTCAAAGATGGAGAAGATGGAAATGAAGTGCCTTTTTTTAATTTTAACATTGAAATTTGATATTGCCAGTGGTCGATACGATAAAATTATAGTTTACTCCAAAGCTCTCTACAAAAGATTTTCTGTCTTTATATTTAATTTGCATGTATGATGTAATTTGTTTTTCTGCATTTCTTCCTTTTGAGGTTTCTTCCTAGATTTTTTTTTAACATGTCATCTTTAAGAACCTCTTCTTTTTCTTAAATTCTGCATCTTCTGTTAATCAAATAACTTAGAATGCCTTTCACATTTTATACATCTAAATGGCACTGAACTTGAAAAGCAAAGGATTGTTTTCCCATGAGGAAGCTGTATTGTGTCTATTTAATAATGGAGAACATTGCAGTAGATTGATTGACATGAAGCGATACCTCCTTGGTAGTTCAGTTTGCCTTTCCCTGAGTTTGAGTGTTTTCTTGTTCTGTTTATTGGTAACATTGACCACTGAGAATTGCTCTTCTGTGAATTTGCCTCTTTTTTTTTGTCTTTTGCCATTTTTTTCCTTGTTGCTGATCTTGTCAGTTTGTAAAAGCTCTTTGTTTTTATGAATATTAAGCCTCTGTCCTCTGTATTGGAAATATTTTCCCAAAAGCTTTTGTCTGTTCTTTTGCTTTTTTATTGTTTGCTGTAGAAATTTTTTATTTTTTATGTAGTAAATATTCCTGTCTTCTCATTTATAGCTTCTGAGTTTAAGGTTTCCTTGTTTGCATAATTTACATATATTCTCTTAGATTTTTTTGCAGGGTTCTTACAGAACGATCTTTTTTACATTTAACCTGTCTAGTATTTATTTTTTTTACATTTTACATTTAACCTGTCTAGTATTTATTTTTTTGTGCCTGAGGTAAAATGGGTCCTATTTTCTTCTAGTTGCCCGCAGCATATTATGCGAGCACCTTTCTCCACCTTTTTGTAAATTAAATTTCCATATATATTTGAAATTTATTACTTGGTTCATTATCGTTAATAGTTTTATCTACTTTTAGACTAATGAATTTATTTGATTAAAGCAACTATACAGTATATTCTGATGTCTGAATTTGAATTCTCTCTTTTCCCCATCTCACTCCTTGCTCTTTCTCAAAACTCTTGGTTATGCACGGGCTTTTATTTTTCTATGTAAATGTTGAGATCAATATACAATTTAAAAAAAGACAGCTTTATAACTGGAAGAATACACAATATATATATTAAGCTTGGGAGAACTAACAAGAATGTAGTACAGTTTCTACGTTTTTCAGACCTTTTTTGATGTTTTTCGATACAGTTTTATAGTTTTGTTCATATACGTCATATACTCCTCTTGTTGAATTTATTTCTAGGCATTTTCTAGTGTTTGACTGACTCCCCCTCCCTATTTATTTTAGGAGTTTATATCAATAGAATGGTTTTAAAAGGTATTGACTGTTAAATTTCTCTGTAACAGCCACATTATCCAATTTTCTGATTAAGTCTAGAAGTGTTTTACTAGAAACCCTGGGATTTCTAGTAAAAAGTCGTTGCATGAGAATAAGAAGGGTGTTTTGTTTTGTTTTGTTTTCCATTCTTCTTCCTTCCTTTTCCTGTGCTCCTACAAGTTATGTCATTTTCTTGTCTTACTGTGTTCAGGAGAACCTTTAAGGAATGTCAGTCCTGCTAACAGCAGGCATCCCTGTCTGGTTTTAGTTTTTAATTTATTTAACTGCTATGTGTTTGGTTGAATATGGTTTTATACTATATCTTTGTCATAGCTTTTAATGCCCTTTGAAAAAAATCCCATTTAGTCATTTTAACCTTTTAAACCTAATTTCTATGCCCATTATTTTAAGCATTTCTTTATCATTTTGTTTAAGTAGAATATTTCTTTAAAACAGACTATAGCTAAGTCTTTTAATGGAGTAATTTACTTTCTTTACCTGCTGTATTAATAGTTTTTCTTTTAACTTGCTTTATTTGTTATGTATGTTTACTTGTGGTTTCTTATTCCTTTTCTTATTTTTGCTGGTTTAATAAAGTTATTTTGGATTCCTTTTTTGAAAAATCTTGTTACTGTGGAAATTCTGCTGAACATTTACATTTAATTAATGATTACTTTTTCTTTCCCTGTGCTTTTAATTAGAAATATTTATCATTATTTGAAAATAAGTTAGTGGTGAGAAATCACTAGTATCTTAACTTTACTATGATTGGTTCATTTTTATACCTCTTACTTCCACCCCTCAGTAAGGCAAGAACTTAGAATATTTCACTTCCCTGCTTTTCTCTCTCTCTCATACCCAGCTGAGAACTTGAGAATACTTTTACTGCTACTATCTTTAGCTCCTCTCTCAACTCCTAGATTTTCCTGAGACAGTTTAATACTTTTAGTTCAATTTGTAGTAATTATTGCTTTGTTGTACATCTATTTTGTTTCAAGAGTTCTAATTTAGAATTTATTACATGTTGCCCGTTAATCATTACTCATTTAGATTAAACTATATATAAAATATCACATTTCATAATTCTAAAAAGCACTTTTTTCTTTTGCATTTTAGCACTTCTGAAATTAAGAAATGCCTTAAAATTGCTTCTAGAAGTAAATGTGCAATCGAACTGGCAGCACTTGTTTTTTTTTTATAGTTAGTAGAATCTGTGAAATTGATACAGATAAATGAAACTATATATGGAGTACAGAGTGCAAATACAGAGTTTATTTCTTACTACTGTTCTCTCTTCCGTCCTTCCCCAGAGGGTCTCTGTTCTGATTTGTTTGTTCTTTAGCCAGAATTCTTTCACAGGTGTTTTGCTGTGTGAGGTATGTGGGTGGTATATTTTGTGAGTACTCACATATTTTTTTTTTTCCTGCCAGCTGCCAGGTGTAGTGCTTGGCCACCATTTCTCTTTCAGTAGTCTGTTAGAACCATTGCTATAGCTTCCTGATGAGAAGTCTGGTGCCTCTCTGAGTTTTCCCCTCTGTAAGTAATGTTCTCTCTACCTGCAAGCTTGTAGATTTTTTTTTTCTTATAGAATTCAAGAATTTACCAGGTTATGCATATGTCTATGTCTAGAATAAAATAAGCTTTTTTAATCTGCAGATTGAGGCCTTTCTTTGGTCCAAGTAAATTTTCTTTTGTTACGAGTTTTTTATTGCCTCTCCTCTGTTTCTTCTGCTGGAACTGCTGTTCATCTCATTAGATAGGTCCTCCAAGTCTCTTTATCTTTTCTGTCACGATTTTGGTTTTGCTGCTTTGAGCTATTTTTTTTTTTTTTTTCATTTGATTTTACAGACCACAAATTTGGACCTTTGCCATAATCCATTTTTTTCCTTCAGTTAACCTACTGTAGGGTTTATTGGGAAAATCATGGTTTTAGATGCATGAAGACCTTTCTGTGTTGTACTTATATCTCTCTAAGTTCCCTCATTTTTCTGACCCATATTGACCTCTCTCTCCAAATAGCTCTGTTTGGCTGTGGGTTTGCTCCCTTTGTCCTGACCGATCACTGTCTTTTTGAATGTTCAGCCTCCTTATATGTTGTCATAGCTTCCTTGTTAGCTCATTAGGACCCAGTTCTGGTTTTGGCATCTAATGATTCAGGGAGATGTGCCCCCACCCAAAGGTCATCAGATCTCCACAGGCCAGGCTTTTTCTAGAACTATTAACTTACCGTCTTATTTCCCAGGTTCCAAGAAGCTAGGCTCTAGGCACTTGCCCAGCTCCTAGAAAAATAAATAAATACCCCCCCACACCCCACTTTCCAGTTCCTTCCTCTACACTCCAGAGAGCCTAAGTCTTCACTGCCATTTAGCTATCTGCAGACTCTAGGCCTATGTCTATTGCAGCAGACAAGATTGAAAATGATAGTGGAGGTAAAGGAGGGTAAATTCATCTCATCATCTTCTGGGGTCTTTTTCAGGCCTGGATTTTTCTTTCTTTTTTTTTTTTAAATTAATGGTTGTGGTTGTATGCTTTTGCCTAGACTTACTAGCTGTGTGAAGAAAAGCATTAAGAATGGAAGTTGTACAGTCTGTGAGATAGATAAATTATAGTTCTCAACTCTTTGCTTCTTTCCCTATAAGAGGATCAATTATACTTCCCTACTTTTTGTTAAATGATTTGCAGTTTCTCCCTGTCCCGTAGTCAGGCTTGGAATTGTGACTTGTTTTGGTAAGTGAAATATTTGTGGAAGTGACAATATTCTAATTCTGAACAGAGCTTTAAGAGGTATAACAAGTTTCTATCAGTCCTCTTGCTTCTTCCTTTTGCCTTGAGAATGGCATGTCTTTGCCTTCTGATTGTGTCTGGGAATGAGAAGATACAGGGAGCAAAAGCCACAGCCTGAGGGCAGCCATAGCTAACCTATAGCTCACATGTAATGTAAGTGAGAAAAACAAGTTTGTTGTATGCCACTGAAATTTGAGAGTTGTTTTGGTACTACAGTAAAGCTGATGGGTAAAATCTGGTTTAATTTCTTATTCCTCCTTTTGCTAGTAATATTTATTTTTTCCATCATCGTTAAAATGGGTATCAGACCCGTAAGTCTATTTCCTCTCTCTCCTAAATGGCTATAGATACAAGAAAGTGTTGTTATGGTCAAATACTAAGTAGAGCGTTTATAAATTATACATAAGACCCAATCCATGTAACAGAACTGAGGGAAGGATAACCAGCAAATTGGGGGCAGCGTCTTGTGGCAGTTTATTATACTTGTTTATCTAAGGCCCTAAACACTACCCAAAATTATTCTTTTGAAAGCATGGCTTCTCTCTAATTATACAGAGTAGATTCCTTATAGTTCTCAGCACCTGGGCTTTAATGCTGTTTTCTGTTATCATAAAGGAATAAGAGTTGAATAATTGGAGAATCATTTATAGAGCAGTTTTCCAAAGCCATATATATATATGACTTGTTGATTTAACTAACAAATATAGCGAATGGGATCTATTTTTATATTTTCTCCCATTTCTATATAATCTATATTCACTTTTTGTTTTTCTTATTACACTCTTAGAATGTTGTCCTGACCAGTATTTGTAAAATAATAGCTGATGAATGGAAAGGGTGTTCATTGAACTGTGAGCCCAAAGGCCTGGGTTCCACCCTTATTCTGCCACTAGCCTTTTTCCTTGCCTTCTCTTCTTTCATTCCTTTACCTTTCCTTTATTTGTTCAGGTAATAAAGATACTGAGCACTCTGTTATGCCAAGCGTTGGAATGTAATGAGATGTAAGCCAGACCCTGCTACCTTCCTGCCCTTATACAGCTTACTATCTTTTCTTCTGTTCCCTCAGCCTATTTCTTCTGACCATACTCTAAAATAGTCAGTGCCACATTACCATCCAGCCTCATTCTTGTCATTTTATGTTGTTGGGGCTGCTTTCAAATATGTTTTTACTACCACTGGATTATTTTGGGGAAGCTAGGGGGTGGTGCTGAGAGAGACGGTAAGTAGGTGGGAGGGAGGGAGCATGTGAGTTACCCACATGGCCTAACCACTATACAAACCTGTTTTTATTTTTCATGATTCTTTTCAAGTTGTAATTTTGCATAAATGCCCAAAGGATGTATCTCTTCAAATGTTTTGACTATTAGGTGAAATGTTTATTGCTCTTTTATTAATTTTATTTTTACTTTTTAGAGTCTGGGAAACCATGAATTAGAACATCTTTATTACCAAAAAAATTGCTTCAGAAATGGGGAAAACCTGTATAAATAAGCATGATCCTTAGTTTACAAGGGCAGTTGGTAGGATAATAAGTAAAATAATCTACTTTCTATTGTAGAACTTCTTGAAGGGCTGGTTATTCATTTTTCCTTGCCCCCCCCTTTTTTTTTTGAGTAAAGAGCTAAATATGGTGGCTAGAAGGGAAAGAAGGGGTCGTAGGTGGGAAAGACAACTGAACTATGTATGCTAATGCCATTCACAGCTACAGAAAAAATATCTTAAGAACAACCTGATTATATTTTGCAAAGGATTAAAGTTGCATACAGATTCCAACTGAAAACATCTGTTTCCTGACCCTGTGCCAGAGTTCTGACATCTTGACAGGAATTCTGGTTTTGATATTTCTGAGTCTCATGCACCTCCCTCAACTACCCTGTGGCTGTTTTCTTAGAAGGCTTAAATCAGCATTGCTTAACATATTGGAAATGACTCTGTTAAAAACTGAAAATGAACTTCTTCATTTGCCTCATACACAAAAAGAAAATTTCAAGTTTCATTAGGAAGGATCATCATAATTGCTGATTAAGAATTGTGGGACAATCTACAGTTCAGTAAAGAAGTCAATGAAAATAAATAGATCACTGAAGGAATCAGTGTATATGTATATGTATGTATATGTATATTTATATAAAGATAGGATTTTTAAAACTTTCTTGAATTAAATGGAAAACTTTTAAAAGCATTTTTAACTTTATTTCTTAAGAATTCCAACTACCAAAATTAGTTTTTTTTTTTCTTTTGGTAGGGCGTAACTTATATCTACTTATGACCTCATATTTACATTCTGCTAAGTAAAGCATAGGTTGGTAATTCTTGACGCCATAATTCCACTGCATAAGTAATGTTTACAGACCCGTGGAAACAGGATTAAATCTTAATGCAAGTATTGAACATTCGCTAGAGAAGAGTTAATGTTGAATGGTGTATTAGAATCACTTACTTGATATGTGAAAACCAGTGTGACTTTGGGATTTTCATTTTGATTGATTTCTTAAATTAAACTTGATACCTAAAAAGGATTTCTTTGTGCTTTGATATTCCTGAATATTAACACTGGGCATTTTTAAAGAGAATTATGCTAATGAAGGGTTAAAGTTGGCCTTTAGCCTGCCATGTTATTAAGTATGATCAGAAATTATACATATATATAATTCATATGCTGTATCTAGAATCTCCTACATATTAGAAATTATCAATTAAACAGTGTTTTATGAGAAAAAATTGGAAATAAACCAGTAAGGGATAGTTAAGTATTATGAAATACTATGCAATGGTCAGAAATGACAGATTTATATTAATCAACATGGAAATATCTCTAAGACATTGTTTTGGGGGGAAAAAGTCAAATTTTGGAGCTATATGTATATTAGTCTCTAATTTAAAAAAACTAAAACTAAATATGTTGAGATAAATGAGGCAATATGTCCCAAACTATTAATGTCAGTTAACTTTGGTTCACTGGAGGTAGGGAGCTTAGTTCCAGGCTTCTATAGATGAATTTTAATAATAAGAATGTAGTCATGCTTTACTTGTATACTTGCTTTTTATTAAGGAAAATTTAAAACATATGCAAGGTAAACAAAATAGTAAAATGAACTCTGAAGTGCCCACCACCACAGTTCAGTAGTTATCAATATTCTGCCATTTTATTCATCTTTATCTCCACCCACTCTTCACCTTGATTGCTATTGTATTCTTTATAATTATATTTGTAGATAAAATTTATATTAATTGAAATCACAAATCATAGATGTATACTCTCGAAGAATAGATATACTCATGTAATACACACCTCAATTATATTGAATATTTTCGCATCCTTAGACTGTTCTCTGATATCCCATCTCAGTCAGTCTGCCCACTCAAGTTGTTCTGTCTTTTCTTAGAAATTTATATAAATAGAATCATATAGGGCAAACTCTTTTTGTGTCTAACATTTTTTGCTCGTCATAATGTGAGTACATTAATGTTAGTAGAATGTATCAGTGATTCTTTCTATTTTATTCCTATTATTCTATTGTATAAATATACCACAATTTGTATAGCCTTTGTCCTGTTGATGGACACTAACTGTTGTTAGTTAACCCTTCATTAGCATAATTCTCCTTAAAAATGCTCAGTGTTAATATTCAGGAATATCAGAGCACAAATAAATCCTTTTTGAGTGTCAAGTTTAATTTAAGATTTGTATATCTTTCTTTGTGAAATGTTTGTTCAAGTCTCGTGCATTTTAAAAATTGGACTATTAGTATTTCTTTTTAAGCTTTGAAAGTTCTTTATATATTTTAAATAGAAATCCTTTGTCAGATATACACTGTGAATATTTTCTTCCAGTCTGTAGCTTGCCTCTTTATTAACACTGTTTTTAAATTTTTTTTAAAAAAATTAAATAATGGTAAAATACACAAAACACTTAAAATATTAACCAGTTTAAGTGTACAATTCAGTTTTATTGATTTCACATTGTTGTGTAACCAGTCTCCAAAACTCTTTTCATTTTGCAAAACCAAAACTCTATACCCATTAAACAGTAACTCTGCATTCCCTTCTTCCAGCCACCATTTTACTTTCTGTATCTATGAATTTGACTGCTCTAGATTCCTATAAGTGGAATCATACAGTATTTGTCATTTGATGTCTGACCTATTTTACTTACCATAATGTACTCAAGCTTCATCCATTCTGTAGCATGTCAGAATTCTTTTTAAGGCTGAATAATATTCCATTGTATGTATATACCACGTTTTGTGTATCCATTTATCTATTGAAAGGTAGTTGGATTACTTCTGTCTTCTGGCTATTGTGAATAATGCTACTATGAACATGAATGTACAAATATCTCTGAGGTTTTACTTTAAATTCTTTAGTGTATATACCCAGAAGGAATTGTTTCTATTTTTAATTTTTTGAGGAACTTCCATACTATTTTCCAAGTGACTGCACCATTTTACATTCCCAGCAATAGAGCACAAGGGTTCCAATTACTTTACATCCTCGCCCATGTTTGTTATTTTTTGGGTGTTTTGGATGGTAGGTCCTAAGTGGGTGATTCTCCTTATGGTTTTGATTGGTATATCTCTGATGTTTGGTAATGTTGAGTATCTTTCCATATGCTTGCTGACTATTTGTATATCTTATTTGGAGAAATTGCTATTCAAATTCTTTGCCCATTTAAAAAATTGGGTGGTTTGTTTTTTTGCTTTGAGTTGTGGGAGTTCTTTATAGATTATAATTATTAACCCCTTATCAGATATATGATTTGCAGTGTATTTTTCCCACTCCACTATGTCAGTTGTGTCCTTTGGTATATGGAAGTTTTAAATTTTGACGTTGTTGCATTTGTCTGGTTTTGTTTTTGTTGCCTGTGGATTGGTATCATAGCCAATAAATCATTACCAAATGCAGTGTCATGAAGATTTTCCTCTAAGAGTTTTATTGTTTTAGGTTTTACATTCAGATATTTGATCCATTTTGAGTTAATTTTTGTATATGGTGTAAGGTAAGGGTCTAACTTCATTGCATGCGAAGATCCAATTTGCCTAGCAGCATTTGTCCTTTCCCTACTGAATGGATTTGGCACTCTTGTCAAAGATCATTTGATTATATATGCAAGGGTTTATATCTGGGCACTCTTCAGTTCCATTAATCTGTATGTCTGGTGATGCCGCTACTGCACTGTTTTTGTTCACTATAGTTTTGTAGTAAGTTTTAATACTCTCAGTGCTTTTGCCTTTCAGATCTAATACATTTACTTGAGAATCAAACTGCTCACACATCTCATTTTCTATATTAGATTTTCATACTCTTGTGACCATTTTGTGCTTTCATTGGAAAGATGCTTTAGGAATTTGAAACCTCAGGAGTAATTCACTTTCAGTTTTTCCTACTTTAAGGTTAATTTTCTCTATTAGGTGTACATTCTTTTTAAAATTTTTTTCTGGCTTTATGGAAATATAATAGATAAATTAGTTGCTCATATTTACATTGTACAATTCAATGAGTTTTTTTCAATTATAATTGGCATGCAATATTAGTTTCAGTTATACAGCATAGTGATCAGAGATCCACATAACTCGCAAAGTGATCACCCCACTAAATCTAGTACCTTTCTTCCCCCTTACATATTTATCACAACATTGTTGACTATTTTCTTTTTGCTGCACTTTATATCTCTATGTCTATTTTGTAACTATCCATTTATACTTCTTAATTTTTTTGCCTTTTTTTGCCATTCCCCCCAGCCACCCTCCCATCTAGTAGCCCTCTATATCTTCTCTGATTCTATGGGTTTATTTCTGTTGTTGTTGTTTATTTTGTTCTTTAGATTCCACACGTATATGAAATCATGCGATATTTGTCTTTTTCTATCTGACTTATTTCATTCAGCACAATACCCTCTAGGTCCATCAAGGCAATATCTTTTTTCATCCCCTTCCTTTTAGTCTCTGTGTGTCATTTAATCTGTAGGGGTCTTGTTTTCTTATCCATTCAGCCGCTCTATTGTTTGGTTGGAGCACTTAATTCTCTTCCATTTGAGGTACATGTTAATAGGAATGTAGTATTACCATTCTTTCTTCCTGTTTTTGATACATGTTTTTTCTTCTTAAAGAAGTCTCTTCAATATTTTCTGTACTACTGGCTTGGTATTGATAAATTCCTTCAGCTTATTTCTGTCTGGGAAGCTCTTTATCTATCCTTCAACTCTAAATGATAGTTTTGCTGGATAAAGTATTTGTTGTAGAGCCTGGATTTTCATCACATTGAATATTTTGTGCCAAGCTTTTCTGTCCTGCACAGTTTCTTTTGAAAAATCAACTGCCAGTCCTATGAGTGCTCCCTTGTAGGTAACTAACTGCTTTTCTCTCATTGCTTTTAAAATTCTCTGTTTGTATTTAACCTTTGCTATTTTAATAATGTGTCTTAGTGTGGGCCTCTTAGGGATCATCTTTTTTTGGACTCTCTGAGCTTCCAGGGGTTGTATGTCTGTTTCCTTCACCAGGTTAGGGAAGTTTTCTGTCATCATTTCTTCAAATAGCTCTTCAATTTGTTTTCCTCCAGGTACCTATATGACACGAATATTTTTACATTTCATTGTGTCCTATAAGCTCCTTAAATTATTATTATAGCCTTGGCTTATTTTCTCTTGTCATTCTAATTGAGTGTCCTTGGCTTCACCATCTTTTATGTCGGTGGTTCGATCTTCTTCTTTATTTACTCTATTGATTCCCTCTAATATACTTTTCATCTCAGATAACGTATTCTTCATGTCTGACTGGTTTCCTTTTGTAATTTCCATTTCCATTTTTATGTTTTTTATATCTTTGTTAAAGTTCTCACTGAGTTCATCTATTCTTTCCCTAAGTTAATTGAGCATTTTTTTAAACCAGTGTTTTGAACTCTGCATTTGTTTTGTCTTCCCATTTTGGCTGCCTTTCTGTGTCTGTTTCTATGTACTAAGCAAAGCTCCTAAGTCTCTTGATCTTATTAGTGTGAATTTGTGTAGTAGGTGTCCAATGGCACAGTCCTGAAAGAGGTTCAGCTGCAGGCCATATTAAGCCCCAGCCTATCCACCTGTGGGGCCCCCTGTTAAGATTGAGCAAGCAATCCACAGATGCTGAGCTTATATTTGCCTCAAAAGGCCACACCAGAATTCGAGGCCAGCTGCTGCCAGTATGAGTCTAGGCACTGCTCATCAAGGAGCACCTGACTTGCTGAGGAGACACCTGGATGTGGCTTCGGTAGGGCCGCCAGTTTGGGGAGGCGGAGTTTCAGGGAATCCTGTGGGTGGAGCAACCTCTGTTATCCAGTTTACTGATGTCTCTGCTATGGCAGCGCTGAGTTTGTACATGGGGAAGCGGGCGGGGGTCAACAGAGGAACAGTGGATACTGCCGGCACTTCTGTACAGAGCGAGTCTCACTTCAGCCCTCAACTCAGTGTCACCCTGTAAGTTCCTGCACAGCCGAACTGGCACTGGTGCTCAGAGCAAGCAGGTCCGGCACTGTGAATGTCAGCTTGTGGACATGGCCCCTTTAATAAGTGTCTGCGGCTGCCTGCTGCCTCTGTCCCACTCAGCTGCTCCGGACCAGGCAGCCTCATGTCTTTGCCCCGTCTTAACTTCTGCCATTGCAGGGTGATTTAGATTTCTCCCTATTTGTATGGATTGTTCATCTAGATCTCAGACAATTTTTTCTTGCTGGTTGCTCCTTGTTTCTGTCACAACTTTGATTTGGTCTCAAGAGAGAAGAACAAAGCTTCTATCATCAGTGCCATTTATTTTTTCCTCATTGGTATACATTCTTTTCTCTACAGTACACATAAATGGTTATAGTTGTTAAACTTAAAAATCAATATGTATTTGTTAGAATTTTTTTTTGGTATGTCATATGCTAGCAGATCAGATTTGAATGGTTCTCACTTTTTTTTAATGTAATAATAAGTCACTTTAGGGCCAGAAGATTTTGAGTCTTCCACTTAATTTTCCTTGGTTGTAACTGGGGTCGAATGAGAAAAGACACATTATTTAAGAGTAGAAATGGCTTTGTTACTGTGTGACGCTAGAATGGAAAATCCTAAGTCAAACTCAGAAATTTGGACACTGTCATACAACAGAAAGGAGACTGACTCCCTTGTGGGTCACTTGTAGGATCCCTTGAAACTTGGAATGGGCCAGTTTGGACCCACCCCAGTATACATGCTGTTCTTCAAACCTTCTGATTTAAGGTCTAAGCAAACAGTTTTTGTGATTCTTTTGTTTTTTGGTTGTATTGCTAGAGAATTTGGGGGTTATTTCTGAAAGCATGATTACCTTCATAGCTTTTTAAATTTACTTTCTTGTTCTTTAGGCTTCCTTGATCAGTTATAGAGGTATTGTGTTCATTGCAGCTTTCAATCAAGTCTTTTTTTTTAAAAAAATGTATTGGTATTCTCATTTTACTTTTCATTGAAAAATAGAATTTTAAAGTTTAATAATACCTTAGAAGTATTATTTTTATATGCCCTCAGTTATATTACAAATCACATCATTATTAAAAGACTTACAAGATTATAGGCATTTAAGATCACAGGATTATAAGCATTTACTGGCTTCAGGGATGATTCTAGTCCAATGCTTGATGATAGGTAAAGTGTTCTCATTATGTACTTTTTGTACATTCTTTATATTTTAGTAACACCCAACACTTCCTTCCCCTGTTTACCACACCCAAATTTCATTTTATCTGCTTCACATGGAACCCTCGCATACGCTCTTGTATAGAATTATTGCTCTGTTTATTACTAGAGGAATCCATGTTAAATTTTAGCAGGTTTCTGCCCTCTACATCTGCCTCTTTGATGGTAGCTGAGTTTACTGCTACTCACTTATTAGTGCCCTGGGTCTTAACAACCTTATTCAAACAAAACATCTTAAATGGAGGCATTAAAAAGGTCACAACAATGGGCCATTTTGTAACTTTTGGTGCAATAAAATGGGTATGTTGTGTTTTGGAATATAAGACCTCTGAGTCCAGCTATTCATTTTCTTTATCTATAAAACATTTTAGAATAACAGCTTACATCTGTTTGGGTTTTAAAATTTCACGATTTGAAGAAACATCACTGTTATGTAACTCCAAACCAGACCTGGGAGGGAGCTAGCTTTCTGACAGGCCATGTTAGGAACTGTAGAAGTTGGGAGAAGTATTTGTTTTAGCTGTGGAGCCATGTTTGCTGGCAGTACTTCTCTAACATGTGGGGAACACATTTTCATTATTATTTCTTCATACAGCAAATAACAAGACACATTCAATAAGATTTTTGACCTGAAGAATATTTGAAAATTTTTCACACATCAGGAGTTTATCTTATGAGGGATATTCACTACCCTAAACCAGAAATAAATTTGTTTAAACATTTACAGCACATTTAGTTACCTTAGACTGTCAGTTAATCTTGTTTTAGAAAGTAAAGTTGGGATTTACTGTCGGCCTACTTTTTCAAATAAATACCTGATGGAATAGTTTGGCAATTTCAAATGTGTGGTTTTTAAATTACTTCTTTAAATTAAAGGAACAATTTAAAGAATAGTTTTTAATAGAGGAAAACAGGCAAAATGTTCAACTACAGGATTCAAAATCTAATATTTATTAAGTACCAAAATGTGCAGATAACAAACAGTACCGTTTTAAGGGTATTTTAATCAAGAAGTGAAGAATGTTAGCATGGTTGTGCAGATAACATACAGTACAGTTTTAAGGGTATTTTAATCAAGAAGTGAAGAATGTTAGCATGGATAGTTTGCAATAAATTATAAGGCCTTTTACATATTGTGAATGCGAAGTATTTACATTCTTATTAAAGTATGATTCATTTACATTTGGGAGGAAAGTGCTTAAAAAGAATATTAGAATCATCTGCCTATTAGTCCTCCTGGGTTAGTGTGCGGGGTCCACTGGAGTTAAGGTTTTTTTTTTACTGTAGGAAATATGGAGGTGGGTTCTACTTTAGAATTTTAGAAAGTTTATTAAAAGCAAATAGATTATACTGAGGATGAATTTACTATGTGCAAGTCAATGCACTAATATGTATTTTAGTTAGCGTACTTGTCAGGGTTCTAGGGTCAGATTGCCTGGGCTTCTTATTTCCTGACTGTGCCTTTAGGGAAGTTACAGAGATGCTTTGAACCTCCCTCTCCTCATCTATAAAATGGGGATAGTAATAATACCTGTCTTTATAGGGGTGTGAGGATTCTGTGAAATAAAAACTTACGAAGTGCTTATTAGCACAGTGCCTGACACATAAAAAGTGCTTGGTAATTCTAGCTCTTTTTGTTTTACAACTAGTTGTTAATACTTATGTAAGTGTGGTGATTATCTCTACCACTCAGACTTCATTACTACAGATTACTCTTCTCCCTGACTGCTCTTGTATCTAAATCAGGTTTTCAGATCCTCTTCTCCTTTGTCTGTTTCCATCCCTGCATTCCTTCAGTGTGGATAAGCTGCATCTTCCTTGAGGGGGCAGAGTTCCAACATTGGTGCTTTGTTCCTTGGGCCCTGTTTCTCAGCCGACTCTCACAAGTGGCTCTGCCTGTCTCCTCTCTTCCCTACCCCTCATTCCCTCCACCTGCTTTGCCCTCTCTACCTGTTCCTCACTTTTCTCTCTCTTGTCTCCCTCTCCTTTCCTTCTCTCTCCCTTCCTTTCTTCCTCACTCTTCTTTCTCTCCAACCTCTCTCCTCCTCCCTCTCTCTGTTCTTCTTCCTCTATCCCTGTCTTTCTTATCCCCCCTCTTCTCTCCTGCTCCCTCCTTCTCTTACCCTCTGCCCCTCCTTTCCTCTCTTTTCCACCACTCTTCTTTTCCTCTCTCCCTTCTTTCTTTTTCTTCCCCTCTTTTCCCTGCTTTCTCGTCCTTTCCCTCTCTCTACTGTCTCTTTGCTTCCAACTTTTTCCCTCTCTCTCCCTCATTCCCTCTCTTGCCATCCCTGTTTCTCTTTTAAACTTAACACTTCTTAAGCAGAAAAATGTCAGGTCTTTAAAGTCTTTATTGCTTGTGATGGGAAATATTTATTTTGTCATTTCATAGCCAGAGCCTCTTTATATTGTGCTTCTCTTTCCATTTCAAAAGGGTGTCATGGCATCATTTTATGTCCCTTGGGTTCAAAAGTTAGTAGAACTCTAAAGGCAGTTTTAGTTAACTTGCTTTATAAAACCTATGTATACTGAATCTATAAATTTATTTAATGTTAGCTTTATAATAGTTAAAATGAAATAATGTTTCTAAATAATAATTATGGGTTCATATAGTAATGCCAGACAGAGTCTGATCTTTTTTGCCTAATTTATTTATTTTTTCCCCAGATTCCTTTCTCACTGGTCCAGTTTCCCTTGTGGGAGTCCTTAAAAGTAAGTTTTACAATCTTCATATAAAATTTCTATCATAAATACTCAAGAGTTTCAGTGTGAAATAGTAGAATATAATATTGACTAGCAGTTTAAAAATTCAAAATTATTAAGAGTTGAAAATATTTTTGTGTGTGATTTACACATTAATTCAGTCATTTAAACTTGTTCAGCTGTCTGTGATACTGAGAAATAAGCATATGGGCACAAAAAAAATCCTCAGATGTTAGGAAAAACTGTGCCTTACTTTCTTCTGTATTGCAGCACTTTTTCCACCCAGTTGAATTTTATTTCACTTGAGAGAGAGAGAGAGAGAGAGAGAGAGAGAGAGAGAGAGAGAGAGAGTGTGTGTGTGTGTGTGTGTGTGTGTGTGTGTGTGTAGATGTTAAGGAATAACAATGAGGGTAAATGAAAAAGGAAAGAAAGCAAGGCCTTCATATCTGTAGGCCTAGGCCAGGCCTCCTCCACCCGCATTTAAGGGTGGGCATGAGGAGGGAGCTATAGGGGGCATGCCGCTCTGGACCTTCCATCTTTGCTGCTTAACCCACTAGGCCTAGGAACCCCCAGTAAGAAGTCACAGAGCATGGTGAGTTGTGAGTCAACCTTGGAAAGGTCACTCAGATGTTTAAATATAAACAAATGAATTTTTAAAAACCTGTGTTCGAAAATGCAGAGATGTATTTGTTTTTCATCTTATGATAGGATGATTTTAAAAATTGTGGGTCATGCTATGAATTGTGTGTTTGTCAGCATTTTAAAGACGATAATAAAAAAGAAAATTATTTAATAGAGAACATCTTATGTGGTAAGGATGTCTGATTTTGTAAAACTTGAGAGTTGTACACACATGTACACACTCATATCTGTACTGAGTTGCAATGTAAAATATATTTCTCAATGAAGATAATGATCAAAAGAATTTGGAAGCCCTTGTTCAAGTGAAAATGGTTTGTAAATGACTGAACTGTAAAATGACGAAGTATCTAGGTAGACATTTGATAATGCAAAAATAAAGGAATTATTCCCATAGTTGTATGGAATTAGTAATCATAGATGGCTCAGGCAAAATTTCTTTTGAAGAACAGCAAAAATTATTTGGACTGTAAGAAATATTCTATTGAGATTATATGCTGAGGGTAAAATGAGGTAAAACATTATTCATAAAAAACTCTGGAATATTAAGTACTGGTAAAGAGTTCTTATGAGTTATCTGATTTTAAGGAGTAGTACAGTTTATTTAATATAGTTTCTTGGGTCTTTGTTGGGTTGTTGTTTTGTTTATTTTTGTTTTTACCATTTTCTATGTGGTACACAGCAAAAAAGGATTTCTCAGGCAGTTTCCGGCCATGATGTAACAGCTATCCAAAGAGAGGGTCACATTCCATGAGCATAACAGCTCTCCTTTTTTGTGTGTGACGAAAGAACAATGGAGCCAACAGCTGTCCAGCAGACAAGACTCACTTTATTAGTGTCTCAATAACCATCATTCACGCAGCTTCTGCATACTCTCTAACATCCTATGCCCTATCTCTGCATAGGAATGTTTTGAGGCCCAAAAAGGGAAAAAGCATAGAGTTTTTTTTTTTTACAGTGTTAAGGACATTTGTAGTATTCTAGCTAGTTAAGAAATGTCTAAAATTTTTCAGAGTAATCATAGTTAACAATGTTAAGTTTTAACAATTTTCTTTGAGCAAATGTTAAGATGCTATTGTTTTATTATTTTTT
>CM053507.1:58889444-58938234 GCA_028627145.1 Eidolon dupreanum
CACATTTGTAGCTCTGTTGTGGACTGCCTCCTCTGAGTTACAGCCTCATGTGACCAACTTTCTAGCTGACATCCTCACTTAGATGTCTTAGGGGAACCAGATCAGAACAGAATTTTTGCTTTTTATTCTTCTTTTCCTCAACCTTTTCCTTCCCAGTTGTTCCCTTCTCAGTAAGTACCACAAGTAAATATCTGTTGCTTGCTAAAGTAGAAAGCTAAGAATTATTCTACAGTTCTCCTTTTTCCGCATCATTCATAATCCAGCTCATCAACAAGTCTACTATTCTGATTGAAGCCTCTAACATACCTCTTGCTTGAATTGTTACATTGGCCTCTCAAATGGCCTCCCTGATTCCATTCTTGTTTCTCTAAAGTATCTTCTCTTAACAGCAGCCAGAGTGGTCTTTTAAAGAAATAAACCAAATCAAACCCTCTCAAATCCTTCAGTGACATCTCTTTTAAAGAATAAAATTCAGAGTTTAAACAATGACTGAGAGGGTCCTCTGTCATCCACCTACCTCACTGACCTTATCATATGCCACCCACCTACTGCACTCCAGCCACAGTGTATCCACTTACTACACTGTAGCCTTGCTGGCCTCCCCTCTGTTCTCTTTGAACATGCCAAGATGAGACGGTATTTATTTGTTGTGCCCTCTGCCAGAAATAGTCTTTATTCATTCATTCTCTACATCGTTACTGAGTCCCTACAATGAGCCAGGCATTTTCTAGGGTCTGGAGATATGGTAATGAGGAGGACTGACAAACATCCCTTCCCTCGTTGAGCTTTCATTCTAGCTCTTCCCCTAGGCTTTTTTCATGTCCAACTCTTTTGTGTTCCCCAGATCTTAGATCATATGTCACCTCAGAGAGACACTCCTGGTCCACCCCTCTTTTGAGTGTTATCCTCTCTTAATCCCTCTGTAATAGTCACAGCACCTGTTTATTTTCTTCCAGCATTTTAATAACTGTTTATTTTAACTATATACTTGGTATCACCTGAATACTTACTTAAAAAAATCAACTGTGTTTTGAGTTGATATTTAGTGCTTATGCCCAGCATTGGGCTAAGCACTATACAGCTGACCTTTGAACAGCATGGGGTTAGGGGGACTGACCCCCACATGGTTGAAAATCTGCATATAAACTTAAGTTGGCTCTCCGCATGCGTGGATTGAGAACCCTGTTTTCGATCTGCGGTTGGTTGAATCCGCGGATGGGAAACCATGGCATATGGAGGGCTGACTGCATATTTATTGAAAGAAATCCACATATAAGTGAACCTGCCCAATCCAAAGCCATGTTATTCAAGGGTCAGCTATGTATGATTAGCATCTCATTCACATCACATATAACTTAGGGAGGTTGACCTTGTTATCCCCACTAAACAAGGAAACCGGGTCCCTGAGAGTTTGTCCTTCATCTAGTAACCTAAGTCCTTGGTTTCTTGTTCAGTATCTTTTTACTGTGTTAACATTGTTAATGATAAACATTGTAATAAAAACCATCATAATACCTAACATTTCTCCAAAGTTACAATGTACCAGGTACTGTGATAACCATTTTCTCTGGATCATCTCCTATTAATATTCATGACAATTCTGTGGGATAGGTGCTGTGTGGTCTTCATTTTGTAGGTGTTGAAACTGAAGGACAATTTGAGTGCCTTTCCCAAGGCTGCAGGGTTATAAAGGGGTACAGTCAGGGTTGGAACCCAGGCAGCCTGATGCCACAGTTGATGTTCTTAATCATTTTACTCATAACTGCACATAGCACACAATGTCTTTAATAACGTTTTTGCCGTTTCATATAATCAAAAGTTGCCAAAAAGTTGTGATCATATTACATCAGTTTATTTAAGGGTTTTCTGAAAATTGTGTTAGTTCCTTAACTTTATGACATAAAGCTTAAAACCCTGGCTACAATATTTCTTAGACCAGTTCTCCCAACCACCACTTCCCCCAAACCCCCTAGGTTCTGCTGCCCGTGAGCAGGGATTGAAAAGTGTTCACTTCACCAGTCAGCTCTCAGTGACCCACCACGGGGGAGCGCAGATAGTTTATGGTGATGAGTGGAGCCAGGGCACATTTTCCCATGTGTTTTGTTTAATTCCTCACATAACCTTGCTTTTTGAAGGAAGAAACTTTTTCTGATTGTTTATATTTGTGTTTATTCCTTATGGTTCTGTCTTTTACACAGCAAGTGTTTATAACTACATACTAATTTTTTAAAAGTTAACATTCTCTTTCAAATTGAATGCGAAGTTGGATAAATGTATACATTGACTTTTTTGTTTCTAATTAGTTGTTTTAGAAGTATGTTCACAGCAATAACATACAGATTTATTCCTGAGCTTAAACAATAAGCATATTTTGAAAAGATATGATGAAATTTCTTGTAAGAATGTAATTTTTTTTCTATTGTCTGAATATTGAACATCAGTGTATAGTACAGTGTAAAGGATTGTTAAAGATGCTGTTAGGTCTGCATAGTTTTGCTTCTAGCCAGAAGATGTTACAAAGTTGCAAAACAGTAGCTAGTAGAAATGTAAGCTTTACACTCAGATGCAACTTTGAAGCAAAATGAAAATAAAACCTTTGGTTATGTAAGACTATGACATTATACTGATGATTTTCTAAGAAGAAATCATAGCTTTATAGTAGAAATCAGGGGCCAGTGGATTATCATTTAAATTATAGCATATAAAATAATTAGTTTTTTCATTTACATTTTATAAACATTTTAAACTGCCTGTACTTCACAAAAACTATTTTTATTCAAGTTGAAGAGTAAATAACTTGTTTATAGTTGTTAATTCTTATTTTATCCATAGTTAAAATGTCTCATTGCCCCACCCACAACACTCCCATACCTTTAGTAATATTAACAAAATAATAGTAACTTAGAAGATGCTCAGTGCTCAGGGTCTCCACATGTATCATTTCATAAGCCAAGGAGAATCTGATGTCTGCATAGACATGTTTGGTCAGAACGTAGATTCCTATAATGGCATATGAAAGATTGAAAAATATGTGTGTGTGATTTTTACTATACTTAACTTATGCCTGAAATTAAATATAACATGTTATTATGGAAGAGAACAACTGAAAATAAGAGCAAGGTATTTCTTATATGTCCAGATCACCAATTAAGTCAGAGTCTAATGTGCTGATAAAGATTTTAGCAAAATCACATAGTAAAGCAGGCATCTTTTAACAATTCAAAAACTACAAGAACATTTGAACTCTTAATTTGCATCCTGGAAAATATGGGACACTTCATGCAAAAGAAAAAGAAATGAGAACTCCAAAGTATCCTTTCATTCATTTTATAAAAGTAGTGGACAACATTTTCTTGTTTCTAGGACGATTGAGGGAGAGAGATCCATGTAAGGAATGTGAGAATTGGAAAAATATAAGATTCCTTCTACTTTTAAGTCAGATTCAATCAGTAAACCAAATGTTTAGAAATGCATGTATTTTATAGTTAAAAGGTAAAGACAGATGCAGAAAAGGAGATGACAAAGCTAAGTAGGGAAGAAGGAGCAGCATGTTGGCAAAGGCCTGAGAGGATAAATGGAAAGGTTGTGGCTTCTGGAGCTCTGGATTCTTTTCCCAGCTAACTGAGACTGTGCACCCAGCTGCAGGCTGCCTGCTTGTAGGCTGTGAAGCCAAAGTGATAACACCTAATGTGTTCCTTGCAGGTTCCATTACTTTCAACTGAAGGTCAGATTTAACTATGCCTCATGGCTTAGAGGGTAGGGGGTTAGGGTCCTTTGTCAAAAAAAAAAAAAAAAAAAAAAAAACAATAAAAAGCAGGGTTTTTAAAAAATCCTTTGTCTTTCCTATTTTGTCTTCTTTCTTTAAATCATTTCTCTCCTACTTTTGCAAGTTTGTGACTAAAATGAGATAAGTAGGATCAATCAGATATTAGATTCCTGTGATGAGTCATATTGACTTTTTTGGCTGAGACAAAGTATGACAAAAGAGAAGAGTTTACCACTTTAGTTTAATTAGATTATGAAACATAAATATTAAAAAGCACCTTTAAAATGACCATAATGATTCCCAGTTCTTTTGGCAATATAAAACCCTGCCAGTATTTGATTTCAAGAGATCCATCTATAGATTCACGTGTAACTTCCTTTGAGAAATGGAGGAAAAAGGATTTAGTTTTGTTTTTCCTTGTTCTTTAGACTTGCTTCCTGTTTATTTGTGAGCATTTTTGGTGTTTGGTAGTACGTTTACTTTAAATATGTGAGGGAATAGCATTTGTGCTGTTTTATTCTCGTGTGTCTCAGCAGACATCACTGGTTGATCACAGCCCTCATTCCAACTGAACCTAAACAGAACCTTAGAACCATCTTATCACAGCTCACCAGAAAGCCTTGTCTAGTTCAGTAAATGTTAGTCCTTGAAGTGGAACCTATTTGCCATTCCTGATTTATATGGTCTTCTACTTCAGGGGTCCCCATCCCCTGGGCCTTGCACCATACCGGTCCATGGCCTGTTAGGAACTGGGCAGCACAGCAAGAGTTGAGTAGTGGATGAGCAAGCAAGTGGGCTTCATCTGTATTTGCAGCCACTCGCCAGCACTAGCATCACTGCCTCAGCTCCACCTCAGATCATCAGGCACATAGGAGCACCAGTCCCTGGTGCCAACAAGGTTGGGGACTGCTGCTCTCCTGAGCCAAGAATGAAAATTTGGGATTATGATGTTTGGCCATTGTATGTCTTCCCTCACTATTTACATAAGGATAAAATGATCAAACACTATATACATTGTAGGTATTCATTTAGGCACCAAATATTTGCCTGCCTTCTTTATATAAGGAACCCTGCAGGTCCCTGTGGGACTTCAGAGACGAAGGTAATGAGGGTCTGTCTGTCTCCTGTAGAATCAAGGGTGAGATTAGACAGCTTTTGAAGGTTAGTGAAAACAAGTGAGTCGTTATTTATATTTTTCTGGTGCTGTTGAGGATAGCTTGTAAGCATATCTATTTCTAGATAAATGGGGTTTGTCTGTGTAAGTCCCTCAATTCTTTCATTTCAACCATTTTTTTAATAAAAAATCTTTTTGAAAGATTCTTTGATATTCAAACATAGCAAGCCAGGTATGCCTTTGCAGATAGAAGTATTATAAGTAATCACCTTTTCTTGTTGATTCACAATGAACACCATGAGCATCAGTTACAAAAATCTGGTTTTTTGTAACTGTTACTCAGTGATATATTAAGATTTTTGTTAACATGAATAGGACCTTTCGTTGCTATCCAAAACTAATAAGACATCAAACCACAGATCCAGGCGGGAGTTGGGATTGTCAAGATACTAAGCTAGATAAAAGTGGGGTTTGCCTCCTCTCAGGATTGCATTAAAATTACAACCAAATTATGAAACAATAAATGTAGAGAACCACCTGAAGTCTAGGTGATCATAACACACACATCTGAGGATATAAAGAAAAAGCCACATCAAGACCAGTAGGAGGGGTAGAGCACAATGAGCTGGCCCCACACTTGCATGTGTTGGTTGACCGCCAAGGGAAAGCACAGCTGCAGAGGCCCCTCTGAAGGAATGAGGGGTCCTAACCCCACAGAGGGGCTCCCCAGTTCAGAGTTTCAATCCCAGGGAGAAGAGTTCTCACAAAATCTGACTGTAAAAGTCAGTGGGGATTCTGGCCATATGAGTGAGTCAGAAGGAAGTAGAAAACCCAGATGTCCTCCTTAAAGGGCCCGTGCACAAACACACTCTTTTATAGACATTCACCCTCTGCCTCCCTAGGACCCTACACCACCAAACCCACAAACTACCCATGGTAGGCCCATTCCCAGGCAGCCAGCCCCACCCTGTGCTTTCCTTAGGCCACGAATTTGACAAAAAACAACAGCCCTTAGCTCATGCTGCCCGCTCATAGCATGCATTCTGGGAGAGACTTCTAGTGGCGGGCTACACGCCTTACACCAAGATATAGTATTTCTTGAACAGATCTCGGGTGTCTGCAGGCCCAAGGTGGGCAAAAGCTGGCCTTGCTAAGATCTGAGAATTTTATGGGAAGCCACAGAGCACTGACACAAGAACTAACACTCACTGGCTAGGAGAAATCTGTTCCCTATACCCCAGTGACTCCCTGGGTCCGTGCACCACCTAAGTTGCGTATCACCCAAAGGCTTTCCCAGCTGCAGAGTCTTACGAACTGCTGGCAGGAAGCCTTAAGCCTTGAGGTGCACTGGCCCTTTTACTAAGCTGCCCCAGGCTTGGTACTGGGGAGTAATAGGACCTTGACTTGCAGCATTGTCTCTCACACTTGCCTTCAGATTCAGCATAGGCAGCAACCATCCACAATCACTTTGTAGACCCTGCCAGGTACCCTCATACAAAGGCAGTGACTACTAGAGGCCACAAATCCACAAAGCCAGAGGTTGGCGTCAGACCCTACAACCTGAGCACCACCTGACTAGTCCAATAAGCGGCAGATAGAAAGGTGGTTGCAACGGGTATGTGAGTCTGCTGGGGCAAATCCCACTTCGAGTGATGAGCCCCACATAGCAACTCATACTCTGTGGACATGGCCAATCCCTACAGCCAGTCAGCCCAAGAATCATTCTCATCCACTGATGTGCTAACAGCAATCAGTTTAGCGACAACAGAAGAACACACACAGTCATACAAGGAACACACCCAGAGCCCCTGGCACAGGTGATCAAGGAGACTGCGCCACTGGGCCACACAGGACACATACTACATAAGGCCATCTAGCCAAAGCTGGATGATGTAACAAGTCTTCCTAACACATAGAAATGAACACAGGCACCTAAAATGAGGAAACAAAGAAATGTGTCACAAATGAAATAACAGGAGAAACTCCAGGGGGAAAAAAAAAACACCTAAACAAAATGGAGGCAAGGAACTTATCAGAAACAGAGTGCAAAACACTGGTTATAAGGATGCTCAATGAACTTAGGGGAAGAATAGATGAGGTCTCAGTGAGAACTTCAACAAAGAGATAGTAAGTATAAGAAAAGGACATAGAAACCATAAAAAAGAACCAGCCAGAAGTGAAGAATACAATAACTGAAATAAAGAATACACTAGAAGGAATCAACAGTAAATTAGGTAAAGCAGAAGATTGAATCACTGAGTTGGAAAACAAGGTAGCAGAAAACATCCAATCGAAACAGCAACAAGAAAAACAAATGAGGATAGTTTAAGAGACCTATGGGACAACATCACCCATACCAACATGTGCATAAGGATACCATAGGGAGAAGAGAGAGAGCAAGAGATTGAGAACCTATTTGAAGAAACAATGACAGAAAACTCCCCTACCCTGGCAAAGGAATTAAACATACAAGTCCAGGAAGCGCAGAGTAGCAAACAAGAAGAACTCAAACAGAACCACACCAAGACATGTCATCACTAAAATGCCAAAGATTAAAGACAAAGAAAATCTTAAGAGCAGTAAGAAAAAGGCAGCTTGTTACTTATAAGGGTACTCTCATAAGAATGTCAGTTGACTTTTCAACAGAAACTTTGCAGACCAGAAGAGACTGGTGAGAAATATTCAAAGTGATGAAAAATAAGAACCTACAACCAAGAATACTCTACCCAGTCAGGCTATCAGTTAAAATGGAAGGTGAGATAAAGAGCTTCCCAGACAGGAAAAAGCTTAAGGAATTCATCATGAACAAGCCAGTATTTCAAGAAATGTTAAGGAGACTAATGTAAAAAGAAGGGGGCGGGGGGAAATCCGTAAATACAAATAATAAAATGGCAATAACTATGTACTTATCAGTAATCACTTTAAATGTAAATGGATTAAATGCCCCAATCAAAAGACATGGACAAACTGAATGGATAAGTAAACAAGACCCGTGCATATGCTGTCTGCAAGAGACCCACTGCAGATCAAATTACACAGACTGAAAGTAAAGGGACGGAAAAAGATATTTCATGCCAATATAAATGAAGAAAAAGTTGGGGCAGCAATTCTTATATCAGACAAAATAGACTTTAAAACAAAGGCTGTAATAAGAGACAAAGGATATTACATAATGATAAAGGGATTGATTCAACAAGAGGACATAAACGTAGTAAACATACACACCAACACAGGAGCACCTACATATATAAAAACAATTACTGACCAACATTAAGGGAGAGATCAACAGTAATACACTCATAGTAGGACTTTAACACCCCATTGAACCAATGGACAGATTTTCCAGACAGAAAATCAACAAGGAAACAGTGGCCTTAAATGACACAGTAAATCAGATGGATTTAATTTATATTTTCAGAAAATTTCACCCCAGAGCAGCAGAATATATATTCTCAAGTGCACGTGGAACATATTCCAGAATACGTCCCATGTTAGGTTGCAAAACAACTGTCAATAAATTTAAAAAGATTGGAATCATATCAGGCGTCTTTTCCAGCCCCAATGGTATAAAACTAGAACTCAATTACAAGGAAAAAAAACTGAAAAATACACAAACACCTGGAGACTAAATAACATGCTACTAAACAATGAAAGGATTGATAATGAGGTCAAGGAAGAAATCAAAAGATACTTTGAGACAAATGGAAATGCAAACACAACTCAAAAAACACAACCAAAGCAGTGCTAAGAGGGAAATTCATAGCAATAGCAATACAAGCCTACCTTAAGAAACAAGAAAAAGGTCAAACAATCTAACTTTACACCGAAAGGAACTAGAAAAAGAATGGCAAACAAAACCTAAAGTGAATAGAAGGAAGGAAATAATAAAGATTAGGGTGGCAATAAACAAAATAGAGTCTAGAAAAACATTAAAAAAGGTCAGTGAAACCAGGAGCTGGTTCTTTGAAAGGATAAACAAAATTGATAAACCTTTAACCAGACTCATCAAGAAAAAAAAGAGGACCCAAATAAAATCAGAAATGAAAGTGGAAAAGTATCTATGGACTCCACAGAAAAACAAAAAATTATGAAAATATACTACCAGCAATTATATGCCTACAGACTGGACAATCTAGAAGAAATGGATACATTCTTAGAAACTTACAATCTTCCAAGAGTCAAGAAGAAAGAGCAAATCTGAACCAACCGATTACCACCAACGAAATTGAATCAGTAATCAAAAAACTCCTCCAAAACAGAAGTCCTGGACCAGATTGCTTCACATGTTAATTTTACCAGACACTCAAAGAATCAACACCTATTCTTCTCAAACTTTTTTAAAAAATGCAAGATGAAGGAAGGCTCCCTAATTCTTTTCACGATTGGAATCATTACCTTGATTCCAAAACCATACAAAGACATTACAAAAAGAAGAAGAAGAAAATTATTGGCTGATATCCCTGATGAACATATATACAAAAATCCTCAACAGCAAATTAACAAACCAAATTTAGCAATACATTAAAAATATCATACACCGTGATCAAGTTGGATTTATTCCCGGGATGCAAGGTTGGTTCAGTTTTTGCAAATCAATTAATGTGACACTGCACTTTAACATAGATAAAAATCATGTGATCGTATCAGTATATGCAGAAAAGGCATTTTGACAAAAATCCAGCATCCATTTATGATAAAAACTCTCAACAAAGTGGGAATAGAGGGAACATACCTCAACATAATAAAGACCATATGTGATAAACAAACAGCTAACATCATACTCAATGGGGAAAGGATAAAAGCATTTTCCTTAAGATCAGGAACCAGACAAGGAAGAGCTCTTTCACCACTTTTGTTCAACATAGTATTGGAAGTCCTAGCCATAGTGATCAGACAAGAAAAAGAAATAAAAGGAAGCTAAGTTGGAAAGCAAGAAGTAAAACTGTCATTATTTGCTAATAACATGATCCTATATGTAGAGAACCCTGAAGATTCCACCAAAAAACTGTTAGAACCGATAAATGAATTCAGTAAAGTAGCAGAATTCAAAATTAATATTCAGAAGTCAGTTGCGTTTTTATACATTATGATGATTTATCAGAGAAAGTAAGAGAACAGCCTCATTTACAGTTGCATCAAAAACAAAATACCTAGGAATAAATTTAACTCGGAAAATTATAAGTCACTGAAAAAAGAAATTGAAGAAGATACAAATAAATAGAAGCATATGCCATTCTCATGGGTAGGAAGAATCAACATCATTAAAATGGCCATATTACCCGAAGCAATCTAGAGATTCAGTGCAATCCCTATCAAAATACCAATGGCATTTTTCAAAGAACTAGAATAAGTAATCCAAAAATTTATATGGAACCATAAAAGATCCTAAATAGCCACAGCAATCTTGAGAAAGAACAAAGTAGGAGGTATCATACTACCTATATCAAACTATATTACAGGGCTGTAGTAATCAAAATAGCATGGTATAAAAACAGACACAGATCAGTGGAACAGAATAGAGAGCCAAGAAATAAGTCCATGCCTATCTGGTCATTTAATCTATGTCAGAGAAGGCAAGAATATACAGTGGGGCTAAAGACAGTCTTTTCAACAAATGGCTTTGGGAAAACTGTATGGATATATGCAATAAAATGAAACTGAACCACCTTCTTATACTGTATACAAGAATAAACTCAAAAGGATTAAAGACTTAAATATAAGACCTAGATCATTAAACTTCAAGAAGAAAACATAGACAGTAAGCTCTTTAATATTACTCTTAGTAATATTTTTTTCCGATATATCACCAAAGGCAAGGAAACAATTGAAAAAATAAACAGATAAGTACTATGTGAAACTAAAAAGCAAAGGAAACCACCAACAAAATGAACAGAAAACCTATGGAATGGGAGAAGGTATTGGCAAGGATGTGGATAAGAGGAAACCTTTCTACACTGTTGGTGAGATTGCAAAATGATATAGCCACTATGGAAAACAGTTTGGAGGTTCCTCAGAAATTTAAAAACAGAACTACTTTTTGACCCAGAAATTGCATTTTTGGATATTTATCCGAAGAAAACTAAAACACTAATTTCATAAAGATCTGTGCACCCCTATGTTCATGGCAGCACTATTCACAATAGCCAAGATATGGAAGCAACCTAAATGCCCGTCAACAGATGATTAGATAAAGAAGTTAGCGTTTTTTAATACAATGGAGTATTACTCAGCCATAAAAAAATGAAATTCTACCATTTGCAATGACGTGGATGTACCTAGAGGTTATTATGCTGAGTGAAATAAGTCAGAGAAAGATAAATACCATATGACTTCACCTATATGTGGAATCTAAGGAACAAAAGGAATAAACCAAATGAAAACAGACTCACAGATACGGAGGACGATCTAGTAACTGCCAGAGAGGAGAGGAGTTGGGGGTTGAGTGAAAAGATGAAGAGATGGAAAAGTACAAATTAGTAGTTACAAAATAGTCACAGGGATGTAGAGTACATCATAGGGAATATAGTCAATAGTATTGTCATGGCTATGTGTAGAGCCAGATGGGTGCTAGTGTAATCAGGGGAATCACTTCACAAATGATATAAATGTCTAACCAATGTGCTGTATACCTGAAACTAATATAAAACAAAATTAAAAAAAAAAAAAACACCACAGATCCAGGAAGCTCACAGAACTCTTAACCAGAATAAGTACCCCTCCTGAAAAACCAAGCCATACATACTCCAAACTGTTACTTTTAACTATAAGACCTAAATATTACTCAGGAAACTCAGTAGATGAGCCCATCTTGCTTTATTTGTTTGTTTATTTTTATGGTGACAGTTAACGAAATCCAGTAAGTCTCAGGTGTACAATTTAACGGTAAGGCATATATATATTGCATTGTGTGTTCACCTCCCATAGTTAGATTTCTTTCTTTCACCCCATATTTCACCCCTTTTACTCCATCAACCCTTCCTCCTCCCCACTCCCTCCCACCCTCTAGTCTGTTGATCATGTCCATGAGTCTCTGTTTCTCCTGTTCATTTGTTGCTTTTAGGTTTATATCACACATATAAGTGATAGCATGTAGTTTTCAACTTTTTCTGGCTTAGAATGATTATCTCAAGATCCATCCATGTTGTCACAAATGGCAGTATTTCATCTCTTTTTATGGCTAAGTAATATTCCATTGTATATATGTACCACAGCTTCTTTAGCCAATCATCTGTGGTAGGACACTCTGGTTGCTTCCATGTCCTGGCCACTGTGAATAATGCTGCTATGAACATCGGTGTGCAAACATCTTTTCGGATGTGAGTTTTCAAGTCTTTTGGGGGTAAATGCCCAGTAGAGAGATTGCTGGATCATACAATAGATCAATTCTTAGCTTTTTGAGGAACCTCCATACTGTTTTCCATAGCGGCTGTACCAATTTGTAGTCCCACCAGCAGTGTATGAGGGTTCTTTTTTCTCTGCATCCTCTCCAACACTTGTTATTACTTGTCCTGTTGATAATAGCTATTCTAACAGGTGTGTGAGATGGTATCTCATTGTGGTTTCGATTTGCATTTCCCTCATCGCTAGCGATGTTGAGCATCCTTTCATATGTTTGTTGGCCATATGTATTGTCTTGGGAGAAGTGTCTGTTCAGGTCGTCTGCCCCTTTCTAATTGGATTTTGTTGTTGTTATTGAGTGATATGGGTTCTTTGTATATTTTGGATATGAGGCCCTTATTGGAGGTGTTGCTTGCAAATATATTTTCCCATTTGGATGGTTGTCTCTTTACCCTGTTGATGGTTTTCTTTGCTGTGCTGAAGATTTTTAGTTTGATGTAGCCCTACTCATTTATTTTCATTTTTACTGCCTTTGAGGTCAAATTCATAAAATCCTCTATAAGTCCAGGGTCAATGAGTTTAGTTCCTGTGTTTCCTTCTATTCAGTTTATTGTTTCAGGTCTTATATTCAGGTCCTTAATCCATTTGGAGCTAATTTTTGTGTATAGTGATGGACAACAGTCTAGCTTTATTCTTTTGCAAGTGGCTTACCAGTTTTCCCAGCACCATTTATTGAAGAGACTTTCCTGTCTCCACTGTGTATTTTTGGCTTTTTTGTCAAAAATTATTTGCCTATATAAATAATGAGTTTATTTCTGGACTCTCGATTCTGTTCCACTGGTCTGTGTGTCTGTTTCTATGCCAATACCATGCCATTTTGATTATTGTCACTTAATAGTAGAAATTGAAATCTGGCAGAGTGATGCCTCCAGCCTCGTTCTTTTTTCTCAGGATGATTTTGGCGATTTGGGGTCTTTTGTGCTTCTATGCAAAATTGATGATTTTTTGGTTCTATTTCTTTTAAAAATGCTGATGGAATTTTGACAGGGATTGCATTAAATCTGTATAATGCTTTAAGTAAGGTCATTTTAACTATGTTGATTCTTCCAATCCAAGAACACAGAATATTTTTCCATTTCTTTGTATCTTCTTTGATTTCTTTTAATAGTTTCTTATAGTTTCCTTACATATAGTTCCTTCAACATGTTTCATGAAATTTATTCCTAGGTATTTTATTCTTTTTGTTGCACTTGCAAAATGAATTATTTTTTCCACTTCTTTTTCTGATGCTTCATTATTAGAGTACAGGAACACTATGGATTTGCTTATTGTTTCTAGTAGTGTTCTGGTGGAGTCTTTAGGGTTTTCTATGTAGAGAATCATGTTATCTGCAAATAGTGACAGTTCGACTTCTCTCCTATTTAAATGACTTTTATATCTTTCTCTTGCCTGACGGTACTCACTAGGACCTCCAATGTTATATTGAATAACAGTGGTGATAGTGGACAGCCTTGTCTTGTTCCTGATCTTAGAGGGAAGGTTTTTATTTTTCGCCATTAAGTATAATGTTGACTGAGGGTTTGTCGTATGTGGCCTTTATTATGTTAAGGTACTTTCCTTCTATACCAGTTTTGTTAAGTGTTTTGATCATAAATGGATGCTGTATCTTGTTGAAGATTTTTTCTGCATTTATTGATATGATCATATGATTCTTATTTTTTAATTTGTTTATGTGGTGTATCACATTAACCAATTTTCATATGTTAAACCAGCCCTGTGCCCCTGGGATGAAGCCCACTTTATCATGGTGTATAATCTTTTTAATATGTTGCTGTATTTGGTTCACTGGTATCTTATTTAGAATTTTTGCATCTGTGTTTATGAGAGGTATTGGTCTATAATTTTCTTTTTTTGTGTTTTTGTGTTATCTTTACCAGGTTTTGATGTCAGGGTAATATTGGCCTTATAAAATGAGTTAGGAGGTATTGCCTCCTCTTCGATTTTTTGGAAGAGTTTGAGGAGAATAGGTATTAAATCTTTGAATGTTTGGTAGAATTCATTGGTGAAGCCATCTGGTCCTGGATGTTTACTTTTTGGTAGGTTTTTTATGATTGCTTCAATTTCAGTACTGCTGATCTGTCTATTCAGATTTTTCAGTTCTTCTTGCTTTAGTCTCTGTAGGTTGTATCTAAATACTTGTCCATTTTTTCTAGGTTATTAAATTTGGTGTTATATACTTTTTCATAGTATTCTTGTATAATCCTTTATATTTCTGTATTATCAGATGTAATTTCCCCCTTTTTCATCCCTGATTTTGTGTACTTTCTCTTTTTCTTTAGTGAGTCTAACTAGGGGTTTGTCAATTTTATTTACCTTCTCAAAGAACCAGCTCCACGTTGCATTTAGTTTTTCTATTTTTTTTTCAATTTTATTTAATTCTACTCTAATTTAATTATTTCTTTCCTTCTACTTTCCTTCTAGTTTTTTAAGATGGAGTGTTAGGTTGTTTATTTGGACTCATTCTTGTTTCTTGAGATAGGCCTGTAATGATATGAACTTTACTCTAATGACCACTTTTGCTGTGTCCAAAAGTTTTGATATGTTGTACTATCATTATCATTTGTTTCTATGTATCTCTTGATCTCTCTTTTTATGTCTTCTCTGACCCAGTCATTCTTTAGTAGCATGTTGCTTAATCTCCATATATTTGTTCTTCTCTCTTTCTTTTTACAGTTGATCTCCAAGTTCAAAGCATTATGATCAGAGAATATGGTTGGTATGATTTCAACCCTCTTCTATTTGTTAAGGCTATCTCTGTGTCCCAGTATGTGGCCAATTTTTGAAAATCTTCCTTGTTGACTAGAAAAGGATGTATAAATAGCTGTTTTGGTAGGAAAGGCTCTGAAAATGTCAGTTATGTTCAGTTGGTCTAACGTTTCATTTAAGGATGTTATTTCCTAATTGATTTTCTGTTTGGAAAATAGTACGATAGTGTTTTGGTCTATTTATCCCTTTAGTTCTGTTAGTAATTGCTTTATATATTTCAGGGCTCCCTCATTGGGAGCATAGATATTAAAAAATGTTATATCTTCTTAGTGTATGATTCCCTTTATCGTTATGAAGTGTCCCTCAGTATCTTTCTTTACCTTTTTGATTTTGAAATCTATTTTCTCCGATATTAGTACTGCTACTCCTGCATTTTTCTGAATACCATTTGCTTGAAATATCATTTTCTACCCTTTCACTTTAAGTCTATATTTGTCTTTGGAACTGAGATGTGTCTCGTGGAGGCAGCATATAGTTAGGTTTTGTTTTCTGATCCAATCTGCAATTCTGTGCCTTTTTATTGGTGAGTTCTGTTCATTTACATTTAGGGTGATTATTGAAATATGAAGTTTTCCTATAGCCATTTTATCTTTTGCTTTCTGGTAGCTCAGTGTTGCAATTGCTTCCTTGTCTTTTTTTTTTATTTTGGTTGGGTTTTGTGGATTTTCACTTTGGTCCTTCTTGTTTTACGTTACATACTTCAGTTCTGAATCTTTGGCATGTGGTTACCATTGCAAATATGTAGAGGATAGTTATATATATATATTATATATGTTATATATATTATGTATTATATATGTAACTATATACTACACATATATAACTATATTATATATATATATTTTATATATATATAGTAGTCCAGTTTCTTCAGCGTGTGCCGTATTTCCACTCACCTTTCGAATTTGGATCTTTGAACCCTCCCTTTTTCTGTTATTTTTGTCTCAGTTTGTCCTTATGTATGCTGAATGCTCATTACTATCTTGCTATAGCAAATCTCTTCTTATTGTTTAAGCTTATAATGCACTGTTCTTAGTAAGGGTTGAACTCCTCTGCTTCTATCTGCCTGCTAGTTGCCTAACTTATAGTTATGTATTTTTTTTTTGTCAATTTGTTTTAGGTGAGCTGACCCCTTTCAGTATTTCCTGTAATGCAGGCCTCGTAGTGAAGAATTGTCTCAATTTTTTGTATGTGTGGAAAGGTCTTTATTTCTCCTACATATCTAAAGGAGAGCTTTGCTGGATACATTACTCTTGGCTAGTAGTTCCTTTCATTTAACAGTTTGAATATTTGATTCTACGCCTTCTGGCTTGTAAGGTTAGCACTGAGAAGTTCAACAATAATCTATTGGGTTTTCCTTTATAGGTTACTCTCTTTTTCCCCCTGGCTGCCCTGAGAATTCTTTCTTTGTCATTGCTTTTTGATAAGTTTAATACAATGTGTCTTAAAGAAGGCCTTTCTGGGTTGAGATAATTGGGTGTTCTATTGACTTGAATTACAAGCTCCAGCTCATTTTTTAGATTTGGGAATTTCTCATCAACTCTTTGTCTCAAAATGCTTTCTAGTCCCTACTTCTTTCCTCCCCTTCAAGAATGCCCATTATTCTTATGTTTTCTCTCTTGATGTATCAGCTAGTTCTTGTATTTCTCTTTCAACTTTTTCATTCTTCGGTTTCTCCTTTTTTCTGATTTATTTCTAGATTGCTCTCTTCGATATCACTGATCTTTTCCTCCATTTGGTCAACTCATTTCCCAAGCTTTCTATTCCATTTATCATCTCTTTCAGTGTGTTCTTCATCTCCAGAAGCTCTATTTGGTTCTTTTTGAGGATTTCAATCTCCTTGCTAAAAAGTCATCCTGCTGATCTAGTTGATTTTTCAATTCCTGAAAATGTTATTATGAATTTTTTGAATCTCAGTTTTTTCAGAAGTACCATCCCGAATTCTCTGTCATTTAAGTCGCATATTTCTATGTCCGTAAACTTATTTTCTGGACATTTTTCTCTTTCATTCTGAGATGTCTTGTCACCTTGGTTGTTCATGGTGTTTAATGGACTATTTTTCTGGGCATTAATGGAAATGTATTCTGCTTCTTTCCCCAAAAAAATTTACAAAGAAGGCATTTTTCTTTTGGTTTCCAGTAGGTGGCGTCTAAGCTCTTGGATCCCTGCTTTATATAAAATCTTAATAATGCCTTTTTTTTTTCTTATAGGGATTCAATTATTCTGGCTGCCCTCAGTCTCAGTTCCTGTCAGTTAGCAGCAGTTTCGGTAGCGTTTGCTCAGAATCCCCTGGAGCTCCATGGTGTTCGGTCTTGGAGGATATGGGGGGAGGGACCTTCTGGGTTGGGAGATGGGGGCTTCGGCTCAGCCTTGTGTTTTGCAACCGCAACTGGTAATAATCAACTGTTGCTTCTCTCTCTTCCCCACTTCTTTGCTTTCTGCCGTGAATCCTGGGCACTGCCACTGCATGGCAGTCATAGTTCTGTTGGGCAGGGTTGCTCAGGGAACCTGCCATTCCTCTCACCTCCAGCTGCGAGAGGCAGCTTCTTTGTTTCTCCCAGTCTACCACCCAACTTCTGGGGTTTTGACCTGTGGCAGCTCTTATGCGCCGATCCCATGCTCAGACTTGCTGGTGTACAATTTGGGTGTTTTTTGCGGAGTTTTGGATATTCAGTGTATTGTTGTTTCAAGCGGAGAGATCTGGGGACATCTCTCACTTTGCCATGTTTCTGATGTCACCATTTTTAAAGAGTATTTGTAAAAAGTACATACTATAGTATGGAGAGCATTTGCATGAAATTGCTGTCTTTGATATGTTATAAAATTATGGTAGGTTGACAGCAGTGAGACCTACACAGGATTTTCCTTCTGTTGTCTTAAATTATCTGATGTTATTAATTTGGAATTAAGTAGATGATTCTGTACATGCACCTATCCTTGTGTCACAAAAAGCATTTGGTAAAGTTTCATAGTTTCATACAAGGGGAAATGCATAACTACTTTTCAGTACAACAGCTGAAGAATTTCCAAATTTAAGTTTTCTTGCACTAAAGCCAAAACACTTATTTTCAATTTGTTATTCATTTATAAGGCAATAGTGTACATTTCTGTGGTTTTTTTGAAGTGAAAAACAAAGCCTTTTCTTAATGCTATAGTTTAATAGGAAACACCTGACCCAGACTTGGACTTTTGAATGTTTCAGAGTATTGTGCCTGGTGTTTGCTCTCTATCCTGTGAATGAATACTTGGGCTAATAGCTGTTGTGGGGTAGCCAAATTTCACCATATTTTTCTTCTTCTGATAGGCCTTAATGAGTAATGAGTGATGAATCACTTGGGAAATCAGAATATCCTGATGGTTTTGTAGTGATAGCACTAAGTATTCAGGATTTTTCATCCTATCCTAATGGATAATAGAATATCATTCATTAATTCAATTAAAAAAAAGGCAGATGTTTAAAAATTACACACCTTGAAAGTTTAAAATAATGTGTATGGTGAAATTCAATTAAGATCTGTGTCTTAGTAGTATTGTTCCTATTTTAATCTCCTGTTTTAATAATTGTACTATGATTATATAAGATGTCACCATTAAAGGAAGCTGGGTAAAAGGTATATGGGAATATTTTTGCAACTTTTCTTTCAGTCTTAAATTATTTTGAAATGAAATCTTCTATATAAGCTTTTAGAAATATTTTCCGAACAACCTACGTTAAAAAAAACTTAAGAAAAACCATAGAAACTAAGCTATAAGCCAGACACCAGGCAGGTACTGAGGATAAAATGGTGAGCACCGCAGGTTGCTCTTTTTAATATCTAGTATCATGCAGCTCTGCCACGATCAACCATGTCTATTGTCACTTATTAGTTGACATTCCTAGTCAAAAGAAAAAAAAAAACCAGAAGCGACATTAAGAACATTTCTTACTGCCAGTCTCATTACTTCAGCTTGAAATTTCTCATTAACATGAGATATATACACACATGCATGAATTTATCTGAAATTATTTGAAAAGAGAAAGAAAACAGGACATCAAATAGGGATAAATAAGCAAATATGGCCACGTGCTTTCTATACTTACTTATTTTGGGGCACAGCTTCCATCATTTGGTTTTTCACATTTGGGCTCATTTTCTTTCCTTCACCTCTGTGCCCCCTAGTCATTTATTTGCCTTTATAAGAATGATCATTAGATCTCTTCAGCAATGGGCATACTTACTTAGGTTGAGAAATTATGGCAATTAAAAAATTTCCAGTGTTCAGATAGGCCCTTAACATTCTCCATTAGAAAGCCACATCGTTTAAACAACTTTTATAGACATCAGAATATTTTTTAAATAACTTCATATTGTAGTTCCACTGGAAAGTAAGCTGTGTATGGTAGTGAGGAATCTTACAATGTTGCATATATATATATACTGTCCTGTCTATAAGACACATGGCTTTGGAGGGGAGACAAACAACTAGCTTCAGCTCCCTGAATTACTCTCTAGAGGTAGGATCTCAGGCAAGTTACTTAACATCTCTTAGCACCCGCGTTTGTGGATAATAATACACATTTTCCAAAATCAAAAGAGAAATATAAAATCTTTAGCATAGTGCCAGACTATGCTAGGTACTCAGCAAGTGGTAACTAATACTGTTAATAGCAATCACTTACACTGTTGATTACACTGTATTTCTATTCCATTTTCCAATCTAGTCCTGTTACTTGAAAGTTGTAAACAATAGTATTTACAGTTACAGTGAGTAACCTTTCCTATCTTTCCAGGCAGTTTTTTTGTTGACCACACTCCTCCAATTCCTCCGCATATGTAAGCACATGTGTAATTTAAAAATACTTAGCATAATTTGTATATACGACTTTTTACCATTCAGATTCTTATTGTTATTGGGATGGTGATTAATGAATTTAAAGTTGCTCTCAAATGAATCATTTGTAAATAACAACTATCTTTTTAGCTTGGTCTCAATATTATTTTTCCCAAGTTTATGTATTCAGAGAATTTCTCACTTAAAAAAATTACAAACTCATATTATTTAAAGCAAGTTGTTTTAGACATTGAAATAGTTTGTTTATTCACTTGTATATTTTAATAATATTCCAGTAAAAATTATGATCTGTACATAGAAGGAAAGTGTTTTATAAATACCATTCTATTTGCTGTCAAGACAACTGTAACCTATAGATCCAAGTCTAAGTGTTTTTATATTCTATACCAAATTGTCTCATTCAGATTCCATTTCTGCTATTAACTACCTGTATAAACTTTAGCAAGTTACTTAACTTCTCTGAGCCTCAACCTCCTTCTCTATAAAATGAGGAGAAAATGGCACCTCAGAAGATTGTGGTTAGGATTACATGAGTCAATGCATGTAAAGTGTTTAGTGCCTGGAACGTAGTAAGTACTATATAAGTGTTTATTGTGCTTACTGTTATAATCATTAATTGTTATGCTCTGTGTTTGCCACTGAAGTTTCTTACTTGATTCTAAACCTTTTGGTTCTAGAGATTTTTCTGGTTTGTTTTAAGATATTTATTATTATCCTTTTCAAATATGAAATGATTTCTTTATGTGTTCTTAGGCTAAATTATTCTGGCCAGGTGATAGTGGAAAGTTATGCTTATCTATGGAAATTCTATTTTTAAACTGTGTCTTCAGCCATCTGAGTCTATTTTGATTAAGTGTTATTTTTCTCCTGGCAACCGATTTTTTTTCCTCCTAGATTACATCAGGCACCTCTGTGAAACCTTCTCCATCACTTCCCAGATTCTTTCTGTTATAATCCTGTTTTGCTCCCACTGTACCCCCATTAAATATTAGACCTTAACTCTATAGTGCCTGACACCTAGTAGGTACTCAGTAAATGAATTACATAGCATCTTTGATTGTTTCCCCTTGTATGACATGTAATTTGCATCTTGTTATTTGTTTTTTATTATTGTTTATAAACTCAGTATTTTAAGTCTGTTTGGAGTGAACTTCTACTCTTTGCAACCCTTGAAGATATGAGTAGATTAATTGAATATGACCTTCAGTCATCATAAAAAGTCCAGTTTATGTTTCACATTTCTTTTCTAAAAAGTCAGTGGGTAAGTTATGGTGTTAAAACTGGCATTAGCCTGATAAAATACACATTTTGCCACCTTAAATGTAAGAAGGTATTGTAAGAAAAGTATAAGACTCTCTTGAGAGAAAATAATAGAGGCTTAAGCAAATGGAGAATTATACTATGTTTATGGCTTAGAAAAACTCAATATTGTTAATACTTCCATTATCTCCAAAATGATCTATTGATTCAGTGCAATTCAGATGAAAATCTCAGCAGGCTGTTTTGTAGAAATTAATGAACTGATTCTAAAATTCATATGGAATTACAAAGAACCTAACATAGAGCAACTTTTAAAAAGAACAAAGCTGGGGAACTAATACTACCTGATCCCAAGATTTATTATAGAGCTATAATAGTCAAGAAAGTATCAAATTAGTATCAAGATAGACATGTAGATTAGAGTGGAATAGAGAATCCAGAAATAGACCCACACATATATGGACAACTGAGTTTTGACAAAAGTAAGAAGGCAGTTCACTGGAAAAAGGATATAGTCTTTTCCAATTTTTGTAACAATTAAATATCTATATGTAAAAAATAAAAGAATTTCATGCCTTGCATCATACCTAAAAATTAACTCCAAATGAATAATAGATCTAAATGTAAAACCTAATGACATAAAATTTCTAGAAGAAAACACAGGTGAAAAATCTTTGTGGCCTGAAGTAGGCAAAGATTTCTTGGATATGTCACTAAAAGCAAGATCTGTAAAAGGATCATTTGTACTTCATCAAAATTAAATACTTTTGTTTTTTGATAGACATTGTTAAAAGAATGAAAAGACAAGCCACAGATTAGGAAAAAAACATTTGCAAATGACTTTTATCTAGAATATATAAAGAACTCTCAAAACTCTATAATTAAGAAAACAACCAATAGCAATGTACAAAACATTTGAACAGACACTTTACCAAAGAAAATATACAGATGGAAGAAAAGCACACGAAAAAATCCTCAAATCATTTGTCATCAGAGAAATACAAATTAAAGGCACAATGAAATACTACACACCTATTAGAATGGTTAAAAATTTAAAAATATTGACAATGCCAGGTATTTCAAAAGATGTGGAGAAACTAGAACTGGTTAGATTGTAAAATGATATAACCACTTTGGAAAACAGTTTGGTAGTTTCTTAAAAAGTTAAACATATATATACCATGTGATCCAGCTATTCCATACCTAGGTATTTCCCCAAGAAGAATGAAGACATGTGTATAATTGTTCATAGCAGTTTTATTTCTAAGAGCCAAAAAAACTGGAAAAATCCCACATATTCATCAGCAGGTGAGTACATAAATGATATATGTACACAGTAGAATATTACTTACCAATTAGAAAGGAATGAACTATTGATATCTGCAGTAACATGGATGAATCGTGCAAAAATTCTCAATGAAAAAAAATCCAGGTTTTAAAAAAATGAATGTTCATTTATATAAAATTCTAGATACAGCAAACTAATCTAGAGTGACAAGATGAGGTTGTTTAGTGGGTAATGAGGAAGAGCAGGAAAGATGGATGACAAAGGGACAGAAAAACTTTTTGAGGTGATATGTTCACTACCTTAATTGTGGCAATGATTTCATGTGTATGTTAAAAGTTAACAAGATGCATTCTTTAAATATGTGTAGTTTATTGGACATCACTTATACCTTAATAAAGCTTAAAAAAAAAAGTACAGGCTCTGCTGTTAGAAAGCCCAGCTGAAAGGTAGATAATAATAATAACAAGACCTAATTATTAGGATGTTGTAAGGACTGTGGGTTTTAGTATATATGCAGAGATTAGACCAGGGCCTAACTCAGAGCATTGTTCAACATTTGGTGTGACTGTATCTATCTTGTCTTATACTTGATCATAAACTCTTGGTAAGCAAGGCACCATGTCTCTGCCATCAGTTTGCCTAGATTGAAACTCAGCATGGGTATTTATTTGTATAATCTTCAACTTCATGAACAGTACAAAAAATGTTTTGACAGTTTTTAAATTGACAAGTAACAGAATTAGCATCCTTCAAACGTACAACATGGATAAAGATTGAAAAAAAGAATTGAAGGATTTGGCATACACTGCTCTGGATTAATTTTTGAATTATAGTATATATATATATACACATTGAATTATAGTATATCTATATATATATGCTATATATAGTATATAGATATGTTCAGAATTATATGGGGAATATTTAAAATGTTATATATTATCTTAAAGATATATCTTTATTTATACACAGACATACACACAAATATTCATACTTCCTAAAAATTGTTTCCATGAGCACTCTAATGTAGCTATCACTCTTGTTTCTTTGACTTATTTTAGAATGCAGTTAAGTCCTTGGGAAAATCACTTATGTCATCAGTGAAGAATGCCACCAAAATAGATTCTCACTTAAGTTCCCATCCCTAGAGCTAACCCACAGGAGGTTCCGATAAATTCAAATATTTAATAACTTGTATTTTTCTTTCTCCTTAAACACAGGCCCTCTGGTCCTGGAGGCAGGATCATGTGGTGGATTCTTGGCAGTCAGCAGTCTGTGGAGCTTTTGCAGGTGCAAAGGATTATATTATACTGGGAAAGACCAAAGAGGGAGAGAAAAATGTGAAAATATTAACTATGCAAAAACAACATTCTTTAGAAATTCCAGGTTGTTTAAATGAAGAGAGTTCCACCAGTAGTTTGAGAAAAAAAAAAAAAAGTGTTTTAGAAAAAAGAAAATGCTAAAAAGGTGTCCACTTGAAAGACAACCAATTTGTTTTTGACAAATTTTTCTTTTTCTTTTTATCTGTATTGAAGCCTTCACTCAGACCCTTGGATTATCTTAAAGATGATTTATAAAGTCTTCTGTGGGAAGAGACTTGCTGTGGGTGCTGGGCTAACTGTGCAGCTGTCTGCCTTGAGCAGTGCTTTGGGGGTTTAAGCGATTTCTACAGAAGGCAATGATTCATGGTTCGTGTGACATGTTTGACAGCACCATAGATTAACTAGTGTCAGGAGAACAGGGGCTGCTCCACAACTTACTGAAGGCTAAACTGCTCTGTTTAGAAAATGTGGAGATCTAAACATCTGGGCATTTTCTAGGCATTAAACCAAGAGCAATGTGACAATGTGCAATATTGTGTTATCCATCACTAAGTCATATGAATTTTCCAGTGAGGTTTTAATGAGAACTCAGATGCTTTAACGAATTTCATAAGTGATAGACTTAACAGCCTAAGAAATACATTTTGTGTTGCAAATAAAGGTAAATTAGAATTACAGTTGATGTAAATCAAAGTTATAAATCTAGTTTAGATGTGAAGCCAGTTAATTGATAGATATGTAGGTTTAGATGTCACCTTTATTAGAAAAGAATTATTTTCCAATTTGTTTCATGGTGGGGTGTTTTGTTGTAGTGATCAGGAAAACAGAAAATATACATTTCATAGGATTCTTTATTAATAGTTGGACTCATTTGACTTACAGAATTGATAATCAAAAATAAGAATCTTGCCTCTAGACACGAAGCCAGTTCAAATTGATTATGACAGGTAATTGTTTCCACATGACACAGTTATTAACTGTGTTGAATGAGTAGGTGGTCTTGATTTATTTTTTAGAGGTCAGGCATCTTTATACCCCAGTCTCTAAATGAAATGTGAATTTTTGTTGACTCCCTCCTGAGCCCTGGGGACAGAGTGAGCATTATGGAAATCTGTTCTTCCTGGATAAGGAAAGACCACTTTTTAGAGTTAACAATGCCATAAAACTTCCATCTGTTGAAATAAGTGTATATTCTGTGGTCCCATTCCTTAAGTAGGTAATTCCAAGATTTGCTTACAAATGTATTGTTTCTGTTAAGGAAATTTGCATTAATTACAGTTCCTTTTTCTGAATAATACTTTGTAATAGGCACTAAGCACTTAGATTAGTTGGGGGTGGGGGGCAAGAAAGAAACATTTATCAGACTTCCACTGGATGGTGGGATCCTGTGGGCCAGGCCCTTTCAGTAAGGTGGCTCACCCCAAGAGCTCAGAGCACAGCACACACAGCACCCTGCTCCAGCAGCAGGAAAGCCAGGATGTGAGAAAGGGAGTCTTTGCCCAGAGCTACACTACAAGTGTAGTGCAGGCCAGCTGGTTGATCTTATAAAGTTGTCAAGTCTCGGTTCTGCCTCCAGCTAAGGAGTGAGACTTAAGGCCCTTCTTGGGCATGGGTTTCCCTACCTATACATAGAAGCAACCCTCCCTGCCTTAAGGAATTATAGTACTTCGGGGATAGGTGAGGTAATGTATGTATTAGTACTTGAAATGGATAAAACTGAACATGTGTAAGGAATTATTACTATTTCAATAAAACAGCCAACACCCAGGAAATGAATAGCTTTATCATCACAATAATTCCAGCTGTGTTGAAAGAATAATATTAATAAAGTTACTGTACACAATCATTTCTCTAATACTATCATCTTATTTTTTCAGCTGAAGTTCTGATCAGTGAAGGAGCTTGTTCAAATTCTGTAAAATTCCATTGTCAGTAGATCCACATATATTTAGCAAAAGATAAAATGCATTTCTTGTTTATATCCCTTTTGTTTTGAAATTTTAGTTGGTATAAATGTTGATCCTGAGGAATTAAGTTACTACTTTAAAACTTTTCTGAAAGATAAACATTATTTGAAAACATTCCAGATTGTGAAAAGGTGATATTCAGTAAGAGTTTGTTGCAACATTGTGCACTACACACAATGGGGAAATGAGTAGTGACTTGCCACACTGGGCAGCTCCTTTAGGACCTGATGTGCTTACCTGCAGCCCTTTCGTACTCTAGCTTTGCATGGCCTTAAAGGCAGTGATGAAACTTGCCCTCAAATCAGAAATCAGATTTCTCATTCCTCCTTGCTTTTCCAGTTTTTAAACAGGTTAAATCATTGTAGATGAACCACTCTCTGTGCCATCCTTGGCACTCTTCTGTGTTCATGCTTGTTTTATAAACTACTTGGCATAGATATCCAAAAATGGCGCTTGAGATTGGAGGTGTTGATGGCTTGTCATGCTCAGAAATTCCTTTGGCTTCTGGTCAGGGGTTAAACTAGGAAAAAAAAGGACTTTGCCAACTTCCTCACTTCCAGTTAACTTCTAAACATAAAACCATAATTCAGTCTAAGTAATTATGACATTTGCTAATAGAGTGATAATTGCTATTCTAGCATTCTTTGATCAGTTTCTTGTAATTAATATACCTTTTTATTTACATTCTCTGAAAGAGGGGAGTGACAGATGATTGATTGTTAGATAGGTCCATCAATCGATCTTCCTTTGGTGTGAAATTCTAGAATAGGATGAAGGATTATCTGGGTACAAATGAGAAGACCTAACACAAATTTTAAAACACACACACACGTGTGTTGTCATTGAAGCCCTACCCATCCAGATCATGCCAAAGATGTACATGAAGATGCTCTTCTTGCTCCGAGGCTAATCAGGGAAGGGAAGACCCTTGAGAGACAATGATTGGCAGTGCTGCCCACTGCTGCCCCCACCGCTTTCGCTTTCGCATTCACATTTGCAGCTGCTGCCTGGAAGTGACATCTCAAAGCCTATTGTAGGAAGGCGGCTCCTTTGGAGAGTGTAAAGAATCAGCATTTGTATCCTAAGGGCATGTATGAACTACATCTAGTTTTCCCTGAATCTGGTCCTTGAAAGCAGTTAGCCTGGCATTCAGTAAAAGCCTAACTGCAGTGGAGCCCATAGAAAATTGTCATGTGTGTTGTGAGCACTAAAGCAGCCTACAGTTGCTATACCAAATAATTGTTTCCTGTCTAATATGTTAGCATGTTCTCTGTATTTATTACCAGCAGTTTACAGTTCCCTTAAGTAAAATATAGAAAGGAATGACATCTTAACTGAAAGTACAGGTCCCCTGCCCCTCCCCGTTGTGACCAGTTGTTCTATTACATGATCTTCACAAGTCCTTCTTGCAGCCTCATAAAAAATATTGTGAGGTCTGTGAATTAAAGCAATCTTTGATATTCGAAGACAGTCAAATTGATTTATTAGTAACTTTCAGAAAATACAGTTTCCATCATGGTAGTAAAATTAGGACCTATTTAAGCATATGGGTTTTTGTCTTTAACGTTTCTTCATATTACTTTGATGAAACAAATCTCTAAGAGAATATTGGCAGGCGTCCACAATAAAGGAATGGGGAACTTTTGCTAATGGCCAAAATAAGTTTGATTTGCAGTATCCAAATTTATTAGAAGGCAAATACTTTTCAACATAGGTGACTCATAAAAGCTTGAGTGGTCAGACAGATGTCCTTGCCAAATTTTAAGTCTTTTTAGTTGGTCTAGGACAGTTTGTGAACACTTTCAAATAGGAAAAATGGTGTATGCACGTCTGCGTTTTAACTATCAAATTTTAATGTCTTATTATATATCAAAGTCATGTAATAAAAGGGTACTACTTTTGGAGCTAAGATACACATGATTTTGAGGCCCTGCTCCATACTACCTGTTTGTCTCTGGGCAAGTTGTCTGTAAAATACAATAGTAATACCTATGCAAATGAGATAACATAATCAATGAAAGTACCAAGTACAGTTTCAGTGTTCCAGATACAAAGTAAGCACAGATATTAGCTTTGATCTTCCCCCTCCTTCTGCCTTTAAGAGGACAAGTTGAAATCTTCAGTTTGTAAGAACTACAGACACTTGTCCAGGGCACCCAGTAAGCATTTTTGAGTACTTACTGTGTATGCTGAGCTAGAGACATGAAGAAAAATCACATATTATCTCTGCCCACCCAGAAGAGCTAATTACTTTGAGCACTAGTATGAGCCGGGCACTATTCTAGACACTTTGCACAGACTCATTTCCCTATGTCATATTGCTATCCACATCTTATAGATGAAAAATGGGCTGCTAGAAGACCCAGTGGTCAAGAGCTTGGGTTCTGGAGTCAGACAGAAAACTTCAAGTCTCAGTGCTACTAAGTAAAACTTCCTATCAGTTATTTAACATCTCTTAGCTTCAGTTTCCACACTGGTAGCACGGGGTAACAAAATACCTGTCTCATAAAGTTCTTTACCGAGAGAATAAGTAAGTTACCTAAGGCTAGCCACCTTAGGTAACTTAGTAGAGCAGGGAGTTAAGACTTGGTCCCTCTGACTCCGAAGAAGTGTTTTCTTTTCAGGCCAGACCAGTAATGGAAAGAAAACCGAATGTAAGATTTGCGGTTTGGGATGGTACAGCTCATTGCCTTTCTTTCCTTTAACTTTTTTCTTCCTTTCTTAAGATATTTTTTTTATGGATGTGAAGCCTTCCTGGACCCTTTTCTATAATTAAAAATATATTTACTCCTTTAGTGCAGAGTACATGGTTTAAAAAAATATTAAAAGCAGGATTTCAGGACTGGGTCCACAAAATTTTTAAATACTTGGCAGTTTAGCAAGTCTGAATTTCAGGCAACTTTTGAATCTGGAGGAAAATGTTTCACATACTCATAACACAAAAGTGGCTAAAAGGAAAGAGATTAATATTCATGTTAATTGATACTCCTTAGCCCTAAGGTGTGTCATTTGTGGGTAACCAAAAATGGAACAAAGCAGCATAAAATGGGTACATCTTTCAAAAAGTCAGTGTCATAATGTTACCAAATGGAGGTTCAGTGTGATGATCTTATTTCAGCAACATATTTAGAAAGAGATTTGGCATAGATCAAATGACCTTGTCCACATGCCACAAAACTTGGAGGGAGAGTAGTGCTATTTCTGGAGCATCGTTCGCATACATGTGTTCTCTTCAGCCCTCTTACAAAACTTCCTATTTCACCTTTGCTCACGGATGCTGAATCTTTAGAGAGCCCTTTTAGGTTTATTGTTTTTACCTCCTCAGGGGCTCTTGAAGCTTAAAATGTATCTTTTTACCATATTAAATTAAATATTGACACCATATACAGTGGTTTCTATTTTTTAAAAAAAGAAGTTTGCCAATTCCCCTGTCCATAGATATGGACCCCTTTAAAATGTGTGGATTAAAAAAAAATTAGTTTGGCAGTCACAGTATTCCATGAAAGATGATAGGAAGGAAGCCCTACTGAAGAATAACCATTAAATCAAGACTGACTCTCACAGGATGCAGAAGGGAGCTTAGAAATGGTACTATAACTGGCCTATTGTCAGAAGCCTAGACATATAGAAAGCTTTACTCTTAATGTTTTTAACTGGAAGAATCCAGAAGTGATACACATTTCTGTTTGCCCACTTTGCCTCAAGCAGAAATGATGGAAGCATTTTGGAGTCAGATTAAGGAACAGTGGCCCATAGAAAGCAGGGACCCCCTGAGCATCATAGGGAGCAGCGAGCCTTTTACTGAGAGTAGATGTCTGCCCACAGACACATAACCATGTACACACACAGGTCTGTTTACTGCTTCACAAAAGAGAAAGATATGTTGTGGGGCTTGTTTTTAACTTGAGTAGGTAACTACAGTTCGACATCACTACAAAAGCAATGGGGCATGTGGGTAAAGATTTTGCATGTGTGCATCCTATTCTTGAACCATTTAAGTGGCCATAATCATGAAGTGATTTTGGCAGAATTATGAGTAATTATCAAACAAAAATTATAAAATACCATGTAATACAGTAAACAGTAGTTTACTTGTGTGTTGGGTATTTCTTATATGCACAGGTGGGTTTGCAGCTGCAGTCACCACACCTCTGGATGTGGCAAAAACAAGAATCATGTTGGCAAAGGTAAGTGGCAAAATAACGTAATACAGACACAACAGATGCTTCTGTCTATCAGCACTAAGGCTTATATGTATATAAAATGAATAAAAGTGGAAAACGCCTCCCTGTAATAGTAGCCTTATGCTGCCTGTTGAACCACTAATGAAACTGACATTGACAAAACAATATCCATGTTCATTGCTGAGACAAATGTCTCTGTAGCATTTTACCTTTTCATCATCATTTTAAACTACATTATGTAAGCAACCAGGGCTGGTAGTGCCTCTGCCTGTTCCGACTACTTTGGCTCAGAGAGTTAACATGCTTCATACCATGCAGCAAGTAAGCTAGAGTCTCAGAACTTAGGTCATGCTTGATTGTAACTAGGTGAATTAGGACAGTTGTCAGGATTAAAACTTATTTGTTTAAAAGAAAAAAATGTTTTTTAAAAAGCTGGACTGAGATTTCAGGGAATGCCATACAAGTAACAGATTTGGACCAAAACAAAAAAAAAATAAAAAGTCAGACCCTTGTGAAAAAGTGGAACAAATAGGGCAGAATTACAGTATATAGGTTGACAAGGCCAAACCTAAGAATGTCAACCATGTTTTAAATTGAACATAGTAAAAAGGTGAAGGGATTAACAAGTACAAATTGGTAGTTGCAGAATAGTCATGGGGATGTGAAGTATAGCACAGGGAATGAAGTCACTAGTATTGTAATAACTGTGGTGTCAGATGGGTACTAGACTTATCGGGTGATCATTTTATGTATGTCTAATCACTGTTGTACACCTGAAACTAATACAATATTGTATGTCAACTATAATAAAAAAAAATTTAAAAATAAATTGAACATAGTACTCTTTATTAAATGTGGTTATTAGCTACTTAGGTAAGTTGCATAATTATACCATTTATACTGATTATCCCTCATTATTCTCAGATCAGTTAATATTGTTTTCAGTCTTTTTCCTATTCAGTAGCTGTACGTGAATTATTTATGTGAGCTCTGCTCATAGTTTGGTAATGAAGCACCTAGAAAAGCAGCTTTCCATGGGCATGGGCCAGATTAGTGTTGCCTGTGGGTTTGAATGTAAGGGCTTCTGGTTAGCGGGACCTAGGGGGTCCTGATTTCCCAGAAACTCCCCAGTCTATTTGGAACTGGGTCCTAGATGAGGCTGTTAGGGAGCCATGCTTCTGAGGCTATCTGAAAGCCAGCTGTACATTAGGGAGTTTCATAAGATAATGGCTTTCTCTTTTGTCTTTTCACGCAGGCTGGTTCCAGCACTGCTAGTGGGAATGTACTCTCTGCCCTGCATGGGATCTGGCGGACACAGGGGCTCTCAGGGTAAGGACAAGAAGTCGTGCTCAGTTGTCTTCCACTCTCCACTGGCTCTTCCTCCTTTAGCCTAACATCAGACAAATGCTTTTCCTTTTTTCTACTTATGTCCTGGTTGGGGTCTCTTTATTTATATTGTACAAAACATTATATTTGACATAATTGGTTATGTGAGATGGTATTGTGTAGTCAAGATGATGCAGATATGCTAGCCAGCCTTGTCCATCTCGATGTTAAATGACATCCACACATGTGGCCCCTGCTAGCTCCTGTGCTGCAGCATTAAGAAGATAGGCTTCCAGTTATATAATACAGGAACACAAGCAAGTGAGGAGAACATTGTCGGAAGAAAGGATTTGTGGTTTGGGATACTTTTAACTATTATTAGCAACAAATTGCTTTCAACATACCATAGTGCATGACAACTTACTTGAAACCCACTGTTCTATATTATCAGCTTAGTGCCTCAAACTTCTAGCATCATATCTTAAAAAGCTCTCTTCCAAATGTTATTTCAACATTGCTTTTATGACATAAACTTGCAAAACTGGCTGAATGTTGGGATCTGAGCAGGTGTGTAAAGTTACAGTTTTCTCTTTGGAATCATCCACTAGGGATTTTCCTGAGAGCGCAAAGAAGCAGCCTCCCTTTGGGAGGGTGTCGGGAGTGAGCCTAGTGACGGAGTTTGGCTGATGAGAACAGCAAAGCTGTGGTGGTGTCACCTCATCTCGGTGCTGTGTTTATCATTTAGTTTATGGTAATTTCGTATACATTTGGCAGGTTTTTATTTCACCGAGTTGATAGGGACCATGAAGCATGTTGGTCGGGCTCTAGGTAAGATTTTTGCAGGATAATAGCCCCATCTGCTATTCAAAATTTCCAACTGGAAGTTTGAAAAGTAGGTAGTGTTGGATGGTTGTGTTGAGTGTGACAACTCTGATGGAATGACTCTGGTTGCCTGAATGATTTAAGATGTTGAGACAAGAATTGGATTTAACAGAAAGGAATAATTGAGCCAGGGAAGGGCAGAGTGGCAGCTTCCATGCCATAGTCAGCCATTTATGGCTAATATGTTGGGAAGAAGTAAAAATCTGGTTGCTTATAGCAGATACACATTGGACACCAGTTCCACATTGAACAAAGAAATGGTATGAGAAGAAAATGAGGGCTAAAGCAGCTTATTTAGTAGCAGATAAAAGATTCTTAGTGTTTCAAATAGTTTTGGGCCACACAGAGTTGTTGCTTGCATACAGCAGCTTTTTTAGATCATAAAGTCAAATTGCTGAATTTCATTCTTATTCATTTCAGTATATTTCATATTAGATCCTGTGGCAACTCTTGATCAAACCTCTGCTCTTGACCTTAGCTGTGTGGATTTGATGTTGACCTGCAGCCCACCTGCCTTTCTTGAGAAGGTGGTGATTATGTGGGTGATGTGTAGCATAACTGGCAAAACCATGGCCACTGAAAGTTTGTAGAGAAGGAATTTCGTTGAGTAGATGATTGAAACTAAATCTTCCTTATCTCAGTTGTGATGTGTACTTGATGTCCTGTAACTAGGAAGTGCCAGAATTTTAGGCTGAGGACAGGCATCAGAGAAATGCCAAGGGCCTGTACCTGTCCCATCAGACCTGAAAAAGTAAATTGGAGTTTTGCTTATCTTCTGGAAGCTTCTTAAGTCTTGGGCGCTCATACCTCAGAGATATTGTAGGTTCGGTTCCAGACCACTGCAATAAAGTGAGTATCACAATGAAAAGAGTTAAAACCTTTTTGCTGGAAGAGGGTCTTGCCTTCAATTTGTAAAAAAAATGCAACATCTGTGAAGTGCAATAAAGCAATAACTGCCTGTTACAGTTAAACGAGGTGTGCCTGTATGCAGTGTGGTCCTTAGCAGAGTATTCCAGGCAGCCAAGCTTGTCACTCAAGAAATGACAGTTACTTTCTATTAATGTAATAAAAGACAACAAATAATTGGACAAAAGAATTATAACCAAAAGCAAGCAAAACAGAAAACCCTTAGAAATGTGTGCAGCTGTTCTGAGGGCTGATCCTAGACGTCCTCATACCTGAGGTGTCTCATCTGCTTCCTGTCTGGTTTACACACACACACCCCTAAACACACCTGCTGACTTTACTGCTGCTCAGGTTGCCCAGCATATAATCTCCACCTTGCAGTGAAATGGTGCTGACCTCAGGGTAAATCAAAGTGGTGACATTTTGGTCTCTCCGTGTTGGTTCACACGGGGGAATACCATGTTCTGGCACATATTCAGAATGTATGCTCTAGGGCAAACTGTTTTCTCCAAAATAAAAATACCACATGTTCATTCAGTCCAGTAGCCAGAAAGCAGATGGGAAACCTGCTTATCCTGCATTGCTCCTTCCTACTTTTCTTCTGTTAATCAACTGGCTTTTTGTTTTTCTTGACTGTGCCCTTTATAAAATAACATACTACTGCCATGTGCACCTTCCTTGTGCCCAGCTCTATGTTAAATGCTTTACATTTGTTATCTCATTCAGTCTATGGTCATTAGAACTCAGCCCTGCTCTACTCAGACCTTTGCCTTGGAGTTTGGTTGGGGCACTCACTGTACAAATTGCTCTACTTTAAGGCTATAATTATGTTAATAGATTCAACTGTCATCTAGTGAAACCATAAACTGCTTCCATCTGCCTCTAGCCAGGAGCAGCTGAGCTCATTAACAGAAGCCGAACCAAGACGCTAGCTTTTTGAACTGAGATAGTAAAGGGGTAAGGGAGGGAGGATTTCGTGGCAAATGTGGTCTTGCATAGTTCAGCCTCTGCTGGCTTCTTTTCCAGCACCCTTCCCTTTGTAGGGTAGGGACAGGGAGATGAATCTTTTAGGAAGGACACAGTGGACTCAAAGTGGTAATTTATGAGTTTCTGTCCTCACCCAGCACTTCATGCAAAAACAATTTGCATGATGCAGAGCTGAACAACTTTTTTCTTACAGATGTATTTTGGTCTTCCATAGAATTTTCATGGTTATTTCTAGACAAGAAAAAGAGGTTCTCATTTTATCTGAAGGATTTTATTAATTATTTTAATTTTTAGCTAGCTAATTAAAATAAGGACCCCCGAAAACTACTCTAAAACCCATTTTTCTCAGAAGTGCTGAGTGCTGCATACAAAGGGGAGGTGAGTTGACCTGTCTCCACAGTCGTGCAGAAAGGAAGCGGCCAGAGCGGCTGTGAACCAGGCTCAGGGCTTACCTTTCTGTCCAGTTTCTTGGCGAGCCACCATTTACCTTATGGAGGTTGTTCCCATATCTTAAAAGATACAAAACCACTGTTGGCATAACCTGACCATTTTCAGTTTTCTTCCCTAGGCCTGATCTCACTAGTAAGATTTTTCCTTGTAAATCCACCGGTTCTGATTTTGTAATTTTGTTCTTCTGCTCACAAAAGTAATATACTTTGAAAAAAAAAAAAAATAGTTCAGTTATTACAGAAATACAGACAGGGAATATTTCCTTTAATCGTGCCCTCCAGAGAAAGTGTAACACATACCCCTGCCACGTTTGTCAGACATACAATATTATACGTACAACTTTTTGGACTTGATTTTTTTTAGAACCTGCTGTTTATTTTCTGTTGGTACCCATGGCCTCCCTCATTCTTAGTAGCTGCATAGTCTGTCCTGTGTGTGGATACTGTACCAGAATTTATGTAACCAGAGGGGGTTCTTTGTAGTGGTTTTTTTTTGTTTGTTTGTTTGTTTGTTTTAGCAATGCCATGATGAACTTCTTTGAACAAATATCTGTGCATAGTTATGGGAGGGTAACATGTTCTTTTACTTTGTCTCCTCAATTATTCCAAAGTTGCAACTTTGACAGTGGCTGGTCTTCGGTAGTGCTTGGGGACATAACCTGCAAAGAGATGCTGCTCCCTTCCCAGCCATAGCCCGTTCAACTTTCTTGTCCTTCATCAGAGGGAAAGAAAACAAGGACTCCATGGAGATTCATCTCCCTGTTGTGGCATCATATTTGTGGGTCTCTAAGGACAAAAGGTGACCGAGCCACTGGGAGGAGCAGCGGTTATCCGAAAATCTCCTCTAACACCCTGAGATCACCTTAGGTTTCCAGGGTGGGCTGGGCCTTTCAGCCTTCCTTAGGATTCAGCCCTTTGACTCCTTTATTAAAAAAGTCAATTTCATCATCTCTAAAAGACAAAAATGGTCTGGAAGTTTCAAACAGGACTATCGTGGGGCAGGGTTACTATTTCTTGACTAATTACTTGACTTAATTGTGAGTGCTCACAAGTAAGCTGTTTGGTATGTAGCCACTTTAGCCAACAAACAGCTGGATTCAGACTTCAACACGTCTGCTTGGGAATGTGATTTGGTGCCATTCTAAAAGGAAAAAAGATTTTTAAGGGCTTTGTGGGGTTTAATGAGCATGATATGTTGAGTTGAGCAAGTTCTGGGTGCTGGAATTTTCCTTTTTTTACGCACAAGTTTAAAAAATCTTTTTACTTTCCCCCACCTAGATTATTTGCAGGTGTCTTTCCTCGAATGGCAGCAATCAGTCTGGGAGGTTTCATCTTTCTTGGTGCTTATGACCAAACTCGCAGCTTGCTGTTAGAACTTGGCAAAGAGAGCCCATGAATCACAGACGGCCCCGCATCCACTTCTTTCAAGAAGGAAGACTGCTGTGAGAACTGTCTCCCTTCCGGGGAGCAGCTGTTCAGCCATCTGAACAAAACAGTGCTAAAATCCAATTCTGCTAAGATTACGACATGGAGAATGTGTCTTTCATGCTACAGGCTAGCTGGAATGATGTCGTTAGCCTATTTGCCAGAAAATAAGAGAAAATGATGTCCACAGCGGTACTTTGAATCATTTTCTCAGAACTCTTTAATAAATAAGTTTGGTAATGCTGAGTCCAAGCCCTTCAGAGCTTTTATTTGATCTATATCTGATCTTTTTATTTCCTGCCACCTGACAGCAAGTTCAGCGGAAAGCAGAGATGGTTATAATTTTAAAAGAATGGCTAGACTGGAAAGAGGAGGAGACTTGAGGAAAAAGTTGCAGTGTGTGGGTGGGTTTCTCCCCTGGGTTAATTACTGTTGTGTAAGCTTACAGTTTTGTTTAGAAAGAATGAACTACAGGTGCCCAAAGAGAGTTCTTGCTGGGTAACCAGGCTGTTCTTAATTACCCTCAGATTTAACCTATAAAAACACACAACTGTATTATTTTACAGAGAAGTGTCCAGCAGCCCATGTGGTGTGTGAAAGAAAGCAGCTGCAGCTCGAGTGACTAGGTATGTCCTCTGAGGAAGCTGAGCCACACTCGCTTCTCCATATCAGACCGAAAGGAAGGGCTGGGGCCGGCTTTGCAAACAGAGTACTGTTTCTTGGTCCCTAATCAGTAAGCTCTGTTGCCTGGAGTTCTAAGCTCAACACTGGAAACAGAAGGGATGAAATGGGGAGGCCACCATTTTAGAGCTTGACTAATGAGCTCCAGGTGTTAGAAAAATTCAGAATCTCAGGAATCTGGTGGTGTCGTGCCTTCCCTGGAGCCAGAGTATATGATTCTGCTTTGCCTAAATTTTTTTCCTTTTTGAGACAAAAAGGTAATTAAAGGCAGAATGACTGCATCTGTGAGGGGATCTCTGGAATTCAGTGGGACGAAACAATGATGGTTAATGTATGTAGAATGACTTGAGCCACACGGTTAACATTTATAAATGAACCTTTATTAAAGACACTTCAATGCCATTTGTTAGACACTTCAATATTTTACATGTTTTTCAATGTACATTGTACCAAAATTTCTATAAATAAATAACTTTGTACATAAAAGTAATACTTCCTCTTTCACATTGCCTCTCAGAAGCAGCAAATTCACATATGTTGTGGAAGTAACAATCAGTTAACTGTTGAGAACAAAATTCTATATGTGCTTACCTTTTGGAACAGTGATGACATTAGACAGTAAAATTTAACATAGGTAACCATTTTGTCAATACCTACCTTCAGCTTTTTGGCTAAAGGACCTTGCTTTCTGAGTTTTAAGGACCTTGTTAGTTTCAATGTAATTTTTCCTGAAATATACATTGGCACTCACAAGATGGTTAGCTACAGGTCTCAAAAGTGCAAATAAACCCAGGACCCAGGTCAAGGGCGAAATCTTACACAGTCCAAGCCTAGGTCTGTCTGTGCGAGGGAAGGACATGGACAGGCCTGCTCCGGATCCTCAGTAGAGATAAGCTAGCCCTGAAAAGTAAGGACTCGATCCTTTTTCTCCCCTAAGACCAATGTAATATTAATTATATTGGCAGAAGTAAAACATCACTATTGAAAAATCCACAGGTACCAACAGCAGCAGCCTCTATCTTATTAAAAAGCCTCAAATGACAATCGAATGATACTGACCATATTTGCTTTTATCATAGAAGGAAGAAAGGCAGTGCTTAATTGTTCAGACCAAATGCTTGTGGTGGATTAATAACCCACATCATGCTTGTTAAAGAACTCAAACCTACGATAAAAAGTCATTGACTGCAGAAGTATATGACATGCGCGCCTCTGGGCTCCACAGGGAGGCCTGCTGCATGGCACCCACACGTGAGCAATACTGACATGAAGTTACTTCCTATGCAAAGTCTCTGCCCGTAAAGCACCCAGGGGTCCTCTCCTACAGAGTGCAATGCGAGCCCAAGGACTCCATCCTTCCCTCCCACCAAAACTCCTGGGAACAATATGGTTTTTAGCATCTAAATTCCATCCATGCATTAAGGCACCAGAACTATCCCCCCCTTCCAAAAACAGCAACCTGATATGAAAAATAATATTGTCAAAATTGTACATTTTTTCTGTTCACCATGCACTAAAGATTAAAATATCCTCTGTAAAAGATATATAATATATATGAAATCTCTGAAAACTCTTATGTACAATGGTATCAAATACTTTTCTGCCTTTTGTACACAATAGCCTCTCACATTTCTGTGCTTCAGCTGCAAGTCCTTTACACTACTGATACTCCACATGGAAGTTAAAACTGTACAAATCAGTGATGCTTGAACCCAAGCTTCCTCACAGCCTCTCCTACCTCTTTCCTGTAGAGATTGACACGAGCTGAGGTAGACAAAGCCTAGATTTTCGGTGCAAACAGCAGTGGCGCACTCCGCTTCCCAGGGAGCTGTCCTGTCAATGGTGTGGACTCGGGACTGGAGTCACATGCTTTGGGGAGGTGTCCATTAGAAAGAAGCAAGTGCTGGCCCTCGCTCAGGATGTTGGGGAAGCCCGAGGCGGCTTGCGTGAGCTCAAGCTTGCCTGGAGTTAATGTTGAAGGCAGGAGGGCTATGGAGTCCGGCTCACACAACCTTGCTAACGTCCAAGAGGAGGCCCCTACGAGAAAGGAGAGGACATGTCAGACACTCTAGCCTGGCTGTTTACGTGCTCCCCCAGCTGCTGGTGACTGCTGGGAAGACAGTAAAAATTTACCTTTCCCATCTAGAGGTGCCACTGGCTTTTTCGTCAAGGACGCTGGCATTCTATCATGGTTACTGGGGTAGAGGGACTCCCTGCAGTCAGTGCGAGATGCATCAGCCGTCCCACTGTTCAAATGATGGGGAGAATGTTCCCGGTCACTCCGACCAGGTTCCTCGCTGCTCAGTGTACCTGGCTGTGTACTGTCTCTGGACACAGGCTGAGGACAGAAGGCTTGTTCCTTGGAGTAACTGTCCATATCACTGTTGCAGTCACTGCATATAACTGGGCCACTGTGCTCTGCAGGACACAGACGAATTAGAACCATCGCCACTGAAGTCTCCATCCCCACACAAAAAAGCTACCTCACTTGACACTGTGAGCCCCGAGCCCCACTTCTACCAACTCTGTGAAACTCCTTTCTCCCCCAAGTCCATTCACATAAAAGGACTGGGCAAACACCAAGCCATTAATGAAGAACGGGGTCTTCCGTGTTTAAAGATTTCATATTAATTTCTTCATCAGACAATGTAGACATACTACTTTGAACACACACACGAAAAAATCCCATTTGCATGAAATACCATGAAGTGTCAGAAGTCTTCTGAACAATCAGTAACACAGCCTCCAAAGAGCCCTGGTGGAAAGGCACTTTTGTTTGAGGCCTTGCCCTTTAATTAAGTTGCTTATTTATCTGGACAGTTCATGCTCAGGCTCCCCACACGATTTAAGAGACATCCTACTCTGGAACTAAAAGAGCCAGGCCACACACAGCTTGCTGTTTAGATACTGAATACCAAATTCTGAGGCAGTCTTAGATGAATAATGTGTCTCCCCCTTTCATTAATGAGGTCAACCCCAATTTTGATTTCAAGAACAAAATTCCTGATAAAAGCATCTCATACCCATCTTCTGTTGACCAGGCATCCCAACGGCTTTCTCCATCACTTTCCATGGCTCCTTATATCCAACACAGAGCTTAGGCTGCCTGCATGTAATGCCAAGAGCGTCTGCCTCTGGAAAGAGACTTGCATCTCTCGGACAAACACCTGCAAAGATTCCCACATTTAAAAATGCTGGGTTTAGCATTTCATAGTAAGCCTTATGAGAATAGGCAAAGCTACAAGAACAGAGTCATTTTAAAAGTGTTCTTTAGAGTGCTGGATCATAGGCCCAGCAAGGAACATTTTCTCCACTGTCTTCCCAGCAGGCAGGGCTTACAGCATTCAGCGCCATATTAATAAGTTCTTGTGAGGATAAACTTGCCCTAAGCAAGTGCTCAGTTTCTCCCACTGAAGTAGCTCGCCCTTCTGAGAGCCTTCTAGTATGAGAGCAACTGAGACTCTAAGAAGAGATGCTAAGCCCAATATAGTAACTTCCTGGAGGATGGTTTCTTAAAACCTTGCTGAACGTGCACAGGCTAGGTCCAAAAACACCCAAGAGAAAGCTTTGAATCACCCTGCCTTCTAGTTCGAATGTGCTCAAAGTAATGCCATACACCTGCCCTGGAGAGGGGCTGGAGGCCACCTCCAGCTCATGGGAACACAGTTGCATCAGACTTTGAGGCCTTACCATTGCTCTCAATATGCCCATTGGCCTGATGGCCACCCTCAGTCCTGACCACACTTTCCTGTCGATCAGAAAGGGTCCCCTGAGAAGACAGGTAGCTCGGAACATCTGGTGGAACGATGGTTTCATCTGCAAAGAGACAGGACAGTCAAACAATAGATGTCCCGATCTTTTGTGGTGATGAGAAATGCAGACACGTGTTCAGTTTCAGGCCCAGACACAGTATCCCCCCGATGGCAGCTTTCAAGGCCGTGCACTGTGGAGTCTTGCACTCGAGGCCCTCCCAGGGCTGCCTGGGCCTTACTTCACACCCAGGTATACGAAGTGTGGCAATCAGATGTCTGAGTCCACAAAAGACAGAAAATAGTGATAGGAAAGGAGACAGAACTAACAGAAACACAACACTCTGAGGTCACTGCAGCAACAATCCACCATATGGCAACAAAGCACGTGCCATGCCAAGGATGCCTGTGAATTACCAAAGAGATAGAAAACTGCAGAGTTCATAATGGACTAATATTTCAAAGTATTCCTATTTCATGTTAAATTTCTGGAAGTTAAAATAGTGTCAATGACACTAAAGCCTCAGCTGTCCAGAATGGCTCCAAATTCCCAAAGGTTCTAGAGTTTTAAATATACTGAAGTTCTTGAAAAAGACTCTGGACCTGGCCTCCTTCGCAAACGTCACTGATTTTTTTTTCTCCCCTGAAAATAAACTCAGCCAGCAGTGGCTAACCTGTGTTGGTGACACTATATTCCTCACTCTTCTTCCTGGTTTGGTAGATAATGCACACCCAGACCAACGACGTCAGGACAATACTGCACACCACAGCGATGGTGAAGATGCCCACGGTGGTTCCATCCTTCCTGCAGCCAGGGGTGGGCAAGATGCTCAGCTGACTGTGAGCTCGCTCTGTGCCCAGGGCATTGGACATCTCACAGGTATATTGGCCTGCATCCTCTGCCACCACATTCTGAACAACCAGCAGCTGGTTGCCAGGGGTGAAGTGGTGCCGCTCAGTGAGGCTCAGAGGGTGGTCCCCCTTGAGCCAGGTGATTCGGGGTGGAGGGCTCCCAGTTGCTTTACATTGCAGAGCCACCGTTTCTCCCACGGACACAACACGGTCTTCCAAGGGCACTGCCAAGGACGGGGTTTCTGCAAGTCAGAGGAGATGTTATGGTTGTTACGTGAGCCTCAACTGCTATAAATCTGCTTTGTTTTCTGGACAAAGGAAAATTAAACACATCAAGGAAATGCCATATGACCTCTTTTATCACAGTGGCAAGATTTTCAGAAGCACTTCTAACACAATGAGTTAATCATTACCATGCTGGGAGGTGCTTCCACAAGGAGAATGAATTAACCTCTAGCCACAGAAACCTCCACTGTTCCCAGCTGTCCAATGATGGGCCTGTGCCTCTATTCTTCACCAAGACCATGTCTGTCCTGCCCAATTCAGAGGGCATTTCTTATCTAGAGTATTTTATACCTAAACCATTTTTTTTAAAAAGAGAACTACTTGTTCAAGAAAATTTTAGAAAGTTACCTTATATAGAAACAGCCCACCACATTCATCCCCCCTCAAGCTCCACAGAAGAGTCTGAGAACCCTGCCTCTAGGTACCTATTATATTTAACAAAATCAATCTCAATCTCTCTCTCTCTCTCTCTCTCTCTCTCTCTTTCCACACACACACACACACATGGGCGTGTGCACACACATATACTCAATGTAGAAATGATCTAACCTAAGACAGTCAGGGTGGCGTTAGCTGAAATGGAGCCGGCTGAGTTCTGGGCGGTGCAGCTATAAACTCCCATATCATCTATTTTCACGTCGGTGATGAAAAACACATCGTCATCTGGCATGACGTGCATGCGTCGCTCCCGAGCAGCGGGGAAATCTGTGCCTCCATCCTTTTGCCAGGCAATCTGGGGGTTAGGGTGGCCAGTGGCAGCGCATTCAAGACGGGCCATAGTGCCAGTCCGGATGGCAATGTCATGGGGCATTTTGGTGAATGATGGCAACACTGCAAAATATATACAATCAGGGCCGAGTTACGGAAAAGCTAAATGCAAAGGCCAGGAAAATCCTATGGCAGGTAGATCTCCCACACTATGTCTGGGTATCAGTTCACCACCTCACTGCCCTTCAGCCAGTGCCTGCCTAGAACCGCTACTGCCACCTGTGAATGAGCAACAGGTTTCCAAGGCCCGCCCAGCTTCTCCCTGCCAGGAGCATTTCCATCAGTCTCTCTTGTACACCTGAGGCTGGCTACAACCCCCTCAAATGTAAGGCTTTCAATGAAACTCTACTATCCCTCATATGGTAATCAGTCTCTACAGGGACACCCCATAAATGCTATGGCCTGATGCTTGCCTGTCTTAAGGAACCAGCAAGAGGGATCCTGGGAAACAAAAATATCTGCTCCACCAAGATGCAATTACACGTCCTCACCTAGGGAAAGCAATGGGATGGCTCTTCTCTCTTGAAGCATTTATCGCAAATACTCCCTGACAGTGGCAAGCATCGGCCACACGTCAGACAGCACTACAGCTCCCATCAAGGTCACTCTGGTGGAGAATCTAACAGTTCACTGAGTTTTTGAGAAACACTGAGGACTCTCTCAGAAAAGCCAAGACAACCAGCCAGAGCATGGTAAAGAATGTTTTCTGTGGTCCATAAGGGCTTAAAGAACATATTGGTTCCAGTACTTTTTACTTAGAGGTTTAATAATCAGGAAAATCTTGTTAGGTTATAGGACTGGGGTGGTTAACTACTCATGCTATTTACTTCTCTCCTTCTACCCTAAACTCACAACAACAATTTGCAGTCCTGAAGAAAGGACCTGACAGGCTCTAAAGCTGTTTGCAGAGTAAAAACCCTCGTCCAACACCCGCAGGAACGTTGTGCTGTCAGGCTAGCACTCACACCAGCCTTGCACTCCACAGCCTCCGAAGAGGTGGGCGCCTGGCTATCCCCACTGCTGACTGACCTGGCCCCACCCAGGCTGGCCTCTGGCTCCAAGGCTGAGCCATCTACTCAGAGGGCAGCAGCTTGCCCAGCATCAGGGTGTGCTTGGATCTGGATACCAGACACCATGGCTTACAGAGAATAATAAATGCATAAAAACACAAGGCTTGGGCCCACAATTTTCTTTAACATAATAACTGGATAAAAAACAAAGACTTCTCTGAGAATAACCCTTCAACCTTCAAAACTTGTTCTGGGCCCACCTAGGCAATAATATGATATAGTAATGTCCCAATGAAGCTTGTATGTCTCCTGTCTCATTCATTTCTATATGGATAACTGAGGAAATTATCACAAGTGTGGATTCGTAGGAACCTAGCACCAGAATTAAAAAGATAGCACCTCCATACCATTCACAGTGAGCCTGGCCTTGTGCGAGTAGGTGGAGCCAAAGTGGTTGGTGATGACACACTGGTAACGGCCCTCATGCCCAAAAGTGACATGACGGAGGTGCAGAATGGTGGTATACTCCATCACCTCCCCATCCTGTGCTCGGACATGGGCAAAGTTCTCCATGTCAGCATTGACCAGGACCTCATTGTCCTTCTTCCAGGCAAAGGTCATAGGGGAGCTGCTGCTGCTGGCTGCCGAGCATGTGAACCGGATGTCCTTGCCCACCACAGCCATAGTCGTCTCTGGCTGGGTGATAATTTGTGGCTTTGGTAAATCATCTGAGGAAAGAAGAGGCAACAATAAGTCACTCAGGCTCTTAGGACACAGAGGGACCAGCTGCTGTTCCAGCTAACATAAAATTGAGTCAGACACTGAGTAGGACCAGACCTTTCCAGGTACCTGCACATCCTCGGCTCCACCAAATACTGTAAAGGGACTCACACCATGGATGTCTGACCTTATCCAATTATAAGTCCATGAGCAGTGATTACCTCTAAGAGCACGCATTCCTTTATTACAAACAAATCCACCAGTACTCAATTATCAAAGAAAGCAGCAGTTTCCATGATAAGACTACAATCAGCTTTACTTATTTTAATACAAAACACACTTAAAAGAGAGCCAGGAACTAGCAGTCATGACTGCACAGACTTTATCTATGAACTTTACTCCAAAAGAAGTGGGGTACAAAGCACTTCAGGAATGGCAGAATAAGGAAAATCTGTACCTCCATTAAAGCAATGAAAACACTAGCAAAAATCGTCATAAGCAACTTTTTCAGAATTCTGGAATATAATGGCAGGCTACAACAATCCATGGAGTGTTGATCAGGAAGAAAAGTGAGATTTGTGTCATTTTAACTTACCCTAAATCCCATCCCTCCCTCCCCAACTCTATGGCATCCTTGAAACCCAGCGGCCTAGCAATCACTGAGGGGGCAGAATGGCTTTGGAGCTTCCCCAAAAGCCCCAGCCTCAGGGTTTGTATTTATTTGACCTGATGCAGTTTGCTCAGCAAGGGAAGCCCTATCCCTGGAGCATTTGATGAAAACAACAGCAGCCACTACTGAGGCAGTAATATCACAAGGGTCCAACAGAAGCTAGCTAAAAAACTAAAATGGAGAATCGGCTGATTGAAATGTCACAAGTGGGCTTTGAAAAGGTCCGACATATACCTGAGGATCTAGAAGACCACATGCATGCACAGGGCTATGTACACACCCAGGAAAGACCTGAGAGGGTCCTAATTTCTTATCTGCAACTGATCCTAATTGACTATCACTGTAGACAAGTAGTAATGGCACACTCCCAACATAAAGATGTTGGGCAAAGGATGGGAAACTTAATTGAAGTGATCTAAGGACTCTGTCCAATCGTTCGCTAACCACTAAGCTAACCAGGAAGGGAATTCAGTGGCTGCATAGAGCTGACTTTATAATATTTGTCCAGGAAAGTCACTGAATAAGCAGACTCTAATAAAAAGAGTAATGACAAACCCTGGGGAAGACAGAGGGAGACTCTGATTTTCAGAGCTGCCACATTATTTTATTTTAAGTGCTCAGCTGTCAACAACAAACTACAAAACACATAAAGACATGGGGAAAAAGCAGGCAATAAACTGTCCTTGAGGAAGCCCAGATCTTGGACTTACTAAAGAAAGACTTTAAATTGGCTTTATAAATATATAAAGATACTTGTTGTTTGCAAGTATCTTCTCCCATTCAGTTGGTTGCCACTTGGTTTTGCTGATGGTTTCTTCTGCTGTGCAGAAGCTTTTTAATCTGATATAGTCCCATTTATTTATTTTTGCTTTTACTTATCTTGTCTTTGAGGTCAGATTCATAAAATCATAAGACCAAGGTCCATAAGCTTAGAAACTATGTTTTCTTCTATGTATTTTATTGTTTCAGGTCTTATATTTAGGTGACATACAAATGGCTGACAGATATATGAAAAGATAATTTCACAAGCTACTATGAAAATGTAAATCAAAACCACAATGAAATTCTACCTCACACCTGTTAGAATGGCTACTGTCAACAAGACATGTCATAACAAGTGTTGGAGAGGCTATGGAGAAAAAGGAACCCTCATACACTGCTGGTAGGACTGTAAATTGGTACAGCCACTATGGAAAACAGTATGGAGGTTCCTCAAAAAATTAAGGATATAATTACCATATGACCCAGGAATCCCTCCTCTTCTCAGTATTTACCCTCAAATTTGGAAACATTTGTCCATAAAGATATATGTACCCCTATGTTCACGCAGCATTATTCATAGTGGCCAAGACATGCAAACAACTGAAATGTCCTTCGATAGATGATTAAATAAAGAAGGTGTGGTACATATATACAGTGGAATATCACTCAGTCATAAGAAAAGATGGAATACTGCCATTTGCAACAATATGGATGAATCTTGAGAATATCATGCTAAGTGAAATGAGTAAGGTGGAAAAAGTTGAGAACCAAATGATTTCACTCATGTAGGATATAAAACTGAAAGCAAAAAACAAACAAGACAAACAAACAAAAACTCATAGGCACAGACAACAGTTTAGTGGTTATCAGAGGGAAAGGGAGGTGTAGAAAGGGTAAAGGGGGTCAAATATATGGCGACGGAAGGAGATATGACTTTGGGTGGTGAACCCACAATGCAATATACAGATGTATTATATAACTGTACAATTAAAACCTATTTTATTATTTTATTAAACAAAGTCACCCCAATAAATTTAATAAAAATTTTTATAAAAGAAATACTAAAGGGAATCCCTCAGGCTGAAATGAAAGGGTGGACACAAACAGAGGAACACTCAAAATATATAAAATTTGGAATGAAAGAAGGGATATTATAGCAATAAACAGGAATAATTACTATGAAAAACTGTATACCCATAAATTAGATAACCTGTCTAAAATGCACAAATTCTGAGAAAGAACAAACTACCAAAACTGAATCAAGAATAGAAAATTTGAAAAGATGTAACAAGAGACTGACTTAATAATTTTAAAACTTCCCACAAAGAAAAGCCAAGACCCAAATGGCTACTACTGGTGAACTCTACCAAACATTTAAAAAAAAATCATCACTAATCTTTTATGAACTCTTCCAAAAAAATAGATGAGGAGGGAACATTTCCCAACTCCATCCTATGAGGCAGGTATTAACTATTAACAAAACAGACAAAAAAAAAAACCCACAGAAAAAAAGAAGAAAAAGAAAACTACAGATCTTTATATGTGTAGATTCAAAAATCCTCAACAAACATACTAGCAAATCAAACCCCAAAATATAGAAAAAGAATTATATAGCATGAGCACATTGGATTTATCTCAGGAATACAAGGTTGGTTCAACAACCAAAAATTGATGTATTATACCATATCAATAAAATAAAGGGAAAAACCCCACCTGATCATGGCAACAGATGCAGGAAAAGCATTTGACAAAATCTGACACCCTTTCATGATAAAAAACACTCAACAAATTAGATATAGAAGGGAAATTCTGCAACTTGATGAAGGTCATCTATGAAAAAACCCACAGCTAACATCATACTTAATGGTGAAAAAGTAAATGTGTCTTCCCTCTGAGATCAGGAAAAGACAAGGATTTCTGCCCTCTTCATTTCTAATCAATGCTGTTGGAGGTTCTAACCCGAGCAATTAGGCAAAAATAAATAAATAAAAGGCACTCACCAAAAAGAATAAGAAACATGTACATGGAAAACTTCAAAACACCACTGAAAGAAATCACAAAAGAGCTAAAAAAAAAAAGCGGGGTCGGGGGGAGACATCCCATGTTCATGGATTGGGAAGAGTTAGTATTAAGATAGTAATACTCCTCAAATTAATCTAGAGGTTCAGTGCAATCCCTATTTCAAAATCCCAATTGTCTTAATCGCAGAGATTGACAAACTAATCAAAAATTTTATAGGGAAATGCAAGGAAACCACGATAGTCAAAACAATCTTCAAAAAGAATAAAATTGAGGACTACATAAGAACTAAAATCATAAAACTCTTAGAAGAAAACATAGGTATAAATCTTTGTGACCTGGTCTCTGGCAATAGTTTCTTAGATATGACATCTAAAGTACAAATGACAAAAGAAAAAAATAGAGAAATTGGACTTCTTCAAAATTTAAAACTTTTGTGCTTCAACCATCAAAAAAATGAAAAAATAATGCAGTGGGAGAAAATACTGGCAAATCATATTATCTAATGAGGGTCTAGTATCTCTAATGTATAAAGAACTCTTAGAACTCAAGAAAAGACAAATGACCCAATTAAAACATGGGCAAAAAATATGAATAGCCATTACTCCAAAGCAGATATACATGTCCAATAAACACATGACAACATGGTCAACATCATTAGTCATTAGGAAAAGGCAAATCAAAACCAAAATGAGACTCCCGCTTCACATTGACTCGTACAGATAAAATAAAAAAGACAGTAACAAATGTTGACAAGGATGCAGAGAAATTGAAATCCTCACACACTGCTGTTGGGAATGTAAAATGAAACTGCCACTTCAGAAAACAGTTTGGCAGTTCCTCAGAAAGTTAAACATGTAGTTTCTATATGATCTAGCAATTCCATTTCTAGGTATTTCTCCAAGACAATGCACACAAAAACTGAACACAACATTCATAGCAGCATTATTTATAATAAACCCAAAACTAGAAATAACCTCAATGTCCATCATCTGATGAACAGATAAGTAAAATGCATATGCATACACTGATTATTCAGCTACTAAAAAAAAGAGAATGAAGTACTGATATCTGTTAAAAAATTAAGCTAAGTAGAAAAAGCCAATCACAAAAGACTACATATTGTAGGATTCCAATTACATAAAACATCAAGAATATGTAAATCATAGAGACATAATGCAGAATAGTGGCTGCAGGGCCTGGGGACAGTGAAGAAGAGAGTGACTGCTAATGGGTATTGGGTTTCTTCTAGAAGTGATAAAAATCTTTCAAAATTAGAACTGAGGGTTACACAACTTTTTCAGTATTGTAAAAACCATTAAACTGTACCCTTTAAAGGGTTGAATTTTATGGGATATAAGTTATATTTCTTTTTAAAACCAGCTTTATTGAAATACAATT
>CM053507.1:58938734-59039820 GCA_028627145.1 Eidolon dupreanum
CATATTGTCCTAGAGAATGGGAGCACACACTTACATTCTACATAGACATTCCCATAAGACTATCAGTAAGAAAAGCTGCTATCACACTGATAAGAGTTTTTAAGAATGAGGAGAAAAGTGGGCAAGCCTTCTCTCAGAAGGTGGTGCTAGTGGTGGGTGGAGGAGAGGAAGGAAGGCACTTGATCTTGACTTCAGCAGGCACACTGGCTATTGCTATATCCAAAAAGGACAGAGAAGTGGACCACAGCGGTCCATCCCCATATTGCTAGAGGAGCTACTATTAGGATCATCATAGCAGGAACCACAGAGCTCAGGGCAGACTGTGGAGGACAGAGGCAGAAGGGACTCACACCTGCCCAGCAGTTCCATTCAGGCTTGGGAATCCCACCCTCGCTCTGGGAACAACTCAAAATCCATCACGTTTTTTAACCACATAAGACTGTGAGGTTGCATTATTCCTATCTGCACCAGTGCACCAAACCCCAGCCACCCCTGGTCAAAAGATGGCAAGAGCTATGTTACAACAACCAGAAGGAAAAAAGAATTTCAAGCTGCGAGTACAGATTTCAGTGGTTTGGAGAAACAGCAAGTGTGCAAGTCAACATTAAGGAATTATTTTTATTAGCAACTGTTCTCCTGAGACTTGTTCTTCCTGTATTTAACTTTTCATTCTTGGGGTTGGAAAGAAACACACATTAAAACCCCAGTCTCATACACTGAGGAAAGTCACAGCTAAACCCGGGCACCAGAGCCCTCTTGAAACAACACAACTATCTTCCTGTAACTGATTATTCTGATCTGTAATTGAGCCAACTCATGTTCCCTTCTCATTAAATGCATGTAGTCCAAGAACCACATAATGAGGCAACTGTACAGTAAATACTATGTGTGGTTCCAGTGGGAAATAAATTGCATCCAGCAGCTGACTGGTGACCACGAGCTGGGATTTAACTCTGATCATAGGAATCACTCCCATAATGAAGAGATCCTCCTTGCTTTTCATGGAGAAAAAAAATGAGAAAGATAATCTTACCGCATACAAAACTCTCTGACGACACAGAGAAAATGCTCTGGCCCTTCAGTGACTCTGGGTGGGCACACGTGGCCGTCACGAAGGCCTGCAGCATCCTGGCCAGCAACCATGGGGGCAGCCACTTCAGCTGGCAGTCACATAGGAAGCTATCACTGCTGATACGGCTGAAAGAAAAATACAAGGGACATTTGAGATGTGACTGAAAACAAGGAATATTCTCTCAGAATACAGCATGATCAATCACCTCTGATCAGCTTCTGTCGTTCATACTAGCAAACTGGAATGGCAATGATTTTTCTCACAGATCCTCTCCAATGACCCAGAGCAGTACATATAATCTACTTGGAGATTTTGATAAAATGCATCTCTGGCTCAGTACATAAGGGGTGGAATTCAAAATTCTGCATTTCTAGTAAGTTCTTGGGTAACGCTGACAGGACCACACTCTGAGTAGCAACAACCAGGAGTTCATACACGGTCTAAGATAGAAACTGCTCTTACATGACCCTTGGGAGTCTGGCTAACCGCTCCTGGCCTTTGACCACCAAATAGAGAGGAGTAGCACTGTCCCCTCTCTGCTTGTTTCCACTCTTCTGATAAGCTACTGAGAGCTTCCAAATTCAGTCTGGACTTTGATCTAAATTCTGAAACAAGTTCTGAGAAGGGCTCTATTTCTATGTGACTTATTTTTTTATTTGGAAAAGCTGCATGTTTTCTCCCAAGTGTAAGCCTGGCCAACGTGCTTCCCTCTTGTCTGTATATTTATCTCTACACCAGCACTACTCAGGAGGCCAGCAGATTTCAGCTTTGCTCCTTAAATAGTGCTTGTTAGTTAATTGCCACTGCCCGGGGAGCATGAGAATGCACAACTTTAGTTTTGTGAGGCTCCAACCAAAACAGAGAATATTTTCGTTTTCATTTCTCAGCAACTGAGGATCAGCTCTTTAAACAGAATTGAAATCACCATCTCAGTGGACATTCCTTCCTGAGGAGTCACTCGAAGATAAGTCAACCAAAGAGTCTAACTGCTCTGTTCCTGGAAGACCTCAAGGCCATGAGCTAAAGAATGGAGGCCAGCCCACAGCAAGGATGAAGACCGAGAAAGGAAACACATGGGCTTTCCTGTAACAGTCTCCAGGACACGGTGACAGAAAGGGAATGCAAGTGTGCTCAAAAATTCCAAAATGTCACATGGGCCAATAGCATGGCAACGGCCTCCTCCTTCACCCACCATTTTCCTCAGTCAAGCACAGCAACCAAGCGGACCTTTTTTTTTTTGTTTTCTTCTATTTCAGTCAGGCCTTCTAAGAGGGAAACTATCAAACTAGTAAACAGCAAAGAGAAGTAAACTGAGGCCCAAGAATCCAGGGATGACTAAAGTCAGTAAAATCTACTCTTCCCTCCTATTCCTCATTGTTCCCAGATTAGTCAGGCAATTTAAACTTAAAATTACTTAGGTAAATACTTTTTTAAACTGAAATAAGTGATCTCAAAGCTTTTATACCTGGGATGCTTGCCCACATTAGACCTAAAATCAGCATTAGATTTTGTATTTTTATTTGATGGGCAGGTAGCTCTGTGCTTAGAGATACCTGGAGGGCCATGCTGGTTACTGTGGGACCACGGGGCTCTCACAGCTCACCGTGAGGAGAGGGCCGACTCCTGCTCAGCACCTGGGGACCTTCCCAGAATGGGCTGTGTGTAGTGGCTGGGAAGGCCACCTCTTGGCACTGGAAAACTTGTCAGCCTAGGGGAAGAGCAGAAAGGAACTTTCTCCCTGTCAGAAGCACCTACGGCTGGGTACTACTGAACATGAATGTCTAGAGAAGATACTGGGCCTTCACTGTGAGATTTTAGGCAATTATGTGGGGATAGGGACATATTTCATTGGCGCCACAAGAACAAATTGGGGAAAACAAATCTGACATTTGTCCTTAATCAGAAATGTGTCCTTAATCAGAAATGTGACGTCAAGCCTCACGTCACACATTTGGTATATTTGTTGGGCCCAGGTCCCCTGAGGATTTCCTTTTCTTTCACGAAGAAACCCACTTCAAATAGGAGTCCAGACCTCAGGAGCCAGTGGGCACTTGGGGTGGAGAGAAAGCTTTCCTAAAGAATGAATTAGGACCAATAGGACAGATGGAGAGGAAATGGTGCCAGACAGTGAAGACACTGTCCCCCTGACCTCCATTCCACTTACACACATTACTTTATAGACAAACGAAGGCTGGGTTGAAAACTGGACAAGAGATTGCCAGCAACCCCAAAGCTCTACAGATTCCCACTACTCATCCTTCATCAACTGGAAGTACAGCCTTGTCAACTACTAACAGGCACCGCCTTCTACGGCTCCCGCCTCCAGCCATCCCAACACTCTGCTGGCTTACATCATGCATTTTCATGATTCCAACTCAAAGTGTGTTTCTAATCATTGCTTGTGGAAATTTACCCAGGGATGACTAAGTGCATAGTACAACCTGCCTTAATCCAATGGGGAAAGAAAATGACCAACTGGAACTAACTGTTTCTCCCATCAGAAAGCCAAGCCCAGGGCCAGCCACAGCTGGGTACATGCAGTGACTGATGGAAACCCAGGAGGGGGGCCAAGGCTGAGCCTCCAGAACCTTGCTGAAGAATTTCAGGGAGAGAAGTGTTCAAGCACCTGGAAGGGCCCAGTTAATCCAAATAAGAAAATGGTCTCAGGCAAAAAAAAAAATCTTCTTTCCCTGTCCTTCCCTCTTTCTCTCAAAATACTCCCTTTTTCTCATTAAATCAGATCTTTTTTACTTTCAACATTGTATTTGAAAGTTTCAAAAAGAGAAAGATTGAAGGAAATGCACTATGAACACTCACATACTCACCACTTAGATATTACAATAAATGTTTTGCTACATACATGTTCCATCACATATCTATCCACATATACATTGTTCTAAGAACTCTCATTTCAAAATCATGACCCTTCTATAAAAGGGCACCTACTTGGCTGCTTCTTGCTACAACAGAGTTGAGCTGTCATGACAAAGACCCTATGGCCCACAAAGCTGAAAGTATTTATAATGTGGCCCTTTAAGAGAAAGTGCTCTTACCCTTGACCCAAAATAAGCCACCCACAACGCATTATTTTAAAGATATTTTAACTTACATACAAAGGATCACGATTACATAAAATAAGGTATGATGCCAAGTACAGCACTTCTTACTCTGAAATTCTCTACTCATGTAAACCGAGTCCTCAAAATCCCAGGTACTTACAGCTCCTTAAGATTCTTCATCTTCACAAAGGCATCTAACTGAACAGATCTGATAGCATTCTCTCCAAGGTTCCTGCAAAAGAATACTCTACTTATGCAAAGCACTCCAGGCATCCTCAAGTCAGCCCCTGTGTGAGCCAAGAGGTGCAACCATACCAGGGGAAAACCTCTGGGCTAAGCCCAACGTGTACTCAGCACTGTTAAGCTGTTTTAGTGGATGTACCAGCCTGGGCCAGCATAAAGAGTCCTGTTGAAAGTGGAAAGGAAACCAGAGGCCTGTGGAGGAGCCGGTATAACAGCGAGGCAGGGCAGGAGGAGGGAGGAGGGGATTTGTCCAAACACCAAGAGCGTTAATTGCGTGCTCACCGACTGGCCATATGTTCTGTAACTGTTCCTGGCATAGGCAAAACAAAGGCCAAAGTTGAAGCCAACTTATAATGAGAAGGAAGCAGCTGGCACTTCCAAATTGCCTGTTTCTCGGTTTACAAAGATGTGATTAGATTGCTAGCAGACTTCCCAGGCAGCCGCATTTGGCAGGCCTGGGGTCAGGGAAGGTCTGGCAAGATACTCACAGGTGCTCCAAGCTGTCCAGCCCCAAGAATGCTCTCTTTGCCACAGACTTGATCTTGTTTCCAAACAGCGTCCTGCATTTTCCAAACACCCACAAAACGGGGAAGGAGGCAGAGATGAGGTAGACGGGGAGAGAGAGACAAGGGAGGGTTGGGCAAAAGAGAACACACAATTAGGACAGTGCCATCTGATAAGTCTGTCCAGTGACAGGCAGGTGGAAATCTGACCTGCACTGAGCTTACGGGTCTGAAGTATGCAGGCCTTCCCCTTTCTGAAATGAAATACTTTTATCTTTATTAGAATTTAACAGTGATGACAGGATGGAATTGCATGCACTGCCTTGCCTAAGAAGGCCTCCTACGATGTTAAGTGGAAATCACCCTGTCCAACCCAGGCTGCCTCTCTCCTAGGACCACCCAAGGCTGGGGGTGGGGCAGATGATGTTTAGCCATGGCCTCATAGGAGAGGGGACTGATCACCGTGTCAGTAAGAAGAGGCAGAGTTAGGGAAGGTAATGAAAACTCTAAAACCAAAAACTACCACCCCCTTTTGAAAACTGCATTCTGGGGATAAAGGTTCCTAAAGGAGGCAAGAAAACAGGGGCCCACTGAGATGGTGCCCTAGCTCTTTGCATCTGAAGTGTCCCCAGAGCAAGCTGCAACTCTGTCTACAAGGCCCCTCAAGAAGGCCACTGCTCTTTGGCCCTGTTTATCAGGAGCCAAGATTGTCACTGATGCCAATGGGCCCAGGCTCATTAAATCCCATGCAGACATGTTCTTGAAGGTCAACCATGTAAGTTATCTACTGCCTGTGCCCCTGGGCCATACCCATGAGAAGGGGCTCCTGCTTCCAGGCAATTCCAACCACAGCCTTAGCAATGACTACTGAATTTTCTTAGGAACCAAAATCTGCCCCCTGCAATACACAAGGAAGAAACAAATGCTTCTTCCACTGGGCAATGTAACCCAAAGGAAAGTCTGTTTCTGGACTTCTGGATGATGGAGGGGGAGGAACACAACACCTAGAGTATGCCGGACATTGGGAATGAAGAGAATCAAGATTTCAGTTTTTCCATCCTCATCAGGTGCTCAGATGGGAGCCCACCAAGGTGTTCCCTCCAACTCCTGTTAGCACAGAAAACTGTCTGCCTGTGAACACCTGAAGGTAATGCTGACGGTCAGCTGTGTGGGCTCTTCAGCTTTGATGCCCATTGGGATTATCCTCTAGGGTTTGGTAAAAATGTGGACTGCTGGTAGCCAACTCCTGGGAAATCTCAGACTTGCCAGAACTGGGATAGGAACTTCTAGGTAACAGGTACAAGTGGTCAAGGCAGAAAGCCTTTGGCAAAAGCCAATCTGATTCAGCCTGTCATAGTGGGGGTTTAGGGAACGGATTCCTCATCCAAGATCCCACCGAGAATCAGAAGAAAAATCTGAACAAAAAGTGAGCTCTACATTCAGACCTGCATCAAGAATGGGACTCACAAGAAAAAACAGCACCAGACCCTCCCTAAAAGGAGAAAAGAAAAGAAGTGTGAGCCTTGAAGAAATCCAAAGATGTCAGAGTAGCCCATACAGGTTCCAGTTTCAACCTAACTGCAAGGGGCCCCTGGGGCCACCTGGGGAAATTCCCGTCTTCAGGAAGACAGGATCGAATGCACCAGGAGCCAGGAGGAGGTGCTTTCTCAACCTGCTCCCTGGGGCACCACAGGCCCCCACTTCTGGGGCATCCCCACCAGTGGGGCTTCCCGATGCCCCCACTGCCTCAGGAACAGACTCCTTCTCTTGGGTCCTCCATTCATGCAGCCCCATCAGTAATTATGAGTCCAGCCTTCAGACAAAGCCAGCTCTGTTTCCTGCCTCTGGAGGGTGAAGGGGCACAAAGGCCAAAGCCCCTTTTGCCTTTTCTTTCTCTCCAAGGCAGTCTGCATGGATGTGAAAACAATCTCATCCTGAAAGAGTCCACAACCTCTCTCAATTTGAAGCTTTTATTTTAAAACAAATAAACCAAACACACAGACACCATACAAACTTAGGCTCCCCAACCACAGAACTGGCTGAACAAATAACAGCACATGGGGCACTAAACCCAAGTGCTTCCAGAGCGCTGCCAACTTCTCACTTACTCAGATCCCCCAGGCTGAGGCACTGTGTGCTCCAGGTCCCAGTAAAACGTACTGAACTGTGCAGTGAAATCTCCCGTAAACTAGATCCAGGAAAAAACTGTGCTTCACTTCGGCCTTTAAATATTAGTCACACTGACCTATTTTACAATATGGGCAGGCTGTTATTTCTAATGGCGACAATAGCAATAAAACAAACTCTCAAATTCTCAATTATGCAGGGGCGAATCATCTTGTTGGTAGATTAAAACAGGTCCTTACATTCTCCTAGCAGACATCTGGCAGCTGTGAGCTGGTGCTCAAGCTAACAGCCTGTGGCGGTTCTAATAAAAGGCTGCTCTGTGGGGAAAGGAGAGCTGGACTGCGGGCCTGGAGGATACTCATTCTGTCTCATGTGGTAGTGGGCAACCGAGACTTGGTTGCACCTGATCCAAGGCTCCTGGTGAAGGGCTGGTAGGCCCGAGCTCCCTGTACCACCAACTCAAAGTGGACACTGACCCTGGGGAGCCACCTATCAAATCCTCTCACACGTCTCCCGGCCAGCCCAGCCAAAGTCTCCCAAAGGTCTTTGGGCTCTTGCCAAAGCAATCCTGCAGGTGCTGGGGGGAGGGGGTGCGAAGGTGGTGCTGGCACTGACTGGGATAGCCCTTCCCCGCCTCTCGACAAAAAAATACTACTGAGAAGACAGGAGGGGCAACTACCTCCCACTGCCCCCTCCCGCTGGAGGACAGTGCCTACCTGGGCCCACTCTGCCCCACAGAAATCAAGGGGCTTAGTCCCACAACCCAGTTCTGCATATTGCCCCCAACACTCCCCGTCACACACACCACTCTGTGTAATTCAACTCCCCTTCCCAAGGAATGCCATGGAGAGAGCTGGAACCATGGGGTAGAAGCTTGCATCGCCCATTGTACGCAAGTGACTCAATGCTCCTCTCTGCCCCTAGTTTGTGCTGCATACGCCCTTCCCTCCTCATGCCCTGTGACACTGTGCAGGCCCCCAGCAGGTGTTCCATAAACATTCAGAAAGGGGGGCCATGGGGTAGATCATATAATAATCAAAGGCCAACTACGAGAAGAACCTGCAAGAATCTAGAAGCATTCTCGTCTTGCCAGGAAACTTCAGTTTGAACAACTATCCAAAATGGCTGTGCTCAGCAGCTGCAAAATGTAAGGCAGGGCCACATCCACTCAATCTTCAGAGACAAAAGCCTTTTATAGCTCTGCTGCTCACTTATTCTTTTCTTGGAAAACATTTTAATTTAGGTCTGGCCTCTTACATGGCAGGAAGGACCTCAAGTCCTGGCATAACTGAGTGAAGGCCAGAGAGGGTTGCTGCCTTCCCGTTCTGAGGTAAACCCCTGACACCACCCAAGTGCTTCAAAGGCAGACCTGCAGTAGGTCACAGGGACTCAGAGTGCTGACTGTAGCCCCAGAGGCTGAAAAAGTTCATGTGACACAACAGCTCTAGAGGGCAGCTCTTCTTTGGGCTAACATGCTCCCCACTGCTAATGGATCCCAACAGACCTGCCAGCAGGGCACTCAGATGGTGTCATGGCCATGTCTCCCAGCCATGGCGATACCAGAGAGCTTCCAGGCTGTGCTCTGAAGAGACTGAGTGGGCAGGAGGTCAAAGCAGCACTGGTTCCTTCCTTCTTTCCTTTCCTTTCCCTTCCTTTCTCCCTCCCTTTCCTTTCCGTCCTTCCTTCCTTTCACAATGTTTACTCAACATCTTCCATATGCCACCCATAGTGGCTTTTAACCAGAACTATGCACCAGGATCACAGGAAAGCATTTGCTCTCCTTCTGCCCTTTTAACATGGAAGATTTCATACACCATCACAGGCAGACGAAGTGTCATGAACCTCACATAGAGTTGCAACAACCATCCAATCATGTCAGTCTTATTTCATCTCTGCCTCTATCCACTTCCCATTCCCCAACCGGCCAGACGAATGGGAATCCAAATCATACTCATCAACTCTTTTTTTCTTAATCCAAGAGCAAGAAAATTCTTCCTTTTTTTGCAACATACCCTGATACCATCCCACCTAAATAACTGCATATATTTAATCATACAAAGGAATTAATTGTTATTGTATCAACTTCCCCCAATTATGTGCATTTCTCTTTTTTTTTTTTGAAACAAATACAAAGCCTCCAGCCCCAAGATTCTAATCAGTGGGACTGGGTGCGGGGGCTGGAGACCCTGCATTTTAACAAGTTCTCTGGAGTCTCAGTCCCAGGTCAGTGTGGAACCCACTGCTTCTGGGGCACCCACGTCAAACAGCACAGTACAACTGAGGAAAACGTGGGCTCATGCTAACTTCTTGGGACTTTAAGAGAACTGTGGAATCTCATCTAGGAGGCTGAAGTAGAAAAAACACCAGGGAATCAACAGCAGGCAATCAGGAAGGTGACATCAGGCTACGAACACAGCATGGTTTATGTAAAAGTCCTGGCACCCGCAAGGGCCAGCCGTACCTCAGATGGGGAAGAAGAGCTTCCTAGAAACCATGACACCCAAGAATGGCTCCAAGTTCCACTGAAGGGACATGCCCTACAAAGATGCAGTAGCACCATCCACTGTCCCCACCCTCACCCATCCATTAGTATGGCTGAGGCATTGCACAGTGAGGAGTGTGCTGAATGGCTGCCCAGGTGCCTTCTGCCCCAGCAGTCAAACTCTCACCTCAGGTCTCCTCAGGTGAGTGCAGACCTTCTGCCTCACCCCACTGTGCTATCCTGGATAAAGGGGCCAGGAGGTGAGGGAGGAGGGAATATTATTTTTTAGGGAAGAAAAAGACTGACAGGCATTTCTGACATACTGTCAGAACACAGAACACTCAAGAAGAGACACAATCCTCAGAGAGCCCAAATACCTTCTTCTTACTGAGAACTCTCTGAGTTTAAAAGGTGTGAAAAACCCCACTTTTCAAAACAAATGAGAAACATTAAAAGACTCTCCCCACCACAGGCTCTCCTAAGGCCTCACACTCCACTGCTGCTTTCAAAATATTTACTTTACATTCTACATGGCTTGCTGTCAGGGACAGGCTTGGGGAAATGGAATGGTGACTGTCTTCTGTGTCTTGTCCTCCTTCAAACCCTCCCTCTGAGAGACTAGAAAACAGGAATAATTGTTCCAATCCCCACTCCTATATGTTCCTTTGGTAGCATCTGCAGAAAGTGCTGGTGGGATGCAGAGAGAGAGGGTGGGACAAGGGACATGCAACCCAGGCTTTAGGACCAGATAGGCAGATGCTGCCCCTGCACCTATCAGCTTGTGTGGTCTTCGGCAAAACCCTTTCAGCTGTTTCCTCAACTACAAAAAAGCTGCATAGTAGAGTCTGCCCTCATGAGACTGTTAGATATATACACGCCCCTTACAATAAAACTGGAAAGTTTTAGGAGCTTAAAAAAATAAAACAAAAACATCAGAAACCTTGAATAAAAAATAGCTACTATATTACCCTTGGTAAATGATGGTTTCTGTTTAAGATTATGATCAACAACAAAAATACTGACCAAAGACTTAAAACCTTCAAGAGTTACTCAGCTTTAGAGAGTTCACACAATTTCTAGAAATTGAGTAACACTCCACTGTACAAAGAATAACAAAAAAACTGGCTGTTTTCAAGTCAGTCATGAATTAACTTGGAGAGAAGATCCAGCAGGCCTCCAGACACCAGGTCTTTCTTTGGCCCCAAAAAACTAATGCCCAGGGCGGCAATGAGACTACTGGAAAGAGAAGTCAGGAAGTCTCCCACTCTTTTATTCAGAGTTTTCTTCCCAAACAAAAGAAGATAAAATGTGAGCCAGCCCTCCTCTGGCTGGGCCCAGAACAAAGGAGGTATGGCGTGGGGGCGGGAGCCAAGAAATGCCTTCACATGCATGAGTCCCTCAGAACTTCAAACAAGAGATACTCACAGCTTGCTGAGGCTGTCAAGCCCGGTGAAAGCACCACTGGTGTCCTCTATTGTGCCCGAAATCTCATTATGGTCCAGATCCCTGGGGAGAAGACAGAGCTCACCATCCAGTCTGAGTTCTGAACTCTTTCTTCAACATAAGTTGGGGGAACAGACTGACATCCAATCTGTCCCCACGAGGTGTATTCTAGCTGCCCAGCTGTGATGTACCATCAAGAGAAGTGCACACTGAGCCACGGGAAGCCCAAGTCAGCACACCTTGCAGTGTGGCCTGGCTTTCTCAGCCTACCCACAAAGCTGACACACCCTTTGAGCAAGCAGCTTCCCCAGTCAGCTATGGCTGAGCCCCTGGAAAAAGACAGGGGTACAGACAGGCCACAGGAAAGCCTGGTTTGTATTCCACCCCTAAAAAAGGAGACATTTGGCCACTAGCACTGAAAATCAGCCAGACAGGTTCTGTAAGGTTCCCATCTGCTCTCATACCAACCTGAGCCCTTTTTCTGGACTTGATCAAGAAACTGCAAAGGGCATCTGGAGGAAAGGGATGGTGATGAAAGAAGCTCCATCATGGGGCCTTCCCAGAGGCCACCTCCATGCTGGCAAGTGGGTTTGGAACCTGGAGCCTACATCTTTCACAGGGCCTACACAGGCCCTGACTCTGAGCCAGGGACAACATCTGGGTGCCGAGTCAGACTTGTGACCCATTTGCCAGGATAGGAGGATAAGGCCAACATTTTCAGCCCAGTTTCCTCCAACAATGCAAATCACAAGGCCAATGACTCAGCTTCCTCCCTCGGCTTCTAAGGGCAGGTCACAGTGCTAGGCAAGAAGTCCCACCTGGCGCTAGGCCCCCATTCTGCTACACAGTCAGCCCTCTCCAACTTTCCACAAGGTTCTCGGTTCCTACACCTTCCTCTTCCAAGCCCTTGCAGATATGGGCCAGGAACAGAAAGGGATGCTTCGCTTGGCTCCCATGAGAGCCTTTGGAAGGAATCAAAGCTGCCAAAGGGGAGGGAGTTCTAACCGCAAAGTGAAATGCTTGCTCTGACCTTTATTTTATAGCAAGAAGCTCAAAGAGCTGAGATTCTGCTGCTGGAAGGGACTTCTTTTAATGGGTTCCTCCCTATTATCTTCATACTGAAAAACTGGGGACCCAGGGCTGTGGCTTTATGTGCCTGCTGCCTTGCTTCCAGCCCTGGCTGCCAAAGATTTTCTTTCTGGCACCCTCAGTCTGAATGTTCCCTGCCTTGTTATTCAGGCCTTGCAAGGGCTCGAAGGCTGACCTCAGCTTGAACAGCCTGGTGTCCGGGCTCTTTCATACTCCACAAGGGCTCAGGATTAAAGCCTACCCTGCCCTCTCCACCAGGTATACGTGCAAAGGCCTCCCTCCCTCTTCCACTGGGACAGGCCCTCTCTCTATAGTGAGGCACGCCTGGGAGGGAGGGCTCAGAACTCCTACCACTGTTAAAACCATTGGGAAGTTTATGTCAATAGCTGCCTCAAAGTCCTTTGAAGCCAACAAATGAAAATTTTTAAGACCCCCAAAAAGAGCACCCTGCAGCAACTTCGTGCAATTCCACCCATAACAGGAACTTAGAGGGAAATGACATTATCGCCTGCATTTTCTTAAATGACCCCTAGTGAGGCACAAAGGTAAACACAGGATTCCCTGATTACCTCTCTTGGAAATGGGGCCTCCTGGACACAGGGTATGCTGGAGAAGTGCAAATGTTACCCTGAGAGGTGAGCCTCAGCATTCCCTTGGTTCACACAGAAAATATCCTGGACTTAAAAATGGAAGTTGCAGAGGGAGGAAGACTCGAGACTGGAAAGACTGACCCTAGGGCCACTGTCCTGGAGGCTGCTCTAGCGCTTGGCCCAGGGAGGCTTTTCCCAGGAACAGGACCCCAGGATCCCGAACATGACTGCGAAAATTAGCACACATAACGGGTCAGCTTTGGATCCAGTTCTGACTCACAGCCAATGAGAAGGGAAGTCAATGAAGTAGTTGGTTTGCTCTAGCCTGTCCTCCCAGCTGGGGGCCCCTTCATTCTGTCAACCCCACACCAGGAGACATACAAGACGCGCAGGTTTTTGAGTCCCTTGAAGGCGCCTTCCGCGATGTGGCTGATGGAATTATGGCTGAGGCGCAGGATGCTCAAGCTACTCAGGTCGGCCAGGCTCTCCTCATCCAGCCGGGTGAGACTGTTGAAGGACAGAATCCTGAGGAAGGGGACAGGGAAAAAAATGTCACCATAAGGTCACAGGGTTGCCCTCCTCTCTCCTCTCCTGAACATCAAGCGACATGCAGCCAGGTCTCAATGGGAAGAGAATACCCCCACAAAGATCGCGAGGGCAAAAATGGTTGGGCAGCTAGAAATCCATCAGGGCCTATCACCCATATAGTCTGACTCCTAGAATGTCTGTAGAGGTCCTAGGGATCAGGATGTGTGTTAAACTGTGAGGACTACATGGGAGTCTTAAACTTAAGAACCCTCAAGGGTCCAACCCTTTTATGTTGGTGCTCATGGCCAGTCCTGATCCAGGCTATGAAGGACCTTTCACGGCAGTGGCCTGAGACTAGATTGGGTTCTCACAGTGAGCAGGAAGGCCCAGTTAGACTCCTGACATTGGCCAGCAGAGGGCACCACTAGCCACAACCTGGAACAAGGCTTCGTAGAATTTTGTGCCTTACCTGAGCAGTTTCTGTGGGACCAGGTGCTCCCATCTTGACTTCCTTGTCCCCTACCAGAGACAGCCTCTAAGTATGACCCCCCCTACTGTAAGCAGGACAGGAAACATGCCCCCAAATCATACACCTTCCCTGAATGTGAGAATCAAATCTTCCTTGCTCTCAGCACACCTCCTGCCCCCAACATGGCCCTGGGCTGGTTACTTGGCATGTTAGTCATCTATCATTAAAAAATGGGAAATCTGATCTGGGGCAGGAATATGGAAAATAAATTTGGAGAAGATTAATGAGTTTTTAAAGGCAGCAGGGAGTAACATTCTTTCCCTCTTGGAGAAATAAGTCATAGTGCCTGTCAGTTACAAAGACCTGGCAGGAGATCAAAATTACATCCTCACCTGCGATTAAAGAATTTAACTTAAAGGAGGGGTGAGGAACACACTGGAAAGCAGTCCTAAATCTGGCTCCAAGGTTACCTGGGTGTCAGGCAAACTGCTAGGCTGATGTGGGCACACACACGTCTGTGACCTTCTCTGCCCCTTCTAAAGGGCAGAGAAGATAGTCTCACACTGCCCATCAGCCAGAGGGACCCAGAAACCATGCCCTTCACCACCGCCACATCAACACCAGGAGCTCACACCCCTACAGTGACTCAGAGGACTGCCCTTCACCTTACCCGTTAGTTAGGTTTGGGGGACTTAGAATACCCCTCCTGTTTTCCCGTGGCTCCCAGGCCTGGACAACAGAAAACCATGGGTCCTGGGGGTTCCCTAGTGGGGTCACGGCCTGAGCAAAGAGCCTGTTGGAAGCCAACCACTACCCTGTGAGAATACTATACAACTGCACTGCTGTTGAAGGGTCCAAAAGCTAAATCCAAAGGGTTAACACTCACATGTGCACACACAGAATCCAAAGAAAGTAAGCAAAAAGATAGAGGTAGGACTATTGATTTCTGCTTTAGGGAATGATGGATTCACTGAAATATAAACTCCAGGTCAGTGTGGGGTGTATGGGGGGAAGAGATTCAGAAGGGGGAGAACAAAGAAGCACAGATAAAAACACCAGTTACAAGACTCAACATTAAGTTTAAACGTCTCACTAAGTTTGCCTGGTGAGGTCAAGAGAGAGACAAGAAAGACAGACGCTAGGCACTCAGCAATCATTCGCTTCAGTGGGTGAATCTTTTCCTACAGTCAAGCCTAGAAAAAAAGAAAACCTACCCAAACCCTCTTTAAAAAAACAAAACAAAACAAAACACTGGATAAACTAGAATTGAGAAACCCTGAACATATTAAACTGAAATAAACACAGTGAGAGTCCACTTTTTCCTCCAAAAGCACAAACCTCCTAGGCATAGGATAGAAACAAGGGGTATGCCCACTGAGTCCCTGGCAATGCCATTTTCATTACCAGTCTCCCACTCTGACATGGCAGACAGCCCAAGCTAGCCTCTCCCAGAGAAAGTCTGTCCCTACCAGTTTCAGGAACCTTGGGCACCACCTTAGGAGTTCCCAGTCCCAGCCTGGGAGCCCTGTCTGGGAGTCTCCCAAAGGAATGAGGGTGCTGTCCATCCTCAAGTGAAGTGTAAGCACAGTCACATGAGCACAGGAGCCTTCCTACCAGGCCAGGGCACCGCTACCTGGCGAAGGGGAGGAGCGAGTGCCAGGGCAACTTGTCTAAGGGAAGGAAGGCAGAAACTACCAGGATGTGTAAATTCTCCCACCTGTCAGTGTGTAGCCTGCTCTCAGTGTCACTGTCCTTTCTGTGTTTGAGCCCAAATAACCCCTTCATTAAAGAAGTCCATGTTACTTGTCATAGTCATTAACATACAATAACTCTCGAAACAGGGGCAAGCACTTCTGTAGCCCTCCCTTTAACAGAGCACTCTACCTTGGTTAAGAAGTCTTTGGGGCAAAGGCTCCTTATAGGTTCCTGGGGCTACCCCTGCAGGTGACACAGAGCGGGGATCAGGTCCGAGTAAAGCTCAAATCACTGAGGTCTGCTGAATCCCAGGATCCTGCTCTGGGTCTGGTGGCTGGGCTCTGTCTTCTCTCAAACAGGCCACTGCCTACTTCTGAGGACCCTCTCCACTTGAGCTCTCCTCAGTCCACTATGCTTCAAGACGTGCCAGACCTAGAGCTTCCTGGGCTCTGGAGGGGTCACCTACAGGGAGTGTCTCTAACTGACACATGGTAAAGCCGGGGACACTTACAACTCATGCAGCTTCTGGCAGAAGCTCCAGCCATCACGGTTAATGCGGGAGATGGAGTTGTTGCTGAGGTGAAGCTGATGCAGGGCCGTGAGGCCGTAGAGCGAGCCACTGTTCACTTCCACCAGGCTGTTGGACTCCAGGTGCCTGCAATGACAGTGACATGCAGGGTGAAGACAGGATGTCGCCTATGGTACTCATTCATCCACTGCACAGACAGCAAGTGAGCAGCCACTTTGGACTGGATACTAGTTGGCATCAAAGACCTAACAATAGCTCATGAGGGGTGTGTGTGTGTGTGTGTGTGTGTGTGCACGCGCGTGTGTGTGAGCACGTGCACACGTGTATATGTGCATAAGGGATGGGAGAAGACAGGCAAACCAAAACAGATAGTGGTGAGTGTCCAAGCCAACTTGGAGACTTCAGAAGTCAAGGGGAAGCTTCCTAGAAGTGACCTTTTTAGCTGAGCACAGATGAACCAGGCACACGAATGGAAAGAAGAGATCCTAGCACAGGGCAGAGCCCATGAGAGGAAGAGAAAGAGGGAATAGGAGGCAGATCTCATTCTCATCCCCATTTTGCAGATGAGGAAACTGAGGCTGAGAGAAGAAACTAGATAACTTGTCTAAGATCCCACAGATTAGCAAGTAATGAGGGGCTAGAATTCAAAGCCAGGTTTGTTCAACCAAGTTTGGGCTCTGGGCCACTGCATCAAGAGACACGGCATTAGCTCTGGGGTCAGATGATTTGGCTTTAAACCCCAATTTAGCCACTCTGAGCCCGAACATCTAGAAAATGAAAATATTCAAGACTATCAACTTCGTAGGGCTGTTATAAGAAGGAAATATGAAAATGCATATCAAGCATTTCAGCACAGTGCTGAGAACTTTAGCTTCCACCAAGTTTATTAAGTAAACTTCTCGACACTGTACAACCTGGCCAGGGATGGCTCCACCCAATGTAACGGACCTCCTCAGTAAAAGTTACTCATTCGAATGCTGCCCCACATTTGGTATTACAAAGGTTGTGGGCAACCACGTTGCACTGTTGTCATCTCACTTTCTGCCTCCACTCAAAAAGCAAGCATGAAATTTGTAAATAACCTTTAAGACAACTCATCACTCACAATTTGTATGAATGTGTTCAACATAAAAACCATATGGTATGTGCTAACTCCATTCTCTTTTGAGAATTCTCTTTTAATCTCAGCCCACCCATCACATGACCACCTAGATTTATTTCACAGTCCAAATTAAAGTTTAAGGATGTCAAGTAAAAGTGTTCTTGAATATGTAAAAACAGAGATACAGCCAATGAAAGGTGGACAACAAAGAGAAAAAAGCAAAACTGCAGTGCTAACGCCCTCACTTCACAAAGTGTGTGAATGTGTGTGTATGCATGCGTGGCTGTTGAGAAACAGCAAAGAGAGTTGATAAAACAGGATCTAGAATTTTTGTTTTTTTGTTTCTGTTGCAAAGGTACTAACATAAGACATAAACATAATGGCATAACTTACAGACACTGAAAAGGAGTGGGGAACAAGTTAAATCATTGACCATAAAGCAAGAAATCTCAAGTTGACAAATCGAGAGTGTATTAGTGTCTTAATTTGAAAGTAACCACCGCAAAACTACAAACAGGAAAACACAAAAAGAGAAATGAGAAGTGACTGCATCTTGGGAGTAGAACCGGTGGAAAGAGGGAATGGCGGGTGGGAAGGGTGGGCAATGACTGCTTTTCTTTATAATCTGATTTTATTCATCTATGAGTATATGTTACTTTTGATTAACAATAAACAAATTTAAATGTTTAAAAATAAAAGATCAGTAACTGCCTTTCCTGCCCTCCTCTGTATTTTTTTGTTGTTTTACTCTGGCAGGCAGGCAAGTTCTGCAACTGTATACATCTGGCTGGAGAGAGCTCTCCCTTGATAGAAGTGGAACATCTGTACCGAGTGGCTTGATTAGCTCACCAAACATAAATAAATCTCCCAGGAAGAACTATACATTTTTGGCCCACCTGCACATCAAGAAAGTCTGTCAACCCCAAAACGGGAGAGAGGGAACTTCCTGTAGCGTGTGGGAGAGGAGAGAGGATGTGGGAAGGGAGCCTGCTCTGCAGTCTACGAAGGAGGCGGGAGTCGGGGAGAGGAAATGAGGAGGGGACGGCAGCCCCAGCAAAATGGCTCCCTCTTCCACCTTCACTAACCAACTTGCTTGTCTGAATCCACTACCTCCCACCTCTGCCAAGAGATTTTCCTAACCTAAGAGGAAAACACTTTTTTTATCTGGCAAAGTCCCCAAACAATGAGTTAGGACCAGCTGAAGTCCCAAAGGACAGCGGGGGCTAGCTCCAGCTGAAGTCTTAAATGATTCTTCAAGGTAGGGGGCTGAATGAACACACGTACGCATGATGCAAACAGACTACACGCAAGTCTCCAGCACCCAAGCAAAGCCAGGGCCCCGCCCCAAACCCAGCCCTAGACTTACAGCACATGCATCTTGGACAGCCCCCAGAAGGCCCCATCCGTCAGCTTGCTGATGTTGTTTCGCTGAAGCTTCAGCACCTCCAAACTGTCAAGCCCCTGGAATGTCAGACCCTCGATCAGCCGAATCCGATTCCGATTGAGGTCCCTAAAGAGATGAAGATGGTGTGTTCAGAGCATCCCCTACAGCCCACTTACAACCATTCCTACACAGTCGCTGCTGGGTTTCCCAGGCAACAGAAAAAATCCCAGTGAAGAGTTCCCAGTGAAGCCTGACCATGCAGCAGGAGGCAACCGGGTGTCTCAAGGCAGCTCCTGCCCACCATGCAGGCACTGAAGCTGACAGGGCCACTGCTAACGAAGGAAAGAGGAGGCACAGAGCTCCCCAGAAGCCAGTTCTGCTGTGCTCCCAAATGAGTGAGCACTCCCATTTCCTCCCAGAATGTCCATGACTCTGCAGTGAGGAGGTGCATATGACTCAGGATATGAATGTCTTAGGTGAGCTGTCTCTTAGCTCAGCAACAGAAATGCACACCAATGCCTCAGCCCAGGAAAAATCTAACCACTGGATATCAAATGGCAATGCTACTTTCACTTGAGGGCATTAATAGGATCTCTACTTACACAGAGAAATTACTGCCTATGGCAGGAAGAGGGGATCTAGACACACCATGAAGCACACACATTTGGCTTCCAGCCCCAGTGTGATAAAACCACAGTTAACCAAAAGATTTCAGGAATCTGGGTGGGCTGGATCCATTACTAACACTTGGGGAAGGGGCAGGAAACAGAGGGCTAAGCAGAAAGTCCTTGGTTTTCCTCCAAATACCTCTGCAGTGCCTCATGACCCTGCTCCACACAAAACCTCCTGAACATCAAGAGACCAGAGCAAGAGAGTAGAGCCTGGGTGTGTGTGTGAAGCACAGGCAGAGGAACGCTGGGCACATGCCATCTTGCTGCCACACTTGGTCCTGACTGATTGTTTTGTTCTATTTAAACCGAATCTCCAATATCGGCTTATTTTCCTGAGATACACTCTTCTGCTACAAAGAGGATACAGAAAAAAACTAAAATGCAGGGAACAAACAATCTATCAGGTTCTGGTAAATAGAGGTTTTCTTGAATCAAACCCTGTGCCATTCTGAAGGGCATTCGACCTGGGTAATCAAAAAACTGAATAAATCCTTAAAAGACTAAGGAGATGAAGATAATGGCCCATTTTTGCTTACATCTACCTCTGGCTACACTGACTTCCTCTCGAACTGCTCAACAAGTGCCGGACACCTTAACATCCATGACGCAGATTTTATGGGTTCCTTTAAAAAAACACAAAAACCTCTAAGATCATAAGGAACCTGATCCACACAGCCTGAGCCTTAGCTAGGATCAGCTAACCAGCAGGATTCCTCATTTCATTCTGTAGAGTGCCAACAAGGACAAGCACATATATCCTCAGTGGATCTTTTTCCCGGCAACCTGAGGCAGCTCACAGGCACCAGACCCAGCTTCTAATTTGCTTTTATTAGGTGTTGCCATATGGTCATTAATGATAGTTTATGCAGAGTATGAGCAAGGGGGAGTGAGGAAGGAGTTGCATTTGATATGGGGTCCTTGGGGAAATTTGGCCTCTATAAAGTTTACCTAACCTTAATTAAAGTGCAGGTTTCTATACTCACAGTTGTGTCAACCTAGGTAGCTTGAATGCTTTCACAGGAAGCTGGGTGATCCTGTTTTTGCTCAGGCGAAGCACTAGCAGTGACCGTGACAGACCATCAAATGCTCCTGACTCCAAAGTGCTGATCCGGTTGCTTGCCAGGTTGCTGGAATGATTCAGGAGAGAGAATGTAGTGGTCAGTAGGAGGCCTTCCTCATTTTGTTATAGACATCTGACCCAGTCAAGTTGGGAAAATGAGCTAAAACACACCCAGAGACACAGATTTCCAACATTTGTCCTCCCAAGGCTGCAAAGCCCATCTTCACTTCTGGAGGGGGAGCAAGGGAAATACAGGTGTCAGGCCTGGACAGAAGCTCTGTTTCGAGCACACTGTGCTTATGGCTGGAAAGCAACCCCAGGAGGGTGGGAGTGAAAGTCAATTACCTCTATCCCAGCCAGTCCCATATCCCAGTCACCTCCAGAGCCACCTGTTCAGGATTCATTCCGCAACACCCACTGCCCAAGGGTGAGAAAAGCCCTAACAGGCAGAAAGTCAACTGCAAGGCAAGGTCAGAGAGGATTTTGTAATTTGGGGAAAATCCTTTAATTTTGAAGTGGGTCTCATTATGCAACTTATGTAATAAATGTGCATAAACCAATTCATGTAATAATATTAAATGTCTCAAAGAAACACTAGTTAAAGAGACTTGCATAGAGTCCTTTTAGAAAACAAGCAATATTTCAATGGGATCTCCACTTACTTGATTATGTGTATAAGGGGCATCTCCCCTCAAAACGCATTACACTATACAGCTAAGACCTGTGCATTCTGTTGTGCATTAATGATATTAACTAATAAAAAAAGAGAAAAGACAAAAGAGGAAGCAATAGTATAGTATTCCCATGAGAAGTTACCCCTAATATCTCTCCTACTTTCCCCAAATAAATATATTTTTTGTGGTATAAAGAAAGAGGAGAAAGAATAGAGAATTTCCTTAAACAGAGAAAGGAAGGGAATAAGACATTTTCCATCTCACCATTAGGCAGCGGCCCAGGAGAGAGCACATGAGGATTCTTTGCAATTGGGGCTGGACTGTTTGTTCTTAACACTCAGATTAAAGCAGAACAGTCTGTGTGATGAAGATATACCAGACAGTATCTGCCAAATAAAAAATCCCTCCTGCTCTCATGCAGAGAGAGAAGGTCACTGCAATTCAGGTTAGCAGTTGGTGGTTTCTTTGTTGCAAGCAAGGAAGTTCCTGGTGGCAGCTAGACACCTTTGGAAAGCCCTCATGGGGGGCTCAGCACTGCCGCACTGGCCTACCAAAAGCGAAGACCTCCTGTTTCTGATTCTGGTGACTTGATGCAGCCTAAGAAAGAAATCACTCCTCTCCTCGGGGGTCTTGGAAAATCTGCATGCCAGGGCTTGGCCTCCCTGAACAGTTAGGTCACAAACACCCCTACACCAGCCTTGCAAATGATATCTAAAACTAGTCAGAAACAGTAATAGTGCAGGGACTGAAAACTCACGTGTCATCTGAACATGTCTCTTTAAACTGGGTTTTTAGTTTCTTCCCCAAAGCAACATTTTCCTACCTACAGGCAATGGGTTAAATAGGTTTTACCTTTCTTCCCCTGTCTACCATCCATTGGGTGTAAGATAGGGCATTAAGATAGGTAAAAGCAGAAGAGACTAACAAGGAAATTTAGAAGGTGCTGAGAACCCACAGAATAAAGTAAGTGCCCCCTCAAATAAACCAAATGATGTGATTCAATAGTTCATGATGCTAGAAAGATAAGCACTGACAGGTTAGGCCTCTGTGAAGAGGTCTTCCCCCACAGTCATTCCTCTAACTACCCCCTGATCTCTCCTCTCCTTTCCTGGGAGGCAGCCCCGTAAATGAAAAAGAATGCAGGCTTTGTAGTCAGAACTGACCTGTGTTTGAGGGCTAGGATCTGTTAAGCTAATACTTAATCTCTCTCTGCCTCAGTTTCCTCATCGTCTATAAAGTCAGGATTTGGAAATGCTCCATAAACAGGCACAAAGAAGATGTGGCCCTGGGTCCCCTGCCCTCAGCCCTGCTGAGGATAGCCCAAGAAGCTCTGTGCCCATCCCCATGGCCTGAGCCAGGCCACAGCCGAGAAGAGAAGGCAACGTCCATCCTGTGTCCAGACCTGGGTGCCGAGGGCAGAACGGAGGCACTTACAGCTCCTTTATGGGCAGTCCGTGCGGAAAGCAGGTGCTCCGGATCTCCGTGATATTGTTCCAACTCAGATCCAGCACTTCCAAGGACAGATAAGCCTTCAGCTGACTGCCCTCCACACCGCGAATCTTATTGTGTTGCCTAAAACACACAAAGGGAGGTAACTCAAGCATGTCTTTGAAAGAAACTATTATTTTCCCTGCCACATGTTTTAGACACATTTTTTTCCTAGCAGTTTTGCTCTTTCAGAACATTACAAATGCAGAGACACTCTTAAGACTGAGATCTCCCATTCTTCTTTTCATCAAATTATTATCTAGTGGATGGAGGCTAGACAGAATACTGAGTTCTCTGTCTGTGACAAGTCTGTCCAAGTTTTAAGCCTAGGCTGCTCTCTCCAAGGGCAAGAACACAGGGGAGATATTGTAGACCGCGCAGAGAGCAGCACGGCATGAGCAGAACTCAGAACTCACCAATGCACTCACTAGATACACCCTGTGCAACCAGCCAGCTCCTAATGCAGTTCTTATCTTGAATCTTCAGGACCTAGTCCAACCCCACCATTTACAAGACTGCAGACACCAGAGCCCATAGTTCAGTTTAATCCATCCTCACATGTCATTACAGACCTCACATTCTACTGACACCTTCCATGTACCAGGAATGGAGATAGGCGAAAGGCATTAAAAAAGACGACTATGATAAAACCCTGACAAGGGAAACGAGGAATTCAGGGCTGCGTCTAACTGAAATCAAATCCCCTGAACCTCCTGACTCTAGCCCCTGATAACTCTGTTCCTCAGTTTCCTCATCTGGAAGATGGGGCCACAACCCCTTATTTTAGGAATACAGGTGATTCAACCTGAAACCACACTAAAGTGTGTGGCACATGTTAACCTAAGTGTTCAGTGTTTACCACCATGATTTATTTATTTAATCCTCTTTCTGACAAATCCAAAGTCTAACTAACTAACCAACCAATATTTATTAATCAGGAGAAAGACAACAAATGCTAACCAAGGCTGGAGGAAACAGCCTCTGTGTGGGTTTGGCTCTGCCTGGCACATTCTAACCACCACAGCCCTAATCCCAACGTTTGAATTTGTAAGTATCTCTTGGGTGACAGCACTGGGCCTCTGGGTTCCAGGCACTCATTCGGCCAATTTCTGACTAAACAGTGTCAGGGTCTCTGGCCAATCAAAGCATTCTTGAACACAACACAAGTAAGCAAGGCGACGTTTACCAAGTGGCATCTCTTTTAAACAAACACTTGACCAAATCAGTTCCAATGGGCATAAACAAGGCCCTCTTTCCCAGAAGCTCTGGGACTTCTCATCGACTCCTTTGTTTTTTTCACAACTCTCCCAGGCCCTGAACCCAAAAACCCATTTACAAGGGCACAACTCCACACACAGTGAAATCTCCTTAGAATGAAAGACCACTTTTTCCCTTCATGTCCCCTCCTGCCCCCCAAAGTTATTTCCTTTGAGTTCTTTATTAAGTTCTTAAGAAAGATAGTCTCTTCAGTTTTCTGATTCCAAAAGAAAAAGGGAAAAAAGGAAATAAAAGAAAACCTTTATTATGTAAAGTATGGGAAAAAAAGAGTAAGAAATAAAGGCAACAGAGTTGAGTCTTATCCAGGAACTCTGAATGCAGTGCCAGGGAGCCAGGAAAAGGGGGTCTGAAAAAAGAGAATGGACACCATCAGCCCAAAGTTGCACAAAGAAGAAAACTGCACAGTAGAAGGGCTCATGGGACAGCTGCTGCGAGCCCCCAACACTTCTCCCACTGCCTCTCTCTCCGTCTTTTATCTTACACCTTTCTTCTTCTTTCTTGTCAGTCTACTTATTCATTGAATCAAACATGTTCTGGGTCCCTGCTCTGCGCCAGGCCCATCCTGGAGGAAGGGCACTGTGATGAAGACAGGTCTCTTTCACATGCTGGAAAGAGTTCCCCACGTAGCAGAAGAGGCAGCCATGGAGATGAGAAACAATGGAGCGTGAGAATGAGAGTACAAAGGCAGGATGGATGAAACATGCTGGAAGCGAGGGGGTAGCAGTGTTGAATTTTGCCAGGAAGAGGTTGCTGGGCCCAGCTCCAGAGGGCGGGATGCTGATGCTGGTGAGTAGGGCAGAGGCAGGATCAGATCATGGAGCTGGGAGGGTAGGCAGGACCACATCAAGCAATGTCTCGTAGGCCAAGCTAAGGAGAAGGGAATCACCTTACAGAAGTCCATGAAGAGGTGGTGGCAACACAGAGACAGACACAAGAGAATAAGAGGGGGGCCCACAGAATCTGGAGATAACAGCGGGAGGTGCATCAGATGGTGATCCTATATATTCTAGTTTGGAAATAATAAGATAACAAAGTTAGCAGGCTACAAGGCTACACCATCCATCTTCGTTCACATATAGTCTATCACCAACCCAAGAGCCAAAGAGATACTGTTAAGGCATACCATGTGCCTTAACATGTGCAAATCATGTCTCTCTTAAGGGGTTACTATGTAGAATATATAAAGGACCCCTACAACTCAACAACGTCAAAAAACAAACTATCCCATTAAAAAATGAGCAAAGGACTTAAATAGATGCTTTTCCAAAAAAGATATACAAATGGCCAATAAGCACATGAAAAGATGCTCAACATCATTATTAGGAAAATGCAATGAGATACCCCCTCACACCCATGGGATGGCTACTATCAAAAAAAGAGAAGTAACAAGTGTGGGTGAGGATGTGGAGGAACTGAAATCCTGCTGTAGCTGCTGAAGAAAATGGTATGGTGGATCCTTAAAAAAATCAAACAGAATTACCATATTATCCAGCAATTCTACTTATGGGTATATGTAAAAAAAAACTGAAAGCAGATCTGAGATATTTGCATACTCAAGAATGAGGAGTTGTTTAATGAGTATGGAGTTTTAATTTTGCAAGATAGCAAGAGCTCTGGAGGCTATACAACACAAGTGTAGTTAGCACTACTGAACCGTACACTTAAAAATGATGAAGATGGTAAATTTTATATTGTGTATTTTACCACAATTTAAAAACAAAAAGCAAAAAATAAGTCAGTTCACAGGACCTCTTTGCCCAAAACTCAAACGATGTCTCACTTAGGACCAAGTTCTTACAATATTCTCCAAGGCCCACATGATCTGCCACACATTCATCTTGTTGCTTCATTTCTTACTCCTCTACCTCACATGCTCTGCCCACTCTAGCCCTCAGATACAGCAGACAGACTCCTGTCTCAGGACCTTTGCACTTGCCTTTCCCACTGCTTGGAATGCTCTTTCCCCAGAGTCCCACAGGTCTCATGCCCTGACTTTCTTAACATCTTTATTCAAATGTCACCTCGTTGAGGGTTCCCTGGCCAGGCTCTCTAATATGCATATGCGTTCTCGTTCTCTCGTGTGTTCTCTCTCTCTCTCTCTCTCTCTCTCTCTCTCTCTCTCTCTCTCTCTCTCACACACACACACACACACACACACACACACACACACTCATACACTCTCACACACTCTTACTCTCTCACTCTCACTCTCCACTCCTCTGCCTGTTTTATTTTTCTCAATAGCTGTAATTATCATCTAAGATAACTACGATTTTCCTTGTTTGTGGAATAATATAGTCTCTCCCATAAGGTTGTGGCTCCATGAGGACAGAGACGTTTCTCTTTGTTCACTGCTGTGTCACCAACCACTGGAACAGTGTGAGGCACATAACAGGTGCTCAGTAAATATTTGTTGAATGAATCACAATGAACATGGGTGAACTCAGAAAGGCTGAGCCTGGACACAGATTTGGGACTCTCCAGCACTGAAAGCAGAAGAAAATCATGCAAGCAGATGAATTCAATCAGGGAACAAAAGAAAAGAATTGGCTGACTGCCCTGTGGTAGCACTGCCCAGACACAAACGACCTAACATACAGTGGTTCCAGAGGTCCTTGGGGCTCAAACACAGCTGTTCCCAGTCTCCAAGGATGCACAAGCCAATCTCTCCCTTACGCTGGCCTCTCTGCTCTAGGCTCTAGCCTAGAGCCCCGATCAAACACTTCCTGAACTCCTTAGGCTTAGGAAAGCTGAGCACATAGTTCTGTGAGAACATGCCATGAGCAATACTCTCCTAAATTCAAATCCAAGTTATACTACTTACAGCTGTGAACCTCAGAGGAGCCCCATCTATTAAGTAGAATGGGAAGTTTCTATGCCCCACAGGTTAATGTGACCCGACATGTAACAGTTGCTCATTGAGTTCTTGTTTATTTATTAGTCATAATTGTATACTCAGAGCCAGGGTCAGGATCTAGTTGTAAGAGATGCTCTAGAAAAAAAGAATGAAAAAAATGAATGACTGACTGGTCCCTGTCTATTCCTCTGTCACGTTTCAATGTCAACAAGCAGGCCTGATTCCTCTTTCAGGAAAAAAGGATTGACTCAGCTCTCACTCAGCTTCATGAATGAAATAAGCCTGCTCTAGCTACAGAGTATCAAACCCAGCCACGAGGGGGGGAGGGGCATGCTTCAAAGCAAATCCCAGACCAAATCTTCTATAGGACTCAGGGTGGCTAGAGATCTGATGGATCCCCAACCAGCTGGATTATGTTCCCCTTCTCATTCCTGCAGCAAGTGGGACTCAGACCCATGGCCCCTGCCCCTCACTCACCAAACCCCACCCCACCCCACCAGGGGCAGCAGGCCTGCTGAAGACTCCTCTCTGACAGCCATCCATCAGGGTTAGTATTCAGGGGAATAGCCAGTATTCAGGGGAAGCCCTCCCATCTCTCCCTTGAGAGTAGATGGCTATGAAGAGGGGTTTGCTGCCCTGATTCAAACTGGCGTTCCACTTTCATAAAACTGTCCATGTTTTTAATGTCATGTGCAACACAGATGGTCAGGATGTCACTCTTTTAACGTAACTAACTGCTCAGTTGAGAAGAAGGTCCACACTCATCTTTATTACCTCTGAATCCTTTTCCAAGTTCTTTTTAACAACTGCTGACCGATTACTGAACACCTATATGTAGCAGGCCCTGGGTAAAACCTCAGTGAAATCACATAAGAGGTAGGTACTATTCTTAATCCTAACTTTATAGTTGAAAAAACTAAAGCTCAGGGGTCTGCTGGTATTTTCCCAAGGTCACACAGCTGAGAAGTGAAGGAGCCAGCATGCAAACCCAAGGGAGCAGGATATCCACCAGCCCATCCAAGAGGCTCTCCAGGCAGAATTTTAAGGGCACTACCTCAGATTCAACCTGTAAACTTTCAGCAAAACTTGCCTAGATCTGAGTGTTAGCTGACTATTCCCTGGTCATCTCAGACTGGTCTGTATAATTGGCCTCAACCAGGCCTTGCTTCTGTACCAGCTTCCCAAGATCCCATGTGAGCAGCAGATTTGAAGAGGACTTTGTGCAGCTAATCTCAGCAAATATGGCTGATGAAACTAAAGTTCTTACTCATGGATATTCTAGATGGAAAGAAGAGAATAGTTCCTTTGAGAACATGTCTTTACACACCTATATTTGAAGGACGCATTACTAGCTTTCGTCTCAGGGAACAGAAAGCCACAAAGAGATGCCCTTAAGCTTACAAAAGAGAGGAGAGGAAAGGGGAGAGGGCAGTACTGTGGGAGGACCTCCAACTGGCCTCATCGAAGGAGCACTCCAGCCTTTCTCTGCCACCAAACAAAATCAGAACGACTGTAGTGACAAGGACTAGGGGAAATGTATGGTCACAGGGCATTTGCCTCCACCCAGTGTCGGTTTACCCCTCAGGCTACCCTCTGGGGTGAGGAGAACTTAATACAGCAGAAGTCTATTAAACCAACACCTGTTAAAGGCTTTAAAAATAAAGTCAGTCTTCAAAGGCAGAGAGCAGGCAAGATAAGCTCTCAACACTTGGCTACATTTTCTGAGCCAATGTTAAATTAGACAGTAAAACAGAGGCATTTGAAACCAACATTTAAACTTTTTATCATAACTGATTGTTCCACTACAGTTCGGTGAAAGCCTGGTTTACAAGGTATTCCCTTTAGTGGTGGAAAAGATCTCAGGTCACAGATTAACAGCCAGGAAGAAAGGGCAAGGGGATCAAAGGAAGAAGGGTCAGTGTGGGTCAAATGGATTACAGCTGGTTCCTGAAATTATGCACCTATTGTCTATACCAGGGATCAGCAAATGTATCTATAATGGGCTAGATAGTACATTTTTTAGGCTTTGTGGGTCATTACGGTCTGCCACAACTACTCAACACTGATGTTGGGAGTATAAAAGCACCACAGACAATATGTAAATGAATTAGTCTGGCTGAGTTCCAATAAAACTTTATTTATAAAAACAACTGTGGGCCAGATTTGTCCCAGGGCCTGTAGTTTACTGGTCTATACTACAGCAACCAGTTTGGGCTTCTGGGGGGCAGGGACTCAGATTCTAATAACTCTGCTGTAGCTTTGGAACTGTGTGTGAATCACTCTTTCTGTATCTGGTTTAATCATCTGCAAAATGAGGCTAAACTCCTTTCTACAGCAGAGAGGAAACATTCTCATTCTCCCTCCAGTGCCCATGTCAGATATCACTACTCCCAGTCTTTCCCACTGATGTATTTTCCCCCTCTTGAGGAAGTGAAATGGAACATAAGTCTACATGATTATTATGCTTCTCAGAAGATGATCCAGGTTCCTTCCTGGAGCCAGTGGGAACAGGTGGGCAAACAGGGTGATCTTCCAGAGAACAGACATTCACACTGTATATCTTTACTCTTTTCAGTTCTTCCAATTAGGTAGAAACACACTGAAGCTGGCCAGTGTACCAGTCCTAACATCGAAGCAGGCTTCGGTCTTCCAGACAATTATAGTGACTCAGAAAGAAGCCCACACTGTCAATTCCTGAAGTGTTGACTCTTTCTTACTAGAAACAACAAATCTTGCATAATGTTACCTCTGCATCAAACTTTTAAAGTGTCTTACTTATCAAATCAACAAAAGTCAAATTACAGCTTTTTCCCTGCTTGAACCTCTAAGAAATAATTTCACACAACCTAGCCCTGCAATGAGAAAAAATTATTACACACCTGCCACCACTGCCTACCTCCCACCTACCTCCACAGTGATCTTACAGACATAGTTAATCACACTCCACGCCAGCTACTTCAGGGCACAAGCAGACTTTGTACGTGGCCCATCATCGCACTGCCCTATAATTCTCACTACTGTTCTGTGGCACAGCGCCTAACCCCACTGTCCACAGCAGGCATTCCAAAGTGTGATAGAAACAAATGGAGGTATGCACGCATCTAAATGCCACTTGGGGCTACCGTGTAATTTTAATCTTATAGGTAGAATCCATACAATGTGAGACAATTTGTGACTGATATTATTTAGTGTAAAATTCAGTACAGGGCAGAGTGGCCCTGATGTCTCACTAAGGGGAATCCTGTATTATTGCAAGTGCCAAAAAATGTGGGTCATTTCAAGAGCATATATGAAGAGAATGATTTCTCCTTTGCTAAAAAATACAGTGCTATCAAACAGGCCACAGAGTCCAGTGGTAGCAGTTCTGTTTGTTTGTAAATGTTTTTACTGAAACATCACAGGCATACTGAGAAGTGCATAAACTGTTCAATGTAGAGTTAACACATTTTTACAAAATGTGTGCACCCAGAGAACCACTGCTCAGCATCCCAGCAGCCTCCCTCCTGTCGTTTTCCTAGCTGTTGTTCTTAAAGGGAACTTCTAATTTCTACTACCAATGATTAATTTTGCCTATTTTTATGCTTTATATAAAGCACATGGAAAAATAACTTTATATAAAGCATGGAATCATTCCATATATATTCTTCTGTATCTGGCTACTTTCACTCGACATTTTGTTTACAAGATCTATCCATGTTGTAACATTAGCAGTAGTTAATTCTTTTTCACTGTTCTATAATATTTCTATTGAGGAAAAACATAGCAATTTGTTTTTTTTCCATTTTACTCTTGATGGACATTGAGTTATTTCCAGTCTCGGTTATTGCAAAAATCACAGCTATCAGTACAGACATGTCTTTTGCATATATCTCTGGTGCCTATTTACAAGCATTTCTGGAGGACATCAATATCTAGATGTGGCACTGCTATACAGTCACAGAGTATGCATGTTCGCCTTAGCAGACACTGGTAGTTTTGTTTTTTTTTTTTAAACCAAATCCCAAGAATTGAAAGGAACCTGAAAAGCCACTTGATCCAAGTGCCATGTTTCGTGCTACATCATTCAAGCACATTCTCAGATACTAGCGCCCTCATGTGCCACTCTTCCTGTACCCCTCCCCCACACAAGCATTAGGAATATAGCCTGGGGCCACAGAGCATAGACAAGCTCAATCTAATCTTGTTTAGGTGTCAATTATTTTATTATAATCAGGGGCATAATGAACACCAAAAAAAAGGGGGGGGGGTAGAGTTAATAATTCTAAGTCCCAAACTGGCAAGAAATGCTGTCAATGTACCCGATGTGAGGACCAATGCCCATATACAACTTGGAAATGAAGGAAGTTTTAAAAAGAATTAAGTCCATAAGTTTTCCTAATCCAACTTGAAGAAAAGTTTCTCTTCCCAGAATGACAGTCGAAAGCATCACCCTCTCGCTAGCCTGCTTTGCATTCATTTTCTTAAAAAAAATTAAAACCAAAACCATCTGTTCTACTGCATAAATTGATAATTTGCTCCAAGAAACTGGTGCCTCACAGGAACAGCCCAGCCTGGGTTATTTGCTGGACAGGAAATGAGAATCAGAATAAGCAGGTCTCTTTCTCTTTCTCTTGCTCACTCCCTCCCTCTGCCTTTCCCCGCACTGCTGGTGAATCACTAGTTCCCTGGGGAATTTTGGCAGATTCTCAGCCTGGCTGGAGATGACGTTCTGGATCTGTTTATTCAGGTGGAGATCAGATAAAAAACAAGAACGGCCCAGTGGCGGGATAAACAGCCTCTGGCCAGGCAGGGTCAACCCCTCTGAAGGCAAGACTGGGCTGTGTCAACCAACCTCCCAACCCATCCACTTCCTTTAGCCCCACTCTCCCCTCGGGGTCTTCAATGAACTGTCCCAATTAACTCCTTGCAAAGGGAACTGATGTCACATTCCCACAGGACTACAGGGTTCCAGGCAGCTTGATGCAGGTCTCACTTGGTTCTCCCACCCATTAGCGTATACACTTGACCTAGCAGACCAAAATCCATGAAGAAAAAACCAAGTTATGGTGAAGAGTTAGCCACCACTGTTCTACGAAGTTTAGAGTTGACCCAACCCAGGAATGACGACAAATCATCAGCATCCAGTTCAAACTACCAGGATTCTCCATTCCACTTTAAGATGCACAAACAAAAAACAAAACCTAAGGAAATGCATACTGTTGAGAGAAAAAAGCTAATCAGAAAAGGCCACCTACTCTATGATTCCAAAGCTACAGTATTCTGGAAGAGGCAAAACTATGGGGATAGCAAAAAGATCAGCAGTTGCCAGGGGTTTGGGGAGACAGAGTGATGAATAGGAAGAGCCAAGGAGATTTTTAGGGCAGTGAAATTATTTTGTATGACACTCTATAATGGTGGACACATGTCATTAAACATTTGCTGAAGCCTACAGTACAAAACAGACAGTGAACCCTAATGTAAACTATGGGTTTAGTTAATAATAATGTAATATTGGCCCACCAAGTATAACAAATGTATCTACCACACTAATGCAAATTAGTAACAGTGGAAACTGCAGGAGGATATATGGGAAGTCTCTGTACTTTCTGCTCAGTTTTTCTATAAACCCCAAACTGCTCTAAAAGTCTATTAATTATAGACAGAACAAAACAAAACCTAAGGTATTAAGTAGTCCCGAGGTCATTATATCATTAGAACGCAAGCTGCACACGAGCTAGATTTTTAGCCGAACTTCTTTACAACTATATTCTTAGCACCTAGGACTACGCTTAAAACATAAAAGGCACTCAGTAAATATTTGCTGAATAAACAAATGAAATACAGCTTTAGCTCAGTCTCCTAGTTCACTACCACAAACTAGAACAAAGGAATGTTATTCAGAAAAAAACACTCTGAGGCAAGACCAACCAACCATCCTATTAAAAAAATTTTTTAAGGTGTGATACAGAATTAACTTTTCTAGATAGAGAAGCAGCTAAACATATTTAAAAGAAAATGGTATACTAATGGTATATTTCCCAAGTTCAATTTAACCCTAAACACAGACATTCATTGATTAGCCAGGGTTGGCAAAGTTGTGACAGCTCTACTAGTTAAGCAGTGACTAACGATCCCTCCTTCCCTGTCCACCCTCGGCAGTGAAAAACAGCGCAGCCATTTCCATCTGTTCACACACCTCCCCAACTCCTGCCTTGGCTCCAGCAGAGAAGAAGAATAACTAGGAATTCAATTAAGAAGGTTTTGATCAGACCCAAGGCAGCCCTCTGAGCTGCATCTGTACTGCATTCCCCAGGGAGAAAGGATGTACCCGGTTAACACTGGCAGAAACTTCTAAGGGCTGGCTGATGCTCAGCGAGTCAGTTCTGTGACTGTGGGGCGGTAACCTGTCCTGGCATCCGGGCAGGACCGAGTGGCACCAGGTCAGGCCAGGAGATGGAAAGCCAAGAACAATGAGCCACTTCCACCTAAATCTCCATCCACATATGGGTCAGAAAAGCCAAATTGTTTCTCTATTCTGGTCAAGGGTGACATAGCTACTCTTCTTTCTTTTGGCTTTATCATCTCCTAAATGAGTCAGTACATCCCTTGTCTTCTTTTTCCCCTCCCTTTCCTTGGTACTCTGCTGGCCTGCACAAAGGTGGTAGTCCTCTCAACCACGCTGGAGCCCTCATGGCCTGAGAGTCAGAGCACCAGGCGTCAGGCTGTCTTGTGGAATCGCAACCCCGACACCAGTGCGAGGCCTGTGGGTGCTCCACAGCAGGACTTGCCTGCTTCCTTCTCAATTATAATTTTCAAGGTCTGTGCATCTGTGCCCATTTGGCTCTGCCCTTCAAGAGAAGAAGGGAGGAAAGCCAGCATGCCTAACTCTCATCTCATGCATGGATTCTCCCAGACTCAAGAGGCTGAGCTACTCTTCCTGGCAAAGAAAGGTGGGCAAGGTGGAGAGAAAGAAGCAATCAGGAACCAGGTCTTAAGAGTACTCCTTAAGGTCAGTCTCAAACCCCAGAAATTCTCACCAAGGAGCGTCCACACAGCCCCTCTTGAGAAGCTGCTACAATGGTTAGTTTCCTCTAATTGACCCCTCTGCACAAATGAGCGCCAAGAAGAAGAGTCCCCCAACCCCTGCCATGTGACATGACAGCAAGCACCTTTCTCCCAGTTCCATAAATGCTGTCAGCAGCTGGGGTAGGGGTGGGTGGTACAGAGGGTCACCCAGGAATTCAAGAACGACAGACTATGTCGTAAGCCACAGTGGTTTCTGTGCCTCGAAGACATCACCAACCAGGAATGGAATCACCAATGAAAAACAATGCAGTGACTTTACTCAAAATTTCCAAACAAAACATAACTTCCTTCTTCTCAAGGCTGCCCTCCCATTTCAGCCTTAGGCATCAAGTGTTTGTAGTACTCAGGCATTCAGGAGACTGTCCATAGCACAAGGCTCAAGCGAAAGGCAGGATGCAGAGCTGATCAATTCACATGACTGTCACCCTCTCAAAGATGCTGGTAGAAAAAAGGTAGGCAAAACTATAATATATACCTTGCTCTTGGATGTAGTATGATGATGATGGAATTCCCCCCCTCTTTTGCATATTATTTTAATGTGCTTAAAATTAGGTAAATAAATTAAATAGGTATTTTACAAAGCAATTAATATGACTGGAGAATGAATTTTGCAACCCGATTCTTAAGTTTAGAAAGACCTGGCCTGCAGTGACAGTCCCAAGGCAGAGGGCCTTCCCGGTGAGCACGGCCCAGGGGCCTTTCTTCAAGAAGTGCCCCCAGGGTGGGGTTCCAGGGCCACCACACAGAGTTCCTGCACTCATTTACCAGGCAAAGAAGTGCTGGGTTTCAGAGGTTCCCCTTGAACCCCCTGCACGCTAACGTTCTCAGGTACACAGCCTGCTCCAGGTGGTGAAAACATCAAAGTGTCTTTTAGCTGGAGCCTGCAATGGAGGCCTGGGGCCTCTGCAGCAGCCCAGAAATGGTTCCAACACTAGAGTCTGCAGCGCTGGGCAGTGGAACCTCCCAAGAAGCTCCCTGTTGCCACTTAGCCACCAAGGAGCCACTACTCTTCCTTCTCTGCAGAAACAGTAGCTGAGTAGTAGCCATAATAGCAGGAATAATGGTTTCAAACCTAACATGCTTTTAGTTCCTACTAGGAGCCAGGCTCTGGCTTAGCTCATTTATTCCTCATGACTACCTGAGAGGATATTACTACCATCCCCATTTCACAGAGGGGGATGCTGAGGCATAGAGCAGTTAATGCAGTAGGAAGCAGCACAGCTGGGACTAGAGCCCAGACATGAATCCTTATCCCACACTCCAACTTGGTACATGAAACTGCCTTATAATGGAAGTAGGCAGAAGAACCTCTTGGGGCATCTGTGATTCCAACAAGGCAGAACCCAGCTCTGCAGCTGCAGAGGATGTAAATCCTGCCGTGGGCCACTGCAAAGCCCCCTGCTGCCCACACTTACACACACATACACATGGACCTGACAGGCCCTCAGCATGTCACACAGTTGCTGCAGAACACAGGAAGATCTCCCTCATTTACATTTAAGATGACTGGTATGGTCTCTAAATAGGTGACAGTAGCTCTTATTTCCTCAGGCAGTAAGTATGAGGGAACAGAACTGAGCTTTCTCCAGGGAGCAGAAGAAAACTGCTTACCCATCATTCTCTAACATGCCGGGGAAGGCACGTGCTAACCCAGAATCAGAGAGGGTAAGGCCCCAGTCTGAGGTCACCCAGCTACCCAAAATGTGAGCCCAGGTATCCTCTGATTCCAGGCTGTGCCACTCTCTGGAGGGACAGAGGCACGAGAAGCTACATAGATGGCCTGTGGCTATGAAAACAGAGATAGTACAGTGAGTGCCAGAGTGCCCACCTCATATTCCCTCGGGGATGACAGAAGGAACCTTCTCTTCTGCTGGCCACTGGCACATTCCCTGCTCTTCCCATGCCAGCTTCCCGGCAGCTCTGCAGTTCCAAAAGAGGAGGAAGCTGCTTCAGCATTTGGCTACAGCCTCCAAGAAAAGCTCCTTCCCTCTCTAGGGAGTGATACCAATGATGTGCCTTTAAAAATAAAACCAGGCCTGCTTCCTGCCCCATCTGGAAGACTTTTGATCTCCTGATCATATGATTTAGGATATCTCTTACCACGCAATTTCCCAAGCCTTCAGCATATGATCTGACTGCACTTGGGATGCTTAAGGATGTGTATGGTTGGGATTAAGGAGTTGCTCCTTTAAAACAGTCCTTCTTATCCACCCTGAAGATAAGACCTGCTACAACATCAAAGTGGCACCATCTCCAGCACCCCTGCTCTCTACCGCAGAACCAAACCGTCCCCTCGTCTTGCCCACTCAGGGTTCCTACAGAAGCCACTTTCTTTCTTGAAACCATGAGCTTCAATTTTCTTCTTGGCTTCAGGTTTTAAAAAACATGACATCGTGGACCTAAATGTACAACGTAAACTACAGATGTTCAGAAAAAACACAGGAGAAACCTTTTGGGATCTAAAGCTAAGTTCTCAGACTTGATACCAAAAGCACAATCCATAAAGAAAAAATTAATATACTGGACTTTATGAAAATTAAAAGCATTTCCTCTGTGAAAGACCCTGTTTAGCTGAAAAGACAAACTACAGACTGGAGAAAATATTTTCAAATTCCATGTCCAACAAAGAACTAGTATCTAGAATATATATATATAAACTCTCAAAATTAAGCCAAAATTTGACAATCCAATTAGAAAATGAACAAAAGACATGAACAGATATTTCAACAAAAAGAATATGCTGATGGCAAATAAGCACATGAAAAGATGTTCAACATCATCAGCCATTAGGGAAATATAAAGTAAAACCACAATGAGATATCAAAACACACCTACCAGAAAGGCTAAGATTAAAAAACAAACATCACCACCAAAAAAAAACCACCACCACCACCACCACCACCACCACCACCACCAAAAACCAGACAACACCAAATGCTGGCCAGGATGCAGAGAACCAGGTCAATGATACATTACTGGAAGGACAGTAAGACAGTACAGCCACTTGAAAAAGTTTGGCAGTTTCTTAAAAACTAAACAACTACCATGCAATGCAGCAATTATACTCGAGGGTATTTATCCCAGGGAATTGAAAATTTATGTTCACACAAAAACCCACACATGGTATCTTATAGCAGCTTTATTCGTAATATTCAAAATCTGGAAACACTGCAGATGTCTTTCAACAGGCAAATAATTAAACAAAGTGTGGTATATATACATATGATAGTCCCAAAAACAACCCTAAAAGTCAGTCCCAAAAGGTTACATGCTGTATGACTCCATTTATATAGCATTCTCTAAATGAAAAATTACAAACATGGAGAACATACTAGAGATTGCCAGGGGTATGGGGACAAGAAAAAATGGGTGTAGCTATAAAAAGGCAACAGGAGGGATCCTTGTGGGATGGAAACGTTCTGTATCTTGAAGGTCTCAATGTTAATAACCTGGCTATGAAAAGTTCTGCAAGATGTTGCCATTGCAGGAAACAAGGCTAAGAGATCTTTCTGCATTTTTAACAACTGCATGTGAATCTATGATTACTTCAAAATAAAAAAATTTAATTAAAATGACAACAAAAACCATGTCATGACAATCACAGTGGAATCAAATAGAGGACCTGGTGGAATCAGAGAGTCAACCTGCTAATCATTTGGTTTCCAGCATTTCCTTCAAACCCACAGAACCTTAGACTGTATGACTCGATTCTAAAGGTCAAGCACCAAATACCACTGGGCTTTGCAGGATTTCTGAAATCTAGGGATAGGCATGCACTGTTTAATTACTATCCACCATTTAGGAAAGGGCAGTGTGGCCCCTGCCTGATATGTCCCGAGTTACCATTCAGTTCTGTGCTCTGTAATTCAGCTGAGCCCAGTAAGACCTGGCCAAGCAGGAAGGCTCTCTGGAAATCCACACCTAGATGGTGGCAGACACAGGTCAGGCTTGCATGGATTCCCAGAGTCCAGCCCTAGAACACCGGCCTTGGGCAGAGTTCCATGATAAGGTTCTGGAACGGAGGCATGTATCCTCCCTTGTGGGCCCAAAAGTAGATGCCTAAAGCAGGTCAGCCAAAGAATGGTGTTGATGAGGGCTCTAACAGAGATACCTCTCATTCTGCATGATTCTGCATTTGCTAAATTTACATGACCACAAGACCCTTTTTTTAAATTAAGTAACTGTTAACATATCACAGAACGAGAACTCCAGGTGGCTCATTTTATGTGGGAAACAACACGTTTCACCCCTCATTATTAAAGCCTGTCATGTCCTGTAGTAAAGAAAGCTGCTTACCTTTAACTCCAAGAGGGGAAGGGCAAATGGAGGGACCTGCAATGATTATCCATCTTCACTTCAGAAAAAGCTTTCCTCAAACCTCCTGCTGGCCCCTCACAGGCAAGCAGAGACCAGGAGAGCCCACGCCAGGGGAGGGCAATTTCACATCTAAGCAAACCCAAGCTTGGAAAGCTGCTAAAAGAAAGCAGAGGATAAAGATTCCAACCTCGATAATGGGACCCCAGGGCCCACACTGTCCCCTAGAAGGCACACTGCCTGCCATGGAGCAGTTTCTACTGCTTCCTCTAAAATTCTGCCCAGCTTTTCAATAAATGAAGGAAAGCAAGTTCCATCTCTTAACTGAAAAGAGCCATGCCCTCTAGGAGTCCCCAACAGACCATATCTGCTATTAGTTGTCCTAAGGTTTTTCCTTCACCTTGCTAATAAATGTGTAAAACTATCCAGTATCTGTTCTATACTCCACAATCACTTAATCTTCAATTGTCCCATTCATTTAGTGAATTTATTCATTCAAACATGAGATGTCTGTTACGTGCAGCTGCTGCAAGTAAAAGGTAAATTTGACTACAGGATGACCAACCCTCTAAACCCCACTCCCCAATGCCCAAAAACACACACTGGAGTTGAGGAGACAGAAATAGAGATGTGATGGATGCATTGACAGGTGGGGACACAATATTGTGGGGGGAGGAGGTTAGGAGAAGGAAAGCCATTTCAGATCAAGGTGACAACATGAATAAGGCATAGAATCAAGAGACACAGTTGGTGTGAGTTTTCATTATGTGCAGTTTGATTTAAAGTGCGAGGCAGGAAGTAAAGAGAGGCCAGAAAGAAATGGAACCAGGGGCTAATTCTAAAAAAGCTGAGACTTTATCTTGTGGGTGATGGGGAAGCAACAAAGGGGTCCTTCATTCATTTCTTCACCAAATATTGACTGTAGGGCAACCACAAGGCAGGCATTTCATTGGATGGGAAGTGTGGAGGGAAGAGGTTAGAGCTCTCTAGGGGTCATATGGGGAGGAATTAAGAGGGGGAAAGAAAAGGGTCAAGTTTGGGCGCCTTTGGAGCCAAGGCCATGAGGGCCCCCTTTAGAGATGAGGTACACATCTCAGGTTTGGCAGTGGACTGGAAGAGCTGGCCAGGATGCTAACTCCCTGCCTCATTTAATCAGACTTCTCAACATGGGTGCACATAGCACAGCTAGCCCACTAGACAGAACTCATAAGCATCTGTATGAGCCTCCACCAGGAACCCAGGGTCACGCAGCTAGAGGGTCAGCCATTCTCAACTAGAGATGAACATTTGTTCCAAAGAACACACACCCCAGGCCCCGCCCAGGTCTACAGGAGGGGCAGCAGCCATGTGTATTGACCATGGTTAAGTGTGGTTAATAGGAAACCAGACCCTCTCCTTACAGTTGAAAGAACAGAAGCCCAAAGAAGAAAGGTGGCCTGTGAAAGGTCCTATTGTGAAGTGTCTGGCAGAGTTGGGGCTAGAAACTAAGGGGCCAACACTGGATCCTTTCTGAATATGCCGGTGCTGACGAGGGGAGGCCATGTGCACTGAGGAACAGATGCTTCCTCCCCATTCCCAGGGCATTGGCACCCATCTCACTGCAGAATGACTTGCATTCTGGGATCAACAGCTTACTGGGTGATATCTTAACAAGATGATGGTGAGAGGAGCTTCTCCTAACAGCAGAAAAGTCACCCAACATCCAGCTGGAGGTGGGCAAAGAACGGACCAAGGCTCTCTGCCAAAACACCCACAAAGGAGCAACCATCTTAGAATGAGGCTGGGTCCTCACCAACACGCCTTCTCCTCCCAGGGGCAACTCACGAGCCCACCGAAGCAGGGAGAGGGTGAGCTGTGGACCAGGAAACTACCTGATGGCACCCACGGTGCACAAGACCACTTTGTTTCCACAATCCATTTCCCTGGACAATTTACTGAATCTCTCAGGAGCTAGCTTTTTTCAGGGAACAGGAGAAAGTGAAGACAGGCATTAGACTCTTACTTGGAACCACATAATTGCTAGAGAATCACCAAATCAGGGCTCTTGTTAACACACACTAGAGAATGAGGGGGGACAGGGGCCAGGATGACCTCTAAGGAGCCCCAGGTGGTGAAAAGGGTTTATCACTGCTGTCAGCAGAGCAGTGGTGTGGGGCCCTAGATGGCCAGTCCTCACTCTGACCCTCAGAACCAAGCAACACTTACTGGATAGAAAAATTTCACTATGCATGCTGACAACAACTGTTCTCCCAATTTAAAAACAAATGAAAAACAAACATACAAAAAACCTTAGAGAAAACGTCATTCTAAAATGTCCAAAGGGATTTTTCACATTTACAAAATTCTAGTTTCTCTTGTTACTAATTTAAGCTCCAATTCCAAACACAAGCCTCACAAAATTAATTATCCAAACTCAAAGTTAGCACTAGAATTTTGCTATAAATCACAATACAACTTTTGGGCGAGACCAGAGGGGACCTTCACTTTCTACAGCATGTATTTACACATACTTTTTTTTTTTTTTTAAGAGCTAAGTCTTACTTTTAGAATTAAAGGGGGGGGTGGTTAAAGAGCCAGAAGTTAGTTTTGCCTACTGTTTTATTATAAAGAGGGTTTGTTTTGTTTTTCATCATCATAATGGGACTTCTCTGATTTACAGGTAGGCTACAAGTGAGAGCTGGGTGGGCTGCCTTTCAGGGGAAGGAAATGACCCAGATTAGATGGCAAATCCACAGTCAGCATTCTGTAATCACCCAATGAGGTGGTTATGTATAATCAGACCAAACACCACAAAGGCAAAAGCAGTTTCCTAGTCATTTGAAGTGGCTAACTTCATAGTATCTTCCAATTAAATCAGTGGTGAAAGAAGTAACTAAAGCCTCTAATGGGGACCCCCAGAATCATCAGGGCTAAATTGAAAACCAGCTGTAGTATTTATTTCCCCTCTGCCTGGAGAGAAAAAGAAAGAAAAAGGGGAGTAGGATGAGCCAGGGCATTTTAAGTGACAGGTATGAGAGGAGAAGGAAAGAGGACAAAATCTTTCCCTCGCAGTTTCCCAGCTGTGGCTCATTAAGACTTTTCACTGCACATTGACATGATCTGGAGAGCTTAAAAAAACCAAAACTCCCCAAAAAAACCACACCAACACCTGTGCCCAGTGCCACTCTTGCCAAAAGCCCCCTGGCCCAAGGTTTTAACTGGCCTGGGACATGGCCTGGACGTCAAGGTAAAGCTTCCAGGTGATTCTACCATGCAGCCAAGGATGAAGCCACTGCTTAACATTTGCTCAGTTTTGCTGCTTGCTGTACCCACCCCAGGTAGAGGCAACAAGGAAAGAGGAGGGAGATCAACTCCACTGTCGTGCATAACAGCTCCCACAATAGGAATTGGTACACAAGAAAGCTGATGACTCACAGTCATACACACACAAATATGGGGGTGATCTACAAACTCCAACTGGTTCACAAGAGTGAGCCATAATGGGTACCAGCAAGTAAGGTCCGTTTCTAGGGGATGCAAGTAGCCTCTGGCCCAGTCTCCTGCATCAGGCCTCTTGGTTCTGTGTGGAGAACAACAAACCCCCTCATAACACAACAGCAAAAGCAGGGCCAGTCCTGCTCATACCTGCAAGGTGCTTGGTAGAGTGGTCAGTGATAAAAAAGTATCTACCACTTGGTGCACATTTGCTAGATACCAGACATTGTACTGAAGACATGTAGTATTTAGTGAATGCTCACATGTCACTGTATCAGCAAATACCATGAGCAAACTAAGGCCCAAGGGAACACAGCAAGGTTGATGAAGGCAGAACTGAAACTCAGATCTGTCTGATCCAGAACCTTCTCTTAACCACTATGTAGAACTGCCCCCTCTCTATAAAGCCCTATGATGCAGAAATCAGAGTAAGGTAAAGAGATCCATTTGTACCTCCCTTTTTGCTACAACTACTTGGTCTTTACAAACTAATTTCACAGCAGCCCTCCCCAATCATAAATGTTTCTTAGCACTCAGAGGCTCTACAAAGAGACAGCTGAGCAGAGAGCAGTGGCCCCTAGAGAAGACACTCCATGAGTGCCACACAGGTGAGTCCTACACCTCTGCCATCCTTCACAGCACACATTTCCACCCACTGGTTGAAGTTGGGAAGAAAAAACCCCCACAAATTGGCACCTTTATCTCTGCTGTTCGGATTTGAAAGGCATCCAGGAATTGTGATGTCTTCGAGGGTTATAGCCACTATGTGAGAGGCTGACGGCACAATCAAACAAGTCTGGGATCTGCAGAGACCCACAAGGTGATTTTTCCTCGCTGTGCCCTGAACAGACGAAAGATCATAACCAGCTCAGAGTAACTAATGGGTGTGATTAGGAATTGGAGCAGCGGGTCAACCTGATCTTTAGAAGCAGAAGAAGCACTTCCTGTTACTCTGCATCAGTTAATGAAATTCACGCCAAGGGATGCCCACAGTAAGTTCACCTGAGGACAACCTTACAGAAGCCTGCATATAGTTTTTAAGATGCATGACTTTACCTAGAGAAGCCTCTCAGCCCAGCCCCAGTGCAACATGTAGCCTTTTGGCCACAGTTCTGAGGTTTCTCCCTCCTAACACAATTTGATATGTAAGCATTTGAAATAACAAGACCCTCTCAGGCTCCCAAACCACATACTTCCAAGTATACAGTGAGCACAACCCCCCGAGGTAGAGAGAAATGAGATAAAGACCCACCTTTGCCAGTTCCTGTGCAACCTCCCACAAGTTTCTTGCCCTCTCTGTGCCTCGGGTGCCTCATCTGTAAAATGTGCTCAACAACAGATCGTGTTTCTCCTAGGACTGCAGAGGCAATACAATGAAATAATGCTCAGGAAAAGACGTGGAGCAATGTCTGCCAACGTCAGTGTATCACATATGCTGATGATCACAATTTTCCACCTCAAAAGACTGAACCATATGAGACTGCCAACGTTTTGACCCTTTTACAACTACCAAAAAAAAAAAAAAACCAAAAAAAAACCTGGCAATTTTGCATGACTCAATACACTGAGCAGACTATTATATCTTTAAAGACCCTTGCCTTTGAACAAGCAGGGTGAACCTAATATTCCTTTCGTATTGCCCAACAATGACAGGCCTTATGAAAGGAAGGCCCGACATAAACGCAAACACATTTCTTCCACTTGGGCTATAAAAGCTGAAAATGGCTCCCAGGTGTGAGCAGACACAATAGGCCCTGCCTTTTTTGCAAGGTCACCACACGGGTCAAAGTCAAGCCAGCCATTTTCGGATTAGGTGCGCACGTTCACAAGGCTTCCCCAGAGGTAAGTGGATTAGAGAAGCCACCTGCAGGAAGTAGGCGAGGGGGAGGAGGAGGAAACAGTCCCAGTTGGAAGGAGACTGTTGATCCGGGCAGGGGCCAGCTCCTTTCACATGGGAGATTGTGCAACCGACAGAACAGCTCTGCTTTCCAGCTCTGGTTCATGTAGCCCTGGAGGGTTTCAGCACCCACCACTAAAAGGAGGCACCTCCCTCCCAGACCACGCATGCTTCACCAGCATCCTATTCCCACTGGATCTTGGACTATATGTAAAACTTACACAGTCATCAGGAAAAATGAGGTAGTGGGGAGCCAAACACACGACAAAAGCCAACTCTCAACAACAGAACCTAAGCTACAAGTTCCCAAAAAAGGCAGTGACCTCCGTGACCAAGTTTCTATTCCACCGGCACACCCCTTCCTCAGCTCCCCAGACCCCACAGCTGGTGTTCGCTTCACTTTCTCAGCAAATGACTTGCAGATGTACTGTTCATCTGGCTGCCTCACCACCCCCACTCTCAAAGAAAGAGAAAAAAAAAAGGAAAACGACAAGTCATGACTGTGTAACTTGGCAGGCTCAAGGCAGCGGCCACAGCAGCTCCTTTCCCAGCAAAAGTCACTGAGACTCAGGGCAAGAGGCAGTCTGCACTACAGAACCCCTGCGAAGTTTCTGGGACAGAGCTGCTTTCTTTGTATATTGGGTGTTTAATTTTCTATTCTGAGGCTCATTGGTGGCACCTAGCATTTGATGAGGTTGTAGTTCCAACAGAACCTCACTGGTGCCTCTAACAGCTGTTCACTGACAAAGGAAACAGTGGGGAAGGGGAAATTGGACTTAAAACGGAACTAGCCATGACCTAGTAGTACTCCTCCAAGGACCCGACGACGTGTTGGCCGGGCATGCAGGGTACTCCATCTGATACTATACCTTACACTCACCTGCAGGGGACTGAGAAAGGAGTTCCACATAAGAGAAAACTCAGCTAAAACGTCACTCTATCTGGGAACCTTCCCTGTCTTACACCTCTAGACATTCCCAGCTGGTGTTTGTATTACAATTGCCTGTTTACCCATCTTTCTCTGCAGCTGAATTGCGAGTTCCGTGAAGGTAAGAACTCCAGTCAGTGGGGCATGTTTGTTCATATGGGCTTCACATGGGGAATATGGGGGCAAAGCTCACAGCAGCCTCAGCAGCCTTGCAGATGAGCCCCTAGTCTCTATCATAAACCAAGCTGGACTTCCACCACTTTCCTTTCATCCCTTTGCCCTCCGATGACAAGGACGACAGCCTCCGGATGGCAGAAGGCCAGAAAAACAAGAAGTAAGTAACCAGGTCAGAAACAATGAAGGTTGGGGACAGGTGTGGGCCCTGGGTTTTGAGTCCCCCATTAGCACGTGGGAGGCGGGGGGGGGGGGGGGCTACCCTCCTTTCAGATGCTCCTTTTAACTTCCACCTGGAACAAAGCAGTACCATTCAAGTCTTAAGAGAGGGCAAAGATTTATCTGATAATAGTAACTGATAATCAGCAGGAAAGTAAGTGGTGCTAAAAGTGACTCCTTGAGCTGGCTCCTGCTGCCCAAAGAAGCAGGGCTGTAAGGAGAGCCATTAATATCCACACATTGAGATAATAACAGGTCTCCCACCAGGCTAGGCTGCTAAGCTCTCCCTCCTCTGTAGGAACTGGTGATGATGAGCTGCTGGGGAACCTTACAGTGATCACTGACAAATAGAAAACTAAGCAGAGACAATTTGTAATTATCTTGGGCCTCAAACCTACAGCCACAGCCAGATCCGTTCTGTCCACACTCAGTGCCCACTGCTTCCAGCACGTACTGGGGCTTTTGAGATCCACTGGCCCAAATACCTATTGCTAAACCAGTGACATTAGGAACTTGTGTAAATAATTTACTGCCCCCCAAATGCTATGCAGCTTGGTAAGAACTTAAACACATGAAACTTTGCCTTCCATCCTAAATCCCTACATAAGCCTAGGCAGTGTTTCTCAAATGGGGGGTTCCCAGACCAGCAGCATCAGCATCGCTTCGGTACTTGTGAGAAAAGAAAAGTCTCTAGTTACCCACCCCAAATCTGTTGGATCAGAAACTGGAGCTGTGTCTCAGCAAGCCTTCCAGGTGATTCTGACAGACGGTCCAGTTTGAGAAACACATAGGTGGAGAAGACACATCTCCCGAGGGAATGGGTGTGATGTTTTATACAAAGAATCAGTTCACATCAACAAAAATCTGTGCAAACAAGGCAGAAACTGAGCATACCTCTAAAGACACTGAGAAACTGCAGCCCTCATTTTATGTATGTTCTCGTGTGCTATTTTCTGATGAGGATCAGTTTCCCTTTAGTGCCTGGGAACCACATGGGGCACAGGATGCTCAAGGAACAAGGACATTCATTTAAACTTGATATGTGGCTTTTAAACACAACTTTGTTCACAGTTTATTCCTACAGTGTTTCAGTAACTATTAACTCCACACTCTTGACAAGAGTGCATAAAAAGACCCAGAGCAAATTAAGATGCCAATGGCACAGGTAGTGTTTACTTTTATAGCCACACCCAAATGGCCGGCCAGTAGGGCTAAACTGGGTTCTTAGGTGGAAGACGCCTCTCTGAAGCAGAATGAAGCAAGAGCTATCCGTTTCTGCACTGTCTACCTATCAAACTGATTAAGTCCACTCTTAAACTGATGATTCATGGATACCCCAGCAAATTACTCCACAGAAGTACAAATGATCCTTCACCTTCATGAGAAGTGCTATGTCTGCCTCACCTTGTACACATACCTACAGTCCCAGCAGATGTAGCTATGTATCGACATGCAAAGAACTTCACCGTCCAAGACTACCAACTCAACATTTTTAAGACAAATTATTTCATATTTCCAGGAATAAACCGTGTATAAAAAAGGATTTCAATATCAATTCTCTATTTGTCTGCATATGATGAGCTTATTCCAGGTGAGGCAATATGGAGAAGGTTTTAAGAGCAGCTAACTGAAGAGAAAGGCAAGAGGCCTCAACCCATCTCCTTAGAGGGAGAATACATCTGCCCTCCATACCCCCCAACACACACACACACAGTTTTAGGAATGCCAGCTGACTATTTATTACTCACTGTAATTTCACCTGTGCTTTACACCTGAGTATTAACAGCCTTAGCTCAAGTCCTGAAGCCAACTCTAATTTTCTGAAGTTGAGTTCTGGGTCCCTCCCTTTCTTCCTGACTTCCCTGTTGGGCCCCCTGAAAATACAATTCCTCTCCCCAGCCCTTAGCAGCGGTGGCCAGATTGTCACTGCCTCCCCTCGAAGCTTGCTCTTCATTTATGCTTTAATGTGAATCAATCTTTGCATTAATGAGCCTGTAAAGAAGACTGATTTGGCCCAGCTTTTTCAGGGGCTAGGCAGGCCCACTGTATTGTTATTGATTTTACTTCCCCAGCAGATCCAGCCAAGAGCCACCATCCTTCAAGGCCTCAGGCTGCACCAACTCCACCCAGGGCTTCCTTCACTTTATATCCCTCTGAGTGAAGTCACAGACAGGACACCAGGTTTCATTCCTTCTGGATTTTATTCTCCGGAAGTAACAATAAAGAGATGTTAAATATTCTATTACTTTTATTTAATTGGTTTTTCTTTAGCTAAGGGGTCACAGCAAAATATAACTGTGTGGTCAAATCCACTTCTGATATTTTTATTTAAATTATTCATATTCTAAAACTTCCAGGTCCACTTACTAGCACAAGGGAAAAATACTTCCCTTTAAAAAATTAGTTTTCAGATTAGTGTTTGCCAGGGGGCTGAGGGAAGGGGATAGGGGAAGTGACTGCTTAAAGGTATAAGCTTCGTTCCATGGTGGTGACAATCTTCTGGAATTAGATAGAGTGATGGCTGCACAGCCTCGAGAATGTACTAAACGCTGCTGAACTGTACACTTTAAAATGTTTAAAAAGGTGAGTTATGTTAGTTTTATCTCAATAAAAAGAGTTTTCAAAAATATTTTTTTCAAGATTAGAAGTAAAAGGTATTTCATGTGTTTTCATATACAAAATAAATCTAAGGGATTTTAATAGTACTATTACAAAGTCACAAGTATTTGTGTGTAACTAATTTTTGCCTAGTTCTCCTACCTGATCTAGGCCAAAGGCAGGGAGACAGTGAACAAGGCACAGTTAAGACATGGTCTAAAATGTCACCAACTGGAAAAGAAGTTATGTGGACGATGCCAAGCACCATATGGGAAAAATGCTACAGCCAACATTCAGGAGACAAAGAGCTGCCCTGCTTTACAACTAAAGTCAATTTCACAGCAAGCTTTTTACTCCTAGGATAGAAAAAATCCAACCACTTCCACTGTAACCAATCTTCTCAATGCTTACAAGCACAGTAACACCACAGGAAAAGGGAAATTTTTCTGCACCAGAAATGTCACTTACGTATCATACAAAATTACTGTTGCCTTGGGAATCGTAACTTGAGTTTCCTGGACTTCAAATTTAAAAAAAAAAAAAAAAAAAAAAAAAAAAAAAAAACCCAAAAACTCACAAATGTGAAAATCTAATGGCAGATTTTGCCTGCATTTAACAAAAGTCTGAACTATTTTATGAAATTAGCTCCTCTGCTCCAACTCAATCCTATTAAAAGCTTTCCTTCAGTTTAATGCTTTTTTGTTATTAAGGACAAATGGCTTTGGCATTATCCTCAAAACAAGAGGCAAATAAATCTGCCCTTTGACAAATACTTTAATTGAATTAGATTCCTTTAATCAGAAAGTATTAACCAAGTGAAATTATACTGAATGTCTCCAGTTCCCCCCATAGCAGAAAACTGTTTTGAAGCCCTGATAGTAAAGCGAGATGCAAAACAAACCCTTTTCCCATGAGGCCCTCCCAACTGTGACCCCAACAAAAGAGGACCCTGGTAATTGGGGAATCAAAGCCTTGTCTCGTGAACACAGAGCCAGGGCACTGACACAGACTCAGGGGACAGGAAACCAACCACAGAGATGAAGAGCCAACTTCCAGAGGCAAAAGTCCATAATTATAGGTGTCTGATCAGAAAACCACAAACCTGCTGCTTCTGCTAAACAACATAAAACAGCAATAGTAGTTACACGACAGCAGGATCAGTAATGTTTCTTTTGTGACACTACTGCCCAACTCTCAGTTTCTGAGTCACAGAACGAATATGAAAGCTTCGAGGGTACTTTTACCACGTGTTTCACCCTTCATTCAACAAATGAGACAAAAGCTATTTGTTCCAGGTCACAACATCATCTGATAGAGCTGGGTATGAGCCCAGTCTGCCCTTTTTCCTAACGCATCTACCTATACAGCTGACTCTTAAACAACACCGGGGTTAGGAGGGCCAACACCCCACCCCCCATGCAGTCAAAAATCCATGTATAACCTCTGAATCCCCAAAAACTTTACTAAAGTTGTCCCTCAGTACCCACAGAGGGTTGGTCCCAGTACTTCCCGCAGATACTAAAATCCAAAGATGCTTAAGTCCCTTGGTGTAGAACGATGCATACAGCTGGCCCTCTGCATTCTCAAATTCCCAACAGTGGATTAAAATATTGTTTTTGATCTGTAGTTAGTTGAATGCATGGATGTGACACCCATGTTTACTGAAAAAAAATCCACATAAAGTGGACCTTGCAGTTCAAAACTACGCTGTTCAAGGAAAACTGTACATGTGTCCGAATAAAGTTGTCCTGGCTCCTCTAACTCATGGTCTCATCCATATAATCCCTTTGCTCTGTTCCTCATGCACATTTTTATTATTTTTATCATACTCCACATGCCCATAAAGGGAATATGAGATAGGAATATGGAGACTAAGCCTACCCCTAAACTATCACATTTTCAGACATGTCAGGGACTTCCCACATGTGATGGCACTGAATCCTCTCGAGGTCACCCTCGGATGGGCTCTGAGCCCCAACTTCAGGAACATAGAAGGTGCCAACCAAATGTTTGTTGAACATGTGACATGTTTTAATTCTATAGTTCTGAAATGCCACAGATTCATCAGCAAAACACGTTCTTCGAAGCCTGAACGACTGAAATAATTACATGGAAGTCTTCCTTCATATGTCAGGATGGGAAAGTAATGCTCACCCACTGCCTGCTCTGTTATTTTCTCTCCTGTACTTTGCAAGGTCCACTTCGGACATAAAGAAAGGCATGAAGGGTGACAGCAAAATTATCTGTAGTCCTGCTACCCAGATAACCTAACTTTGCAGGCACTACATCCAAGCAGCTGGTCTAAGATCAGGGAACACAAGAGAAAAGGAAGATAAAGATCCTTCAGTTTCTGTAGTTTCAGAGAAATCACTGACAAGAGTCAGATGGAGACCAGCTTCAGGCCAAAGAGGTGGCTGCCAACACTAACCTGCATTTTCCAAACTCAATCAAAACTGGAGGGAGTCTTTTTCCCCTAGTACTTTACATATTTTAACTCTGTCTAATGGAATAGCAGGAACAAGGCCAACCAGCCCCAGTGCTCCGGGCACTTGGGCCAAGGAACAGAAAAGTATTTTTAGTCAGTAGAGTAAGGCATGATTGAAAGTGCCACAGGCCCTTGGGGTAAGCTGGGGGCTCTGCCTATCTGCAGCATGGGGTGGTTCAGAGTCACCTGCCACATTCCTGCATCCAGCACATGGGGGTAGGTAAAGGAGTGATGCACAGGCATTTGTGTCCAATCTCAGTTACACCTCTAGAACTTGCAACTTAAGGAACTCAGGGAGCCTTGGTTTCCTATTAGTAACACAAAGATGTCCTCTGTGGCCCCAGTTTCCCAAACAAGACAGGAGCAAAGGAAGTGAAAGCAGTGCTTCTCAAACTTGAGTAAATGGGCAAATGACCATGGGGTTCTTGTTAAAGTAACTTCTGACCCAGCAGGGCTGGGATGAGGCCTGAGATTCTGCATTTCTAAGGAGCTTGGCACTGATACAACACTGCTGGTCCAGGAGCCATACTTTAAGTACCAAGGAGTTAAAAGTACCTTCCAGTTCTTGGCTCTATAAACATATGAGGGATTATCATGTCCCTAATTAGCCTCTAGTAAGGGTAACTCATGTAATTTAGCCAGCAATTAAACACCATCAAGATGCTGAGCGCATGGGCTAAATGGGTACAAAAAGAAAGTTAGAGACCCTTGCCTGTCAATCTTGGGACAAAGGTCCATGACCTTCATTCTAGCACAACACAGGAACAAGGACTGACTCACAAATCCTGTGGCCCTAAAAATGAGATCATGCCAAGGCATAAGCAGTACCCTACGATGTGTTGTGCATGATCCCAGGAGTTTCACAGACATTCCACCCACCTCAAACCATGGCCTCACTTTTCCTATGTGTAAACAAGTCAAGAACACATTCTGTAAATGAGGATAGTAAGGTTCAAAGAGATTAAGTTGTCTATCCAGGACACAGAGCTGGGCCAAAATTCTAACCCCTTTACACAACCCCACAGTGTCTCAAAAGGGTTAAGCCTGAGAAGGTGTTTCACAAGGACGGGGCCCCTCCCAAACACAGGGCCTGCTGCCAGCAAAAACCTGAGAGCACAAGCTACACCAGCAATCTTATGGATAATGCCTTTCTGCTAAGTCCCTCTGCTCAGCCTGCTGAGCGCAGTGTGGAGAAAAGATACATACAGGTGAGCAAATGAGTTATAATATCAGCAAAATCAAAATCAAGTAAAAATATGCAGGGCTAGAGTAGAAACAGGAAATTCATCATGGAGAGGGAGGTGCTCTGCTCAGAAAAGCTGCCAATAAGATCTGGTCAAGAAAACTGTTGGACTCATAACTGGTTTATCTGGAAAGACTTCTGGGTAAGTTCAAAATGAGCAAGCACCTCCACCTGACTGCAGAGGAAGGGGGTAACTCTTGAGCAAAGGCTCTCAACAGCTCCAACAATAACATCTCTCATGGCTTCCTTCCTTCCTTCCTTTTTCATTTAAGTCCCTTTGTACCCTTTTTCATTTCCAGTGTGCTGCCTATAATAACCAACAGGTTGCCAGTTGTCTCACACTTGACCAAAACAACTAATTCCTTACTTCTATGTTGATTTCAGGGGTTATTTTCTTTTTTAAAGCCATAAAAGTGAGCTGAATCATGTTACCAAATTCATTGGCACATGCTGTCTTATAATTCACACAGCTTCCTTTAACTTTGGTTTATTCACTCAAATTGCAGCTTAACCTCTAAAATCAAGAAATTTAATTCTTTGTACCTCCGGGCATTTAAAAAACCAATCCTCCGCCCCCACCCCCAAATTAGAGATGAGGCAAAACTTCCAAGTTTTAATTCTTACAAAGCTCCAAAACAGCAAACAAGGCATTTGTCATGATCATTAGGGCTACATTAAGCAAGGCCCTTCTTAACCAGTGAGTACAGAAACAGTTTTCCTGCTACCAAACATCAGCAATATAATACCACAGCCTCACCATCCAGCCCAGGGTCCCCCAAATGTACCACTTACAGAAAGAGAGAGACGATATGAGATGAAGCAGCACCCAGGGACGGTATGGCTGTCAACTCATTGTTATTGAGGTACCTGTAACAATGCAAAGAAATTAATCAGTTAAATTGTTTAACTTAGTTTGAAATCATCTACATATCAGAGAAATTAGAAAAACAGTGCTGAGTTGGCCACGGTAGTGTTGAATAAAAGATGAAGAAGTTAAAAGTGAGTTCTTAAAGGGAGAGAAGTCATGTGAGGTCACAAAAACTATCACACCTATGGTTTAGAAATAACACTCAGGGGGTGCCTCTTGTCTTCCAGGAGCTTCCAATCTAACTCAGAAATCAAGACTAACAAAGAACTGCGACAACAGGCCAAGATGTGTGCGGAAGAACAAAAGTGCCCCAAGACCGTCAAGGAGAGCATTCCTTGTGGGCTGAAATAGTCAGGAAAAGGATTTGAGGAGAAAAGACCATCTCCTCTTGGGTGTTTTCACACATCTGTGACACAGTGGTCTCTACTCTACTCTCATCAGAGGGCAGCATGCTGGGACACAGAGCCAGGGACACACACATGTGCGGAGTTCCCAGGAGCTTGGATACGTGAAGCAATTATTCCAATGCCTCACTGGTGCAATAATAAAGGACCTGGACTTGTAAACTCTCATATATTTGATATTCCAGGTTCTTTGAACTCTCATGAAGCCTCCAGACATGTTGCCCAGGCATACATACATATAGGCACACAACTTTGCACTCAGACGTTGTGAAAATTCTCCACAGACCACAGATACTCTCCAAGCTCCCCTCCTGCTGGAACACCGTAAATCTGTATTTCCATAGTTCACAACTCTTAATGGAAGGGGAAGCCTGCAAACCAAAACATGGCTCAACTGGACTGCCCCCAGAGGCTGCACAATCCGGCCTCCTTACAAGGACATGTATTTCCAAATCTGAGAAGAGACTCCAAAATCAGACTTGTGAAGTGAGCCCAAAAATCCTTAAGAAAGCCAAAACAGAGATCAGGCTTTCTGCCAGGTGATGGGCTAAAAAAAAATTGTATCTGTGATGCAGCATCAAGGGGATAAAGCTGGGTTATCTTAGCCTCATTTTTTTTTTTTAAGAGAGTATGTCTTACATAGACCATCTTATTACTGTTTGAAGACAAGGCCACTGAATGACAGCTGTATTTAGACAAGTACACAGCTAGCATTTGCTCGAACAGAATAATCTGGTTGTCTGCCATCTTTTATAGAAGTGAATAGGAAAAAAAAGGAAAAGGCCTTGAATTATCTCATTTGCTTTCTTCAGTGCCAAAACCAGTTAGAGATGAAGCTTGGCAATTACTGGGCCATGGGACACAAAATGTCTGTTTCAATAGCTTCATGACTGAAGCATCTGGCAGAGAGAAAGCAGATCCGTATCATGTGGCAAATCCTTTCTCCACTTAAAGAGCCCTGGTTTGTGTGTTGAAGTAGACAATTAATTACTTTAACAGTCTCTTATCTGACTCCCCCCCCCATCTTCAACTCAGATTATTTCTGCTTCACCTTTTCCCTCCTCTAACTAGCAGTGATCCATTTCTCATCTTGGTACAGAGATACTGAAAACTCTCCACCAATCTGAATCTCTACTAAATAAATTTTCATAGTACCATCAATGTACTTATTACTAAAAGAGATCTTATCAGAGCAAGAAAAACAAAGGTCAGGGGTCTGTTGCCAATAGGCAAGCTTATTTAAGAACTCTTAATTTCATAGAGATTTATTTTAGAACACAGATGATGGTGCTAATAGTAATAATAATTTAATAGCAGCAGCTAACTTACTGAGGGCTTACTATGTACCAAGCATGGCTCAGAACTTTTCAGTGTACAAACTCATCTCCAGATCCATAGGGGGAAGATCCTGTGAACATCTGCATTGTACCAATGAGGACATTGAAACACTGAGATGTTAAATAATTTGAAGAAGGTCACCAGCAGTAAGTGGCAGTAGCCCTGGGAGTCTAGCCCCAATGTTTAGATTCTTAACCATTACCCTCTATTTCTTTATAACTATAGCAACGACTAACTCAACGTGCAGGTACCACTACTGTTTCTTGCCTTATAGGTAAGTTCTCTAACTTATGTTTCAGTTCAAGTCACTATCCCAGGGTCACGGATAAGAGCTGAAACCAAGTGCAATTGCAAGTCAGAGAAGATCAATAAGCAAAAAAGCCAGTGGAAAGCTCCTAATCCCCTAGGTCTGGGGTCCTCATCCCTCCCACCCCCAGGCTGCAGACTGGTACTGGTTCATGGCCTGTTAGGAACCGGGCTGCACAGCAGAAGGTGAGAAGCAGGCAGTTGAGTGAAGAAGCTTCGTTTGTATTTGCAGCCACTCCCCAGAGCTAGCATCACTGCCTCAGCTAGACCTCAGATCATCAGGCATTAGATTTAGGAGCACGGGTCCCTGGTGCCAAAAAGGTTGGGGACCACTGCCCTAGGTAACATAGTAGTTTTGTTTCAGCCTGCTCAGAATCTGATTTGAGTTTACATCTGAAACAAAACAGTACAGACTTCTCTGCAGGGGAACTTTTGCTGAATGAGCTTGGTCTCAGGTCAGCCCTACCACACACATGACAACTGCTCCACCCCATTTCACAGAAGTAAATGAACAAGGAAAAGCGGCATCATAATAATTATTCAAATTTTGACAAAACTGCGGGAAGGAGAACGTACAGGTGCAGCGGTTCAGTACTAAAGATAAATAGGGCATTTTATGTCTGGATCAGCAGCCCTGAGTCAATAGGGTAAGGCCAAAATCGCAAGCTCTAATCTCAGCAGGGCTGCTTGATTTAAGAAGAGGACAGTTGGAGCCCAAAGAAGAACTATATGGCCAGCTTACTTATCGATCATTTCTATGAAAAAAGGACCATGAGCTAAATGTAAGTTTGTTAGCTCTCTCTGTTCACTCTGTCCCTGCTGAAGCAAGAATACTATCCTCAGAAGGCAGTGGAGATTGAACTGGCTCTGAGGCATGACCAACTTGCCAGACTGAAATAGAGAATGGTCAAAAATAGCACAGCTGGAGCTTGGAGGGAAAGGGCCCTGGGGAAGTTTAGCACAGTCTCCACCATTAAAGAGATTGTAGGAATTTAGGATTGTGTTTAATGAAATCTTCTGAATATCTACGGTTATGGAATCTTCTACCCTTCACACTCCCCTCCAAATTTGCTTCCATCCAAGGCCCTAAAAATCCTCTATAATATCTGGCTTCCTTTTCTTGATTGATGATTCCAGATCAAGAGGTGCCCAGATGCATCAGGCCATAAACTGGGAATCACAGCCCACCCCTGGAGCTAGAAGTCTGAATAAGGCAAGTGGGGCTGCATGGACTGCCTAGCCCCTGGGCAAAATCTGGAGGTGGGTCTTCGCAGCCTCAGCAGTCTCCGAAACTTCCATTTACTTGGCTTGGTGGAAGTTTTTACATTTTGCAAGATGCAAAATGTTAAAAAGGGGCCATTTCAGGGTACTTTATTATTACCCAATCAGATTAGGCTTCAACCATGAAAACGACCCCAAGTAATTTTGGATTATAGAGCTATTGGAGTTTTTGTTTGTTTGTTGTTTGCCTTACTTATTAGCTGTTGTAAGTACACAGTAAAATTTTCAAAACATTTCAAAAGAATAACAGGACTATACAGTGGAAAAGAAAGCTTCCTTGCACTTCAATCCTCTGGTCTGCCTCCAAGAGGAAGCTCCTGTTGCCAGCTCTTAGAGATAGATGATGTACACAGGTTTGTTTTTTTTTTTTTTTTGTTACACAAATGCACGTGTATTATACAGACTGTTCTGTACTACAGTTTCTCCCTTAGTAGTGTATCTTAGAAATCTCCATAATTCTTTTAACCAGCTACAGAGTATTCCTCTGCTGGTATGAATAGCATGAATAACCCATAATTTATATAGCCATTCCACTATTAGTAGACACTTCGATTGTTTCCAAACACAAAGAGAGCTGCAATAAATAATAGTCAGAGTTAGGCAGGGGGCTGGAACTTCAGTTAGTTTTGCTTCTTTAAAGGGAGAAAGTCATCAACAGTAAGTAGAAGCCTAGGTTTTGGAGTCAGGGCCACTTAATCAATCACTATTATTATTAGTGCTTTTAGTTGGAGAATAGGACATACTAAATAATAGCTAGCAAGACTTTATGATTTGTAGTTTGTATACCAGATGGCCAGATATAGATGTTTTAGTATAGTGATATTTCAATCATAAACAATAATAATAACTGTGAACATTTATTACTCTGGTCCAGGCTCTGAACTGAGTGCTATACATGCAGTGCCTCACTGAATGACATGTCAACCCTTTGAGGGAGGTACTAAATTACCACCCTGCCTTAAAAGAAACCAAGTCACAGCTACAGAGAAGCAGGAATTATTCTGAGGGGATTTTACAGCTTGGATTTCTAAATCAGACACACCTGGGTACATTCAACCCAAATCCTACCCCTTACCAACTGAATGGCCTTCAGCATGTCAACAAACCTTACTGTGCCTTAGTTTCCTCTTTCGAAAATGTAAATAACACCAAGTACCAATTTCATAGGTTTTTGGCAGGATCTGGAATGAAATAATTACACCAAACAGCTTAGGATATAGCCAGATATAAAGTAAATGTTAACAGGTGGCAGTAATTCAAAGCCAAAAAGCAGTGTCTCAAAACTACACCCCCTCGTTATTCGACCCCCCCCCCTTAAGCACACCACACACACACTGGAGAGCATAAGCCTGAGACACAAGAGGCTGAGCCATAAATACCCAAAAGGCAGGGCCCACTCCGGCTTCCTTGCTGCCTGCAGGAACATTTTAGGTCAATGGCCCTGGAAAGCACACAGCAGCACCCACATGAAGCATTCTCAGGCCAGGCAGCAGTAACACGATCCCAGTGCAGTTTTTAAAGAGAACGGTATAAATAGCCCTTCTTATTAATAGAGGAGCCTCGCAGTCCGGGACCCCTGGCTGGAGGCCCTCCCTGGTGGGCTTTCCTCAGAGCTGTGGGCAGTGAAGACCGTGTGGCTTGGCAGCAGCTGCACAAGTGTCCTCACATCCTCCAGGGGCCTCCAACGGGCTCGCTTTCTCTCTCCAATCAGCCCACAGTGTTCTGTGGTTCCAGGTCTCCAAAATAAAACCACTGCTAAAAACCACCGCCTGCTGCTTTGCCAGCCTGTGGTTCCCCTCTCGCTGAGGTTTCCAGACTAGCATGGCTGTACAGGGTTTAAAAGAAGCGAAAGCTCCTAGGAAACCCTCGAGCCCAGTTAATTTAGAAGTAGTTATGTGTCAACTATGATTTTTTCCTTCAATATCCTTCCCCAACTCACCACCCCTCACTCCTGACAGCCTCTTTCTGCCTCCATAATGTATCAGAATTCCCTTAGGGAAAGGCCCAGATATTTTATTAGTGAGAAGTTTCACTGCTCTGGGTACCACAGAATTTGTCTCATTCATCCCACAATGCAACACCAGGGACTGAAGACAGTCACAGTGGTGAAAGGTTCAACCTATCAGCCCTCAAGGATTTGTTTCTTAACAATGCACCCAATTTGGGTAGCTGTTTGATTAAAATGTAGAAGAGAAAAAGAAATAACATTCAGTAAGTCCTTCCCATGTGTAAGGCCCTGGACAAAATCTCCAATTAATAATTATAATAATAACAATAATGTTATTATGTCCACACTGCATAAGCACTGAGGTGCTAAATAATTTGTCCAAGGATACAGTCTGGTAAGGGACAGAAACAACTCAAACCCAGGTCTGTCTGCTACCATAATGTATTTTTCCTACTATATCATATTGTATCCATATGATGCAATCTGTCTTTATAACTGCCACACTTGGGAAAGTAGTGTTGCTACAGAGATCATTGAACAGGAGTTAGACTGGAGTGCAAGCCCAGTTCTACCACTTACTAGCTGTGCAATTCCAGTCAATTCTCTGTCCCTTGCTTCCTTCAACTATCTGAAAAAAGTATAAGTGACAGTATGAAGCACAGTGCTTAGCACAAAGACTAGCTTTGGTCAACTTCCATGAGTGCATCTGCAAGAGGAAGGACAGAAGTCATGCTCAAAACAGAAGGCATGCAGGATGGGGTTAGGAGTCTCACCCTGCCTATAAATGCAACAGCGGTTCAGAGGAGGGAGAAAAGCCAAGTTGTGAGGGGAGAAGGGAGGCTGGACTTGGAGGAGAGTGTGGATTTGGGTAAGAGGTTTGGAGAAATTAGAGGAAATAGTCTGTACCTAGAAAGAGAAGACTGGTGTAGAAAGAGTGAAACGAGCTGATAAACACTGGATTTTCTGTGTTTAAAATCTTCAGTTGAATGTTGCAGGTTAAGATGAGGGAAGGAGGAATTTAGGGCAGTGCAGCTTCAGGGGTAAATGAGTAAGATTTAGAATCGAGTGGATCTGGATTCAACTCTCAGGTTTACCAATCATTTAACACGGCACAGGTTTACTTAACTTCTCCAAGCTTCTCTTTCCTCTTCTGTAAAATGGAGAAAATTATTGTAAAAAAAATAATTTAGTCTATGGCTATGCTACCCTGAAACAAGCCCGATCCCCTCTAATCTTGGAAGCTAAGCAGGTTCAAGCCTAGTTAGTACCTGGATGGGACCACCTAGAAAGACCAGGTGCTATAGGCATTTAAAAAAAAAAAAAGAAAAGAAAAGAAAGAAGAAATTGTAAGCTGAAAAGGTCCTTATAATCTATGAAATCAACCAAGGGTTGCCTTGCCTTAAAAAGAAGAAAAATAATAATTTATATCATAGTGTTGGTATGAGGATCAAATGAAGTAATATTCATCAAAGATTTGGCATGATGCTGCTATAATTGCTGTGGCTGTTGTTACATGTGAAATTTATTTTTAGGACTCATAACTGCACGGGGATATAAAGTACAGCATAGGGAATATAGTCGATAATATTATAACTATGTATGGTATCAGAGAGGTACTAGACTTATCAGGGTGATAACTTCCTAAGTTATATAAATATCCAACTATGCTATATACTCTGAAACTAATATAATATTGAATGTCAACTATAATTGAAAAAAATAAAGTACAAAAAAACAAACAAACAAAAAAACAAGACTCATAACTAGCATCCCCAGTGAAGGACAGGCAGAAGTCATATGTTCTCACTTTAGATCTGGGTCGGGTATAATTTCCAAAAGGTAAAAGGCAACAGAAGGCTGCAGGTTAAGGGAGCCAAACCAATGAAAGTTGAAAGCCTGTTAGGGGAAGGAATAAATGGAATAGGGGAGCCAGAGAGAACACAAAAAACTGCTCATAGGAGTATCTACCATGCCTTCAGTTGATGGGGGAGTGGGGAGGAGGTGGGTAATGATGGTTGGAACTGTGGGCCATGTTAGGTCCAGGACCTGGCCACATACCCATACCCACTCATGCAGGCCAGGCACAATGGCCCTCATCCTGTTCCTTCCTTGAGGATCCTGTTCCTTCCTTGAGGCCCTATATTTGCAGTCCTTCCTGTGCACATCATTCATATCTGCTCAACTGTCACCTTCCTGACCATCCAGCTCTGTTATCACCCCTCCAAAATTACAAAAGAAAAACTCCTCACATTACCATGTTCTCTTCCCCACCTTACACTTACCACTAGTAAGTCTTACTAATTTCCTTGTCCAGTGCATGTCTTCCCCCATCTTAATGTAAACTCCGAGAGAGAACAAGTTTGTCTGCAGGGCTGGGTTTGGGAAAAGAGAAGTAGAACACTTAAGGGGCTGCCAAAAAAGTCAGTAACCAGGATAAAGACTATTTTACTATAGTATTTTTTAAAAATCAAAATGAGTGTACACAAAATCCATGATGAAGAAAATACCTAAATTTTAACATCAAGACAGGATCAGCAATAGTACCATATCGAGCCATATTGGAACTTGAGGGCAAAAGGAAAAAATCAGTCACTATTCTTGTCTTTACTTAAAACTTTTTATATTTTACTTATTATGGATTTCTTTACATTCACTTTTATTTTTTAAATATTGCATTAAAATATCCTTTATCTCAAATGCTGATTTTCAGGTGCCCCCTTAAAAATTCTGCACCTGAGGCGAATGCCTCACTTGCCTCACCCTAGCTAGTCCCAGCCCTGTCTGTCCTATTTACCACTGTACTCCCAGCACCCAGAGTGATGTCTGGCACACAGGAGACACTCAAATAAATGTTAAAGGAAAGCCTGAATAATGCCAAAAGAAATATTCCAATTTTTTGTCCAATCATAAAAGGAACCACTAAGCTTGGAGACTTAACACACAGAAACTGGATATCCTAACCACAGGCATTAAAGATAGCCTGGATCAGGAAGAAGCACTGGGTTATAAACCCAACCAGCTACTTGATAAACTAGGTTTTTCATCTTGGGTGACTATGTTGGGCTCAATTGTATCTGCTCAAAATTTATATGTTAATTTATATGCTAACTCTTAAAACTTTAAAATGTGACTATATTTGGAGACAGGATCTTTAAAGAGGTAATTAGGGTTAAATGAGGTTATATGGATGGGCCTTCATCCAGTATGACTGTTGTTCTTCTAAGAGGACATTTTGGACACACACAAGATACGCCAGATGTGCATGCAGAGAGGAAAAGGCAACAGGGGGGCAGCCATCTGCAAGCCAAGGAGAGAAGCCTCAGAGGAAAACAACTCTGCCAGCACCTTGGTCTTGGACTTTCAGCCTTCAGAACTGTGAGAAAATAAATTTCTGTTGTTTAAAGTCACCCACTGTGGTATTTTATTACGGTAAATGAACAGAGTGACTCACTTCAAACTTCCTTGCCACTCCCACCACTAGCCTGTTGACCCTATCAAAAAATGAGGATCCTGGACAAAGCAGTATTGCAAAGGGTTTCTTCCAACTCTGATGTTCCTTTAACAATGGAAAGGTAAACCTTTTTTAACCCATTTCCCATTGGCCCAGAGAATACTCACTTGCCAGCGGTGCTTGTGGCTACAGCGTTTACCTGGAGATAACTCACAGATTACAGTCCTAACCTAACCCCCAAAATATGCACGAAATATCTTGCTTTTATTATTATTTTTGCATCACTCTAGTATATCGATAGTCTTCGGAAACAAACGGCATCATTCTATTTATAGCATTGTTTTCAGTAGTGGTATTTCCTTACAAAATATAGTAATTCTCGGCTGCTGAAAATGTCAAATCCTAGAAAATGTAGCATTCCTACATGTAATGTTAAATGAATGCTGGCAGCGAGCTGCACTTTTTTTTTTTTAATGTAAAAGGAGTTAAACAGACATGGAAATCATAAACACCACTTTGGAGAATTTGGAGATGAGGCAGGGAATGCAAGTATTTTGCAAATTGTACCAGCTGATGAAATTAAATTTCCTTTAGATGAATCATTAACAATGGAATCAAAGAATAACAAACAAGGTTTTTTATCTGTTACATATAATAGCCAGATTGTATAAGCACTGGGTAAGTATTTATGGAATATCCATGTGCTGTATGTAGTTTCACTAAAAAAAAAAAAAAAAAAAAAAACCAGGAAATTAAAAATATTTTAATTTACATGATAAAGTATTAAAAATGTAAGGATATATAGGAAACATATAAAAACTATTAATATATATATATTTTGATCCCAAAGTTATATGTGTAGAGGTATATATTTTTCACTGACTCTACACAAGGGTTATGAATGGGTGTTAATACTGGTGATTAGTCTTTACGTATTTCTATAGTTTCTAAATTTTCTGCTGTGGGTATGCATGACCTATGTGAAAGTGTCTGTAAAGTCCCTGTGAAACCAAAATTCCTGATAATCCTAATGTTCATTTTAAAAGAATTCTTTACATTAAAAAGAAGAAAAGACTGAGGCCTGGTTTAAAGGACATTGCAAGAAGCAGCAAGGCTAAAGTTCCAAAGGCAGTAAATACATAGCTCTGTTTAGAGATGCCTGAGAGGAACGGAAAGCCTCTATTGTCTATTCTTTTATACTTTTGTTTCCTGGAAAACAGAAGGGCGGGGCTGGGTCATATACCTCTGCTGAACAGGCTGCTCTACCTACCTGGGAACAGTGGGGAAGTACCCACCAGGTGTGTTAACCCAGCTGGTACACAAGCCTTCCCACAGGAAGGAAACTCTCTTACACACCGACCATGTTCCTGTGATTTCCAGTAAGTCCATACCTACTGGACTGTAACACACCCACCACTGACTGCCTAGGAAAAAGAGGTAGGCTGCAGTGAAGGAGAGCTAAGTAAGCAGTACAATTTGTCACTGACAACCTTAATGCAAATGTTCCTTCTAACAAGTTTAGACTGCTGAACAAGGACAGTGAGCAACCCTGCAATATGAGAGGGTTTTCCCAAGGAGCTCTCCATCCCTCTAACCCTCCAGACGTTTGGGGAAGAGCACTCACATTTCCTGTAGATTCGGCAAGTCCTCAAAACCAGCAGGGTCAATCTCAGAAAGTTTGTTGTAGCTCAGGTTTCTGATAAAGGGAGAAGAATGAAAGAAAAAATAGTTGAATCAACATGACATTGCACTCAAAATTCAGGAATCTTCTATCTCACCCCTTCAAAAAAAACTAAGCCCTCTCCCTCATGATTGCTCCTATCTCATGCATTATTTTAAGTAACCTTACACTGAGATTTACAGATATATCTCCTCCACACATATCCATAAACAAATCACTGTGGATATCTCAAATCACTTGAGATCGGCTAAACTCAAATGAATTTTAATAGATATTATTCACCCCTTAGCAACTTTTAAAGAAATTCTAAGGTAAGCCAGTCCTCTACCTACATTAGAGTGTGCTGGTCCAAGGCTATTCTAAATGGTACTTTTTAATTAATGTTTTACTAAAGCATCAAACAGGATCAAACAGTACTAAAGAAAAAAAAATGACCCTTCATTGTCTAAAAATCAATGGTTCTCAATCAGGACTGGCACCTGGCAACGTCTGGAGACATTTTCAGTTGTCATGACTGCAGGGAAAGGGGTGTTTGTTACTGGCATCTGGTGGGTGGAGGCCAAGGATGCTGCTAAACATCCTCCATGCACAGGACAGCCCTTTACTACAAACAATTATCTAGCCCTAAGTATCAATAGTAATCTTAAGAGGTTGAGAAACCCTGGTCTAAATAAGAACTTAAGACAAAAACTCACATGTATAGTCAAAGTTGAAGGGACTGTTTAGAAAGTGAATACTATGAGATCCTAATCATGAATCTATATGTGAACACAGCATTCCTATCACCAACGGATAAATATTGGAAGTGATAAATCACACAGGATCCAGGAGCCATGGTCGCAGGAAATTCATGGTTGGTGTTAACCAAAGGCAGTGAAAACCACACACGTCAAAAACCTTCTGAAGATGATGGCATCTGTCACAATTATTCAGAACTACATCTCTTTCTCCTTCACTACCAGCCCCTCCAAGCTGCATCCTTAGAGGGAGACATGCAACATGGGAAATGTGTGGTCAGGTGAGCTTCTCAGATCACACTCTCAACACAGGCCAGGTTAATTAATCTTTTAGGAATAAAATCCACAGAGATGTGGTCCACCTGGGCCGCATTTATGGCACACTGTTTCTTGCTCCCTGCCACCAAAATATACCCAGTCCTGTGTAAGTAGAAAGAGATTAACATTTTTCATCTCAGCTATTAATTCCATTGACATTACTGCCAATTAACAGTAATAACTAGTTATGAGTTTAAGGTCTAGCTCTTAAGGGGCACAGTTTCATCACATAAGCGGCAACTATCTTTTAAACTTACTCCAGAGACACTGCAATCAATACTAACCTAGAGCTGATAGCCATTTCACTGTTAACTAAAGACATTCATTTAAATAAAAGTCCAGCTACACTTGCAATTAATGGTACATCTGTGTCCGGGCAATAGCCTGAATTAAAAGCAATTTGTCCAGAGATTATGTTATTATAAAAAACTGAAGGTGGTAATTTTTAAAACCACATTTTGTGTGAGCTTATCTGTACTTGGGGGTATTTATGATTGAGTACACAGAAATGAACAGGTTAGACTTGGAAAAGAACATCCACAAATGGAGAGAATTCATCCACATCAGCAAAAGGACTAGATGGAACGAAATTGTCTGCTATTCTGAGCAAATTATCATAAAAAGAGGGAAACTGGAATATCGTTTCTGGGTCTAAAGATACTGTGAGCTTACGATGACTGTAAGATTTGTATCACCATAGGTAATGCAAGTTGTTGAGCTGCGTGAGACATCAGAGAATGATTCAGAAACCACAAAGGCACCATCACCCCACCAGGTGTGGAATGAGGACGACAGAGCAGTCAGTACCTGCTTGTCAGCCCTTCTAAAGGGGCATTTGCTCCTGTCTCTACAAACAAGTCTTTTCCATTTTCAAGAGAAACTCAAACTTGGAATTCTTATATGAAATATTTTCAATTCTTAAAAAAACAAAAAAGTAACCCTGGATGGGCCAAACAGAACATATGTGAAGGCCACATTTGGGTTGAGGACCACCAGTTCTCAACTGCTCATCTAAGCCACTGAGTCTTGAGATGATTAGGTTCAAATGAATGGCTTGTTTCTGGCTTATACATTAGTAGCCAGGGGTAGAGCTGGGGTTCACAGGATCTGAGTCTCAAGCAATCAAATGGTGGCCCCATTTTCAACTACCTAGAATAAAATCACTCCATGGCTACTTGAAAAAGGATCTTCCATAAGCTAGTCTTATCAAGAAACCAAGCAGCATCAGGACCTAACACTGAGATCCCAGTAAGCAGCAATGAACATGAAGATATCTGTAAGTGGAAATTAAAGCTCTCACTAGGTCGGCCTGGATGCAGTGATGCTTCAACTTCCAATGAACTAGGAAAGCCGCATACCAACAAATGAGTGTCAAGCAGACTGGCTTTAAAGGGTAACTCTCTGCTCAGAGTGCCTACTTGCAATTACAGAGAGAAGAGAGAAGAGGCTGAAGTTAAGGTCCCCTGGAACAGCTTCTACTTTTGGACCAGAGCTGCCTAGCTTTTAAGTCTGAGAAGTGACTAATCCTGCAACCCAGGACAACCTGTTGATCCTCAATTGCTTGACCAGGAAATGGGGAAAATATTTACTATATTCTCTCTGACGAACATAATCTGAAATAAAATCCTCAGAGAAATTTTCTTGTTTGCTCATTTGAGGGAGACAAATTCCCAGCATAATATTTTTTTTATTGCGGTAAAATATACATAACATAAAATTTACCATCTTAACCATTTTTAAGTGTACATACAGTTCAGTGTCATCAAGTACATTCACATCGTGTGCAACCATCACCATTATCCATCTGTAGAACTTTTTAATCTCCAACCGAAATATAGTACCTCTTAAACAGTAGCTCCTCATCCTTCCCCATCCCCCACTCCGGGCCTGATGAACCCCATTCTGCTTCCTGTTTCTATGGAATGTGACTACTCTAAGTGCTTCCTGTAAGTGGAACCATACAGTATTTGTCTTTTTCTGTGTGGCTTATTTCACTTAGCATAGTATCCTCAAGGTTTATTCACACTGTAGCATATGTTAGAATTTCCTTCCCATTTGAGGTTGAATAACATTCCGCTGTATATATGTATGTGTGTGCGTATATACATATATATGTGTATGCAGGTGCACACACGTGCACATGCACACACACACATTTTGTTTATCTGTTCAGTAGTTGATAGGCATTTGGGTTATTTCCACCTCTTGACTATTGTGAATAATGCTGCTATTAACACTGGTATAATTTTTCTACCACAATTTTTAAATAAAGTTGTTTAACCCTTTGACTGCTATGGTTACTGACATTCATTTTTCAATGATTAAAAAACTACATACATTTATTCAACCCAATAAGTATGCAGAGAGGGGTGTGAATTCTCATTTCAGTTCCTAAAAATAATCAAAGGGTTAATCAGTAAAAAACCTTTAACAAGGGTTTTCTTTCAGGTGGCAGCTGACATACACACAAATCTAAAGCATCTCACTTATTTCTACAAACACCATCACCCCTTACCCGGCAGGACATCTCAATGTGTCTTAAGTTGAAGGTTTCAGATTCTCCTGTCAAAACAATTCATCTGTCAGCAGGACAGATGCTGTCAAAAGCATTTCTATACCTTTCAGTAGCAAAGAAGAGCAGAAAGAAATCTCAGGGAATTTAGTTACTGCCAATTGCAGCTTTCATTAAACATTTTGTCAGTCATTGTCATAACACAAATTTTCCCTATTCCTATACAAAGGGTGCACAAATCTTTGAACAATTGAGCCCAGCCATAGATATTCTTTCAGCTAATCTGCTGAAAGATGACCGTCCAGCCTACCATTTGCAGAACACACAAGAGGCACCTCTGCCGAGAACAGCTCAAGTTTTATCCAGGTTTTATTTGTGTCTGAAAAGCAAAATGTTTAACAGTGCCCAACAATAATCTGCCTGCTGAGCATTTTTCCTAACGAGGCTCCCTACCAACCCTACAGAATTGGAAGAGCTAAGACTTTAAATAGCTGAGAAATCCCCACCAGTATGTAAACCTGTGGTGTCTAATACCATAGCCACCAGCCACCCAGCTACTGATGTTTATATTTAAACTACTTAAGATTATATAAAATTAAAAATTCCCTTCTTCATCTGCACTAGCCTCAGTGTAAGTGTTCAACTGACACAGGTGGCTAACGATGACCATACTGCATGATGCAGACAGAGGACATTTTTGTCATCGTTGAAACATCTATTAAACTGTGCTGTATCATGGAATAATCAATCAATATTTCTAAATCATGAAATCATCAACAAATATTTAAAATGAAATGGCATTTATAGGACGAACTTAGATTTTAACAACAAATTTAATTTCCCAATAATTCAAGAGCTTTGTTTAAAAATGTATTAGGGGATGGACATAGACATTAGCCCATATCTTTTAAGGACATAAAGTTCTTAACCATCCCAACAGAAGAAAAGGACTTTGAAAACTCATTTCACTAGGAAGACACTCTCAATAACAACAAAATGTCTCTGAGACTAATTCTATAGACTTAATAAGTATTTACATAATCTGACCAGCATCTTCCTGGATCATAACCAGAACCACCTATTACAAACTTGGCAAAGGCTATTCAAGGCTGTCAAACAATAATTCATTGACTTCTTGGAAGTTGAGGGGTAAAAAGTTCCTTTTGCTTTGGAGTAAGCTGTAGTGAGGAGATAACCCCAACATCGTTGGATGACATAATTAGCACTTCGTCCTCAAAAATAGGCACTGCTCACAAACCAGACAATCCAGACAAAAACCTCTCGCTCCAAAGAGCAGCACAGTACATGGTTGTACTTTTCAACATTAATAGGAATCATAATTTAAAGTGGAAGGAACTAGTCTTAAATCTGTGACAATCATTCCCTGGGGAAGGAGGTTTTCATACTCAGTTTGGTTTCCAGGCCAGGCTATTTCCCATTACTCAACCCCGTTGGGACTCCTGAACATCACTGTACTTTGCATATGTTAAGCTTCAGATGTTTGCTAAACTGAATAAGATAGCCAGAAAGAAAAGTGTGAGGCAATCCAATGATCCAACTATTGAGGCGCCTAGAACTAGCCTGGAAATCTCGTTTCTCAAGAAACTGTGGGTTCCAGCTAGACAACTCTTCTTAACCTTAGAAATTGCACCATTTGCCACCATTTAAGAAAGAGTCACATGCTTAGGGCTAACTGGGAAAAAGGGATCAGTCCTTTCAAGGGGTGTGGGTAAAGAAGAACATACAACTTTGTTAAAGTTATTTAATCCTTTAAACTTTGAAAGCTGTTTCTGCTGCTTTTTTGCCTTCTGAGGAATTATATGTAGTACACATCGAGTTCCAATGAAATCACCACATTATGCTCCCTATGAGGGTTTGAGAAAAAGAGAGTTCTTTTAAAATCTAGAATGTTAGATGTCCTTATTTTTTTTTTCTATTGTGATGTTTTCCCCTCATTAACCAAACACTACAACTAAACAGCTTAATAATACACATTAAAGTGTTATATTAAGAATGAAACTGCATGTTAAACTAGAATCATTCTTGTAGCATCCTCACCCAAAAATTCCCACTCAGGAGAAGTTTCTGTATGTGCTGCCATCTTTCTTCAGTAAGCTAAGCAAGCAACATATTCTCTAAACTGAGGCTTGGAAAAAGAAACACATTTTGCAAATAATAAAATCCAAAAATCACTCAGATATTAATCAATATTATTAACAGAGCATTTTGTAAGCTTTTGGTCGGTTATATTTAAGAAAGTCAGTAATGAATCACAATTACCTCAGTTTTTGAAAATGTCACATAGAAATTCTCTGTGCAAATAAGGCTTCCAGCAATTCAAAAGAATAGGCACTAGACATAATATAAGGACCCCAGAGTCACCATCGACTTTTATTCCTTAAAATCTGCTATAGAAATCAGTGTGGGCCTCTGAATTCTGATGCTTAAGACATTATCTGAGAGAAGTCACCATGCTGCTTCCATAATCCCAGGCGTCTCATATGTGCCCTAATAGTGCACCCATCTTACACCAACCTATGGTTAATTTAAACACAGGTCTAAGTCTTTGTCCTTTAGCACCCAACAGATATCAAATTCAACAAATATTCATTGAGTGTTTGCCTACAATGTATACTGTGCTGTGATAAATTCTGACACAAATTAAGATGAGATTTTAGTCCACGACCTTAAGGAGTTTACAACCTCCTGGTCAGATAAGACTCTGGAGCAAATAATTACAGCCAAACGTTCTAACATGGCAAGCATCTTATGAATGGTAGACCAGGAGCTGCAAATTGGTGGCTTTTGGGCCAAAGATGGACTACAGGGAAATTTGTTTCTGACTGAACAGTGTTTGAAGAAACTGAAGGTTTTGACCAAAAAAATATAAAAGCTTCAGTTTCTCTTGAAAATAATCACTGAGCCAGCATTCCTGATAGCCAACGATCAGTTACATTTATTTAGTAAGTACTCCAGTTGACCATAGACCTCTCCACTCCAATTGTCTCACCCAGGTCCTCCTTGCTCAGTTGCAGCATTTGTCTGGCCCCTGTAAGCATGAGTCTGTCATCCCCAGTATGGACACCACTGATTACAGATGTCTTCGGAGCAGGGAATATCAGTATGATAAGAAAGGTCTGTCAGAAAAAGACCTTAGTTAGATCTGGAAAAAGGGTAGAAGAACACGGATTTTGAGGAAGTATAACAGAAAATAAGGCCAGAAATGTTAAATAAGGCACAGAGGGTATAAAGTATTTAAAAAAAGAAAGAAAGAAAAAGAAAGAAAGAAGAAAGTCAAGTCAGGAAGTCAGGGCTTCCTAGAAAGCAGAGGGGCAAGACACAAACAGTTTTAAGGCAAAGTCAAGAAAAGTAGCCAGATCTACAACCTACTAGGCAGTACTAGTCAAGGGTTATATAAACCTTAACAAATCACAGGGCCAGGTCCCTCTTGAATGTTAATTTATAGGACCATTTCCACAGCACCAGAATATCTCCTTGTCCAACTACTTAAAGTTTTGACTAAAACAGCCCAGAGGGCTACCACCACTGAAGGCAATCAGTGTTTGCCTTCTATAGCATCCCTTAAAACAAGAGATTCTGGGATCTGGTTTTCCTACCCAACTAAGATGTTGGCTAAAGGGAAACAAAGTAATTGGGTGTGACATGGTTTCGTTATTTAAGCACTCTCATGCTTGGTTGTGTGGTGGTACTGGGCAGAGCCCACAAATTTCCCGCAACAGTCTCTCATTAAATATGGTATGTGCATCACTAACCTCTAAAGATTAATTAACTTAATTAAGAGGAGGCATTCCAGCGCACCAGCTCTGCATTTGGTGGGCACTTCACAAACAAAGGGAATTTGCAAAGGGAATAGCTGCTGGCCACAGGCTGACCCTCCTACAAAGGGAATACCACCCATTACCACTCCAGCAAGGAGGAGATACCTACAGCCACCATTTAGTTTTACTATTAGAGAACTGGCTTTGCAGGAGACTTGGAAATGAGCAGGGAGAGCAGAGGGGTCAAGAGTTTGGTCAACTATTCTCTACTTCATCATCTCTTAAAAGGGATCACAAATTTGCCCTTTCAGAGTCCTCAAGCTTTACGAGACTTTCCAAACTCATCACCTCCACAATAGGACCCTTTCACCCTTTCTAGACACCATTCAGCACACAGCTTAATCTTGACCTAAAAGCCTGGCCATAATGCAAGACGGAGGGTGGTCAGTGCCTTAGAGCCAAGTGCTCCCTTCCCCCATCAATCTCTTCTCATATCCTGAGGCACCAGGCACTGCAGTGAGAGCAGAGGGCTTATCAGTCATGACCCAGAGGGGACAGAAAGTGCAGCAAGGACCGGTGCTCGCCTCTGGCAACACATTCAGAGGCCAGGATTTGGACAGAGGAGGATTCTCCTAAATGGAAACCTTGCTCTACTGAAGCAGGAGATGGGTGACTCTTGCTTCTGTAGTAGTTAAACAAGCCAGGAAAAAGGAACAGGAAGTGAGGGACACAGTAACCAAGTGTATAAATCTGGAATCCTCAGTTTGCCACATGCTTTGTAAAGTGTACCAGTACCCTTCTGGTCGTGGATTAATGTTTTCCTTTCCTGACACCTTCACCTGTAACCCTCTACCTCTACAAATGTCTACTTTGAGGATATTAACTTCCTGTAAAACCACCATTGCAAAATATAGAGTGTTAATTAAGTGTGACATAGCCTTAAAATTCATTAATCTGGGGTTTACATATGAAAAATGCAAACTAGCAACATCTTATGAACACTTCTTTGATTGAATGTGTCACCCAACAGAATCTGTGTAAAAGCTGGCACTACTACCAACCATCAGTGATACTGGGATCCATTTCCTTTCCCAATACACTGAAATGATTCTTCACTTAACAGTGAGTGATTTCATGCTATTTGTGTCCACACATAAAGGTCCTGAGAGGAACTTCCCTATCAGACAGGAAAATAGCTATTTTAATACAAAAAAAATTTAAGGGACGAATGACATAATGGGTGTAACAACCTTCCAAGGTGAGAGCTGTCATAAGGAAAACCCTTTGGGACGAAAGAGGTTCCTAGGAGTGTGCTTTGGAGTCTCGTCAGCTTCCACTTGAACTTACATGCATCATTCATTTTTCTAACCGAAATTACACCCACGACTCATTAATGTCTCTAACATTTCTGTGCCTGTGCGAAGCTCAAGCATCCAAAATCTATAAAGCTAATACAAAAATCCAAGTTTACTTGCATTTGCCACAATATTTGACATTCTAGATAAAGTACAAGGTTCCTTCAAATATTATCAAACATTCTCAACACTATCTTCTAGGTTTTCAATATCATCTTCTAGGTTTGTAATATCAAATATTATCTCCAAGGTTTATCCCCCCTTCCTTTCCCAGCTACCTCAACACTTAAAAATGAAGATCACTCATATATACAGAACAGACCCCTGATATGGAGTCCACCAAATTTGAAAACTGAATTTACCCACGACTTTTCAAAAATACATCTGCTGTATTACAAGGAGGCATGCAAGGGTCTCTAGCTAAGTATTTTTTAAAGAAAATGTGCAGTTTTAAAAGGTCAGCCTCCTGACTAACAGTTATGTTGCTGACTTTATTAGTTAGCTTATCGACTTGAGATCTCGTTCTGTCAATTTTTCCATTGTGCTTTTTAAAGTTTATATGTGTCATGAAATGCCTAGCTGAAGCCAAAAGGCAACGTTTTTCTTTCTACGGTACTAAGACGTCATGAAACACTTAAAAGCTCGTCTCCATCATTTTCTCAGGGCCACAGTGACTTCTCTGGCTCTGGTTATTGAAAAGATACTAAGTGAAAATGCAACAAACATAGTATTTAAGCATGTATTACTTTACAGACTGTTTTCTGCTATTAAAATATAGAACTTCCTGTTCATTGAAATTATGAACACAAAGAATCAGTTGATGTGTGTGACCTCCATTCTTGAACATATTAAAATTTTACTATGTCAAATGGAAAACTAGCCATGAAAATGAGCCACAATATACTTTCATTTATTAAAATTTTAAAAAAGCATTCATCAAGTCCTCTAAAAATGATTCTTCACCTCTTCCATAATGGCCATCTACATTCACCAACCAAGGCCAGTGTGCATCCTAAAGTCAAGAGCTCCTTTCTCTTTCTCTCTCTCTTTCTCTCTCTCTCTCTCTCCCTCTCTCTCTCTCTCTCTCTCTCTCTCTCTCTCTCTCACACACAGACACACACACGCACAGACACACACACATCTTGACAGTTTGCAGTTCCAGGTGATTTGCTCCCAAAGATGTAACTTAAAGGGTGGATCCTAGCAGTAATTTCACTTGCTGAACTATACCTTAATCAAATAATGAATACTGGTACCTATGGGATGTTAGTTCATTTTTAAAGTAAATACTAGCAAAGGTGATTAAAAGTTCTCCCAAAACTCAATCATAAATGACTCCTTTTAGAGTCCCAAGTACAGGCTATTGAAACTTCAGAAATACCACATGGACTTCTAGATACTCCATATCCTCTGTGTGTGATAGGAAGAGACAAGAGCCATTCAATTCCCACCTCAGCAAGAAATCAGGGGTGACACCAAAACTAGACATCAATAAGATCAGCTACATCAAGCAGCCTCCCTATAAACAGCTAGGACTTCTTTGCCTAATACTTGTTGTCATAAACACATGATCCCCCAAGCTTCTAACATTTCTTTTTAAAGATGACTTAAGCATACTCCAGTTGGTTAAAGTCTATGTTCAACTTGCTTGAGTCAAGTAACTACACCGTATCTTCCTTCTAATAGCATGCTACCTTGAGAGAGGTGGGGAGGTTGACTTGCCCCTGCATATTTCACACTAACAAAACTGGCATCATAAGTTCCAAGCCCAGAGATACAGGGATCAAACAAAGTATGGTTCAAGGTGTGGCACAGTTTGCTCGATATGGTATTCAGCTGTGACATCTAGCCTGTCTCAGCTAAGACTCCCCAAATGGCTTTCCTTCCTCCTCATTCCCTTACACTTGGTTCTGAAATACTGTCAAAAAAAAAAAAAAGGTGCTCCAATCCCAGGTCTGGTCTGCATGGCCAATCATGACTCTGCAAAACCATGCTGGCAACTACATTTACTTACAGCAAATGCAACCGGGATCAATAAGCCAAAGCAGGTTAGGATTTGGATAGGTTTAAGCTTGCACAAGCACAAAGAGAAAACCACTCACTTTCAAACTCAAAGAACTATGGCAGAAAGCACCTGCACAAACTTGTCAGGGTGGTTTATAAGGTCACAAGCACCTCAGAAAACATCTTTTATTCCTAAGGACATGAGACAAATGGTAGGCCTGTCACACTGCTGGTGTCAATATTTATCTAAGGCCTAGGTATTCATGATGGTAGAAACCAGGCACTTTTCAATTCACTCATTCACATAATTTGCCACTACAAAGCCCAAAACAGATTCATTTACAGCTTGAATTTCTTTTCTCCCATTTCCACATAGGAGGCTGGCTGCAGGGCCTATAGTCTATGTCAGCAATAATCCCAGCATATTGAGAATACAGTAGTCTATGTAATCCAGAACTGCCAATATCAAATGGCATTGCACCTGAGGACAATGAAGAGCTGGGGAAGGGAAACAAGGCGCCTGCATTCTCCCTTCCCATGGCATGCATATTTTCTGCACTGGAAATGAGCAAAGCTTAGACCCTGCTATATATAACCAAACAAACTCCTAGAGCCACGCCCAGGCATTTCTAAGTGTGACTTATGGCAGGGTTAATCCAGCAACCAACACTCAAAGGTATGTGAAGCTTAAAGGAACACATGCTATTCAATAGCCTTGTTTGGTCAGCTCCAATTCTCCCAAATTCTCTCCACGTTCACCCTTTATGGAGTCTTCCTCCCTTAGGCTTTCTCTTCCTCCAAATAAAGGCCTCTACATAATTCCCCTCCCCAGGTAAAAGTCAAAAGGCATAACTAGTCCATTAATACCAACTTTAGGAGGCCCTTGGGACCTCTGAAAATAGCAGTGCCTCAGTGTAAACCAGGTGCACAAATGGATTCCTCCAAGTCTCTTGTCATCACTCAACGTCCTCAAATCCCCTTTCTGCACTGGGTGCTACGCTGTGGTCCCCCAGTCAGATGTGTTGGCTTCTTCCAAGGAGACACCCTGATTTGGCCTGGTGGAGGCGGCCAACTTCAGGTTTTCATGCTAAGGAAATCTGGGCAGTAGAGAAAGGCGACTCTTTCTCTGGTGACAAATTAAAGAACCTACCTCAAAGCCCTCTTGCAAAGTTGATGGGAAGTAACAGTAAACAGATTTCTTAAGCCATTTTTCTATGATTCACTAAATCTACTTTTCTGATCCCATACAAACAATTCTTCCTAACTGGACAGATATCCCTATTGAACTCCTCACTCAGATTCTGAAAACTTTATGCAGCCCAATAAGGATCATCGTATTTATATCTGCCAATAGGCTGCAAATCACTCCAGTTCCTTCCCAAGCAAAATGCAATGGAAGTGATGAGTTAACGATATATGGTACATGTGCAGTCTGTTAGGGGCCAGCATTCCTACCTCTGCTTTAAATATGCCTGCTGTGTGAAAGCAGGCAAGTACTGAGCCCAAAATCATAGCAGCTGAGGGTGTGGTTAGTTTTATTTTTTCTTATGTAAAAATATACACAACACTTAAGCAGCCAGTATTTCCTCATGCACACTGAAGTTAATAATTCACAAACCAACTGACATTCACCAAGGACCAAAAAATTTAAAGGTGGTTTGTGCAAACACTCCTGTTCTTGCTCTTACTTAACAGCTGGTTTATTTAACCAATGGTTTCTGTTGCCATTAGGGATAGGTAGTACTTCAAAATGTTATGTGTTAAGCCAGATACACCACTACCTGGGTCACCTAGCCTCTGGGTTTTATGCTACCCAAACTCCAGCAATTATTTTCCTCACATGAAAACAGGCAATTCTAGTACAGCAAAATTATCCTAGTTTGCCCATAAGATTTTATTGTAACCATGCTCTCTCATTTCTAATCTGGCCCCTTCAAATGGACAATCCCCAAAGACACCAACGCCCGAAGGAGAAATAGGTATGGTTGAAATAGCACTCACCAAAGAGGCAAGTGCCTGGATCTCAGACCAGACTGTCTTATCTACATTAAGAACATGTGCATCTGTACCTCAATCACCACCTCCTCCCACCAAAAAAAAAAAAAAAGGAGAGCCTGATTCCCTCTCCCCTCTGACCTTATACTTTCCACCTCTCTTTCTCGATCTCACTTAACTTCACTGTGTATGTGTGCTGAGAACGGATAAGGGAGAGGCAGTCGAAGGAAGGCTTCTCCAGCTACTATTTGAGTGTCTCCAACCTTTCGCAGGAGAGGATTACCAGTTGGTAGTGGTGGTGGTTTTTCCACCAGAGGAAATTAAACCTAGGGAGTATTAGTGATCTGCAAGGCTGTGTACTCACCACAAACACATAATTCGCAGCTTGAGTTTAGGAGCCCAAAGTAGCTGCAAGGCCACACGAACACCCACATCATTCTTGTTAAAGAGGTTACACATTAACCACCACACATCTCAAGGCAGATCCTATCACCTCCACACCTCCACACCTTTCACAACCCACCTTTGAAAGGGCTTTCTGGAACATGCTACCATGGAGTTTGAAATAAACGCAGATGGGTCCATTTTTTATTTTTGTTTTTAATAAATAATTTCAGTGGGTGCAGCTGGTCCATAAATGTTATCTGATTAACCCCCAGGGACAGATAATAAGCAAACCCAGAAAGGCAGATGTGTAGACAGCCAACAAATGGATATTTCTACAGGTTTGTGTAGGCAGATGTTTCAGGGACACAGGAAACAGTGCCTAGGATAATCCAATACAGCAGAAAAGCCAGTGGTCACTCACATTTGGTTTGGAAATTAATGAACACAAAAATACTTATTAAACACCTTCTCTGTGCCAAGAATGGCGCTAGTCTCCACGCCCACACTGCAATAAGATAGTCTCTACCCTCATGGAGTTTACAACCAGGAAAAGAAGATGAACACTGAGCAAGGAACCAGAGCTGTGTTCCAAAGGCTACTCTAGAATAAGGCAGCAGCCACCCTTGCCTTGGTGCTCTGGGGAAAGCCCTCTAAGGAAATGTTTAACCTGAGACCAAAAGGATAAAGTCACGCAGAAGAGACATAGTAGCAAGAGCACAGGCAAAGGCCCTGAAGGAGGGAAAGTTTCAGCTGGCAAAGGAACTACTCAGTCCTGTACCATTTGAGCTCAGAAAGTCCCTGGCATCAGGCAACCACGTAGGATGGTAGGAGGCAGGGGAAGAGGGACTTGGAACCACAAGAACTTGTAGCTGAGCCTAAAGGAGCCCACCGTCTAGGGCAGCGAGTCTCACACTTAAGCCTCCAAATCAATGTACCACTTAGCACTGGTTGACATGCAGATTCCAGGGCCCAAGCACCACAAATTCAGACTCTAAGATCAATGGAGGAGTTAGAAAATGCCTACTGGCTGCCTGGAGGACTAACAGAGGGCCACCATGAAATTACTATTCCATTTGTTTAAAGAAATTAGCCCGCTGACCAGTCTACCTAAATCAGCAGATCTCAAAGGTGGGCTGTCAATGTCTTTCCAAAATGTACTTGAAAGACCTCCTCTCAAGCTCCCCACCACCATCCAGAATTCCTAGCTCCATCCACTTGGTTCATCCAGAATGAGACCTTAGAGTATGAAATTAAAAACAAAAGGCAGAAGATGTGATCCTCTACATCCAGTCTCAAGGTTCTAAATGCTGGCAGAGTTTTAGTACAAACCTCCTTAGCAAGCCACTCTTGGTTCAGTTTCTTGCTATAAAAGAAACCACTGCAAGGTCTCAGCTTCCTTTCCCCATTAAAAGCCACGAAGGCCATACTTTTCAATTAGCTGTGTCAGCCCACCACTCCAAAGCTGCCCAAGTTCAATATGTCTTTCTTCTCCACAGCTTCCGGTCTCCACCAAACACTTCACACCTCCCTATTGTAAACCTGTCGAGAGCAATTACCCTGCCTGCGTTTGGACAGCCTCAGTACTGCACTTCTGTCTAATTTATAGCTGCAAAGCTCTGTCGGCAAAAGCAGGCTTGCCCTGGAGCAAAGGAATTGCAGAGAAAATGGTCAGACGTGACTATAAATGTGTATGCACAAGAGGACAAATTCTCCCGTTTTAGTAGCAAACACTGTGTAATGAGCTCTCCCAAAGAGTCTGAAATCTGGATTCATTGCAAGAATAACCACTGTTCTCTTCTGCCACATTTCCTCCTTTCCTGGGATTACAAACATGAAGCTAAGTAAACCAAATAAATCAAGCAAGTATTGTCCATTATATTTCTTTCTACCTAAAGATCTTAAAAGTCTTAAAAATAAAATTCTGTAGTCTACAGCCATGCTACCCTGAACAAGCCCAATCCCATCTGATCTCTAAGCAGGGTCGGGCCTGGTTAGTACTTGTATAGGAGACCACCTAGAAAGACTAGGTGCTGTAGGCATAAAAAATTAAAAAAATAAAGGAATGTAAGCTGACAAGGTCCTTGCAGTCTGTGAGGTCAACCAAGGGTTACCTCACCTAAAAAAAATAATAGTAAACAAACAAACAAATAAATAAAACTCTGTTCACCTAAGGAAGGAAAAACAGAGAAAAGCATGTCTACCTGGGCAATATCTAAACCACTGAAAATTGTACCACCTATCTCTTTCTAAAATATGCTCTGCTTGTAACTCAACAATAAAAAGACAAATGACCCAATTAAAAAATGAACAAAGAAACTAAATAGACATTTCTCCAAAGAGACATCAATGGCCAACAAGCAAATGAAAATATGCTCAGCATCATCAGTCATTAGGGAAATCAAGCCAAAACCACAATGAGATTCTACTTCACACCACTAGGATGGCTGTAATTAAAACAGACAATAACAATTATTGGTGAGACTGTGGAGTAATGGGAACCTTCATATGCTGCTGATGGAAGTCAAAAGGGTACATGCAGCCTCTCTAAAAAACAATCTAGCAGTTCCTCAAAAAGTTAAACACAGAGTTACCATATGACCCAACAATTTCACTCCCCTAGGTATCTACCCAAGAGAAATGAAAAAATACATTCACATGACAACTTGTACATCAATGTTCATAGCAGCATTATTCATAATTGCCAGAAAGTGGAAACAACCCAAAGTCCATCAACTGATGAATGGTTAAAGAAAATGTGATATATCCATATAATGGACTATTATTCAGCCATAAAAAGGAAAGAATTGCTGATTCATGCTACGACATGGAAGAACCCTGAAAACATTATGCTAAGTGAAAGAAGCCAGCCAGAAAAGGCCCTGTATTGTGTGATTCCATTTCTATAATCTAGACTAGGCAAATCCATAGAGACAAAAAGTAGATATTGCCTGGGGATGAGAGGAAGAGTGAGGAGGGACTGCTAATGGGCATGGGATTTCGTTATAGGGTCATGTTCTGGAATTAGTACTGATGGCTCTACAACTCTATGAATATACTAAAAACCTTTAATCACATAGTTTAAAAGGATGACTCTTATGATACTTAAATTACATTTCAATAATTCTATTTAAAAAAAAAAAAAAGACTGCTTCCTTAGCAGGCTTTCAAAATTCCAGATTAAAAATTCCACATAGCCATTTATATACCAAAAAATTCAGAAATAACCTTTTCCTCTAAATGCTAGTAGATCAATGAAATGGGGAGCAAGCAAAATATCCACATTTTGGAAGCTAAAGACATGACACCACCTTCAAAAGTCACTCCCTCCCAATTAGTTCCTTCTGCTTCCTAAACTGTTCTCCACCATAGCTCTGCCCATGAGTTCATCAAAAGTGAAAAACTTCACTTACAGTTTATCCTCTCACAGAAAACAAAATTCTCAGGATTTTAAAACAGGATTTTTTTCCTCCTTTGAGTAATTATTTAATAAGGCTGTGAAAAGTAGGGTTTCCAATGGCCAGCCATTCAAAAATTAAGAACAAGCCAAAAGGCTGGAGGAAATGTCACGGCCATGGGGAAAATATAAATTAGTTAGATTAAGGTCTAACTGATTAAGATTTAACCCTATTCTGAGATTTTAGAATAATAAAATACTATTTCTAGAAAAGTCCCTCCAGAGGAAAAGTTGGGGGAGTGGGTATGTGAGACTATTTTAGATTAAACTTTGATGCAGTTGACTAAAAGCAGTTATAAATGGTCAATGCCCTCCCACTACCCTTCCTCTCCCCCGCCCCTTCCCCCCTCCAAAGCCCAGTGCACACACACACAGGTATGATGGTCCTTCTTGGACCACAGCAGGTCCCCTCAGACTTCAGGTACCACACCACGGTGCTGCCATCGCCAGCAAAGTTGTAGTTAACTGGGAAGTCCTAAAGGCTAAAGGGGCCAGGATGCTAACCAACATCAAAGGGATTTCAGTTGCTCCCCTTATGCAATAAACTTCTTTCACCCAACATCATTCACACTTTCAGAGTGCAAAGTTCATTCTGATATTAGTGGCTTTCTCACTTTGTGGCTTTTCTGGCAATTGTCCCTTGGCCTGGTTGTTCATTAATATATAATCAGAACATTTAATAGCATTGTTTCATCTTCTGCAGGGGAAGGAGCTATGATCAATTTTATAAACCCAACATTGTCCCTAGGGTGGGGGAACCACCTTGCAACTGACAAAGAATTCCAAGATGCTCAAATGGGAGGGTGTGTACATGTACACACACACTCACAGAGTTAAGTATTGCACAAGATGTTTTTGATATTCCTACACGGCAAAGAGGTTAAGATTAAAATGTTTATCTTACTACAGAAATTGACTGGGCATTTCTTTCCCTTTAATCCTTTCAACACCAAGTTACTCCTTTCCTTTAAAACCTTTACAGGAAGTAGTGACATTTGCGGCAGGAAGACAAATGAAGGAAAGTCTTGAGTACAATCAGACTAACAGAATGCTGGATAGTGCACTACTTTTACTTTTCAAATCAGACAAACACATTGACAACTTACTTTCGAGACCATGTTTACTTGGTTGAAAGCCACATTCTAAACATGGGCTCAGTTGTGGAAGGGAAGCAAGCTTACAGTCCAACCTTGTTTATGCTCCAAGTAGGTTTGACAGAAAAACCACATCAATTTGTTTTAAAATAATTTCCATTTGCTAGAAGCTGTTCCTGAAGGGTTCTCCGCCACGCTAATCTGCTCTGATTCCTACCAGCTGTATGTAGCAGGCACGGTGGCCACAGGCAGGGCAGCCCGGGCATAGGCAGGCTGGTTCTGCAGGGGCTGCAGCAGACTGGGGCTACATGTGGGGATCTGCGAAGTCATTGAAACATTCCCCTCCAGTACACATAATCAACTTCAGTTTAAGAAGAACACAAAACATTTCCTGGTTCAGAGTCAAAATCTGTGATATATAACAGTGATACATAACACAGAGCAGTTTTCTCTGCCATGACACTTGGGAGAAAGAGGCCTTTCATACTCTCAAAAACACATCATCTCTAGTATTAGGGATATACATTTGTGTTTAAGCCCAAAGTTCACAGTTGAGGGCACAAGATAATTTATTTGTCTAATTGAGCATCAGAAAAAGAAATTTTAAAAGGAAATACAGATTAAAATAATTCAATGCAATTTTCATGTATTAAACTTGTGTATGGTTATAGAAAAAAAGTTTCTAATGTTTCTGAGGGTGCAGGGGCAAATGGGCACAATTTCACACATAAATTGGTGGCCTCTTAGGAGAAGTGGTGCCAAAAGTCTTAAGAATTTGCATATCCAGAACAACTGGGTTCAGTAACTCATCCTAAGGAAATAAAAAATGTATAAATATATATGTGTAAGGATATTTACGAAAAAAGCTAAATGCCCAATATCAGGGAAAGTTTAATTTTGACTTAAATTGTATTTTTTAAAAATGTTTAAAGTTTGAAAAATATTGATGCTATGGAGTCTTAAAAAAGTAGACATTCCGTTGTACACCTGAAACCAATATAATATTATATCTCAATTACATCCTCAATTAAAAAATTTAAAGCAGAATTACAAATGAACAGCTACTCTAATTCTGTATTAAAAAAATATAACCTGGAAATAGTATTCGATGAGATATTACTTGAAATTTACACAACAAAGTGATACTATTAATCGCTTAGTAATGACCATGATTATTTTTTCTTATGTAGTTTCATCTTTACTCAATAAACATGTATCATGTGCACCAGAAAATTAAAAGTAATTCAAATAAAGGCATGGTAACTAGGCTAACAGGTCAATGGTACAAATCCCCTTTAACATAAAGTCACCCTCCTCAACCATCACATCTTACTGGGTACAAAAGGGCCTTCCTACAGAATCACAGCCCAACAACACTTCGATACTTTTAAAATAAACATCTGAGGCAGAGCTCACTGGGCAGAACACAGCTTTCCCACTGCCTCTAGTTAGCATCTCAAGGAGAGTGCCCACACCGGAGGTCTATGCCAAAAGGACCCAGGTTAGAAATCTATCCAAAGTTCCCTGCCATGGAACCTTCTATAAATCTAAGTCGCTACTTTGGATTGAACCATCAAGGGCACGGTAACCTGCCGTTAGTGTTCTTACACCTTGGTCTGGTCAAGGAGAGCAGCCTCTCTCTCTGCCAGCAAAGAGAGAGAAAAACAATCTTGGCCTGGTCGCCCTTTTTGTCAAAGTAGAGTACTTGGTAAAATAACGAAAAGCCAAGCAACCCAAACCAGCTGCCTGGCCAGGGCTCAGCATAAACTGCGCAGAATAACCACAAGGGAAGGGTGTCTAGACAGCCTCAGTCTATGTAAGAAGCAACTCTCCCCTGCAGTGTCAGCTCTGAAAAAGCAAACTCCAAACATCGGCTCCAGCAAAAGAGCAAATGAGAGACCATGTCGACATTTGGGAAATGCACTGTGGGCTCCCTCGCCAAATGCAACACGGAGGAGAGCTGGCCCACCTGCCAAGGACAGCCATCGGAAATCGAGAAGAGAAACGGTGCCCAGGACACCATGTAGGTAAGATACAGGTCACATGCTTCAACTGAAAAAGGGTTTCAGTAACAATACTTGTATACAGGGTTTAAAAGCCACCTTTCCACAAAAGACAGACTAAAAAGACTATTAATTCTTAATGTGGCATGTACATTACCTACCTGTAATCTTTCAACTTTGGTTCTATATGCTGCTTCTTCCTTTCCTTTCTTTTAAGTTTCTCAAAACTAATATTTGGTGGGGACTGAGGAAATCATCAAAGAGGTAAGGCATGTTTAGGAAATGTACAGATAGATGAGCCTAAATTATCCTATGTGTCTGGGAAAAGTATTTCTACAGGATATACAGAACTGCATAGAATGAATGCCAATAGCTCTATCTCCATCAATTTCTGTACTGGGCAATTAATATGGCCTAGGTTTTGTGCTAAATTCTGGGAATATATCTGTAGACCAAAAACAAAACCAGTTCCTGCTTTCAGGGAGCTTATAGACTAACAGGGGAACAAGATAGTAACCAAACATCACATGAAACTTCTGTATAAAGTAGTACAGAATCCTCAGGCAGGAGTCCAACCCAGATGGAAGGTTAGCAATACTTTCCAGGGGAAGAGACATTTAAGGTGGATGAGTAGGAGTATGCAAAGCAAAGAGGGAAAAACATTTTTTTTAGGCAGAAGAAACAGGATATAAGGGACATGTGATGTGCACAGTGTTATAAGGGCCTGGAAAAAATCCCATGTGGTGGCCAGGACACAAGGAACCAGGTAGGAAGGAAAGATGAAGGTGGAGAGTTAGATGGACAGCCAGAGCTTTAGACACTGGGAGTCATGTGTTCCAATTGGCAATTCTGCAAAAACCCCTGTGGCTGGGAGGGGGACAAAACAGATGTGAATAAAAAGCTGTCTATTCCTTGCTAAAGTCTGCATAAGACAAAAAAATACTGTAGAAGAAAAGTTGAATGTAAAATTTATCATACAAAAATCACTGATGAATTCCACTGTTCTTCCTTCCATCTCTCTGCTGCAGTCCTTTTTTTTAATGAAGGAAGGTTAGGGGACAGTGAGCCACTGGTGCCATAGCAGTCTCCCAGAACCACATATATCTCACAGGGCCGCACAACCCAAGGCATGCCAAGGATTTCAGGCACAGAATAAACTCCATCAAGAGGCTAAACTGTTTATGTGTTCCAGAGTTAAAAATACATCAGTCAGGTCAGCGTTAACACCAGGGCCTTATCACCAAGGCTGTTTGTAAGCTGGTTATACAAAGCTGGCCTGTGACTTAACCATCTTTTAAATGTGCCTCGATCCGCAACTTGTCTAACAATCCATCGGTGAGATTACAATAAAGCCACCAAATATACACGCATTTGAGAAAAACACTTTCCAAACCCAAGGATACTTTACTGTTTATAAATAGTTTACTTTTTTTTTATCCCTGAGCATATAATATTCGCAGTTGCTCCAGAAACCAAAGAAACATGGAACAGAAACACAAACCACAACCTAATAGAAACAATAAACAACAGATGGTGAGATATATGCACATGCTACCGCCCCCTCCACGAAAGCGGTACACCAAAAATGGGCTGTGACACACCAGTCTCTCCCAATGAAGAAGCATGCTCTTGAAGATCACATTCAAGATACCACTTATGGAGCACCAGCTCTATGGTTAGAACTGTGCTAAGTAGTTCAGGCCACCAAAAGTTGAAGGACCAATCACTGGCCTCAAGGAATTCACAGACTTGAAAGGGAAGCAAGACAAAGACAAGAAATCAGACAAGGCTAGTCTTACAATATTCTTTCTAAAAACAGTCAAGTGGAATCAGGTTTGAGTTCCAACTCTGGACAGTGCTAGACCCTGGGCATGTAATTCAATCACTTTGGGCTTCATGTATAAGATGGAGGTAATATATTTCATAGTTAAGACAATAATTAAATCAGTTAATGTACATGTGTCTTGCTGCAAATATGTAAACTGCTATCACTGCTATAGTTAAACCTTCCTCAAGCTTCTGTTATGTGTTAGGCCCTCTTCTAAAAATTTTAAAGTATTTCAATTTTGTTCTCAGAACTAGTGAGGTAGGCACTACGAATATCCTTTTAACATAAGAAGAAACTGAGTCAGAGAGAAGCTGGGTAAATTGCCCAAAGTCACCCTGGAAGCTGGGCTCCAGAGCCACGGTTCTTACTGTTGTGCCACCTAACAATATGGCTGCTTCATCCCCACTACTACCAGACCCGTGCAATGAAGTAGGGCTTTGTAGAGGATAAGGACACAATGTTATCTCTCCTAGTAGCCACTGAAACACTGCACCGTTCTGGGCTTTTCACTGGTTAACAAAACTTGAACGTATTTGAAGAGTTCAAGACAAATAAATTCAGACTTACGAGTCACATTTGCCTGAACTCATGAGTCCCATTATTTGATGTTTATGAAAAAAATTTAAATGCCATCTGTCTCAAAACAAAGGGGACAGGTCTCAATAAATAAGTGTGGCTGTCATATTGTTTCCCCTATTTGAACATGTCTATTTTAGGTATCACAATCTCATGGTCAATTATTCAGCCAATTTTACCTCGGTGCTCATTTTTTAATACTCTGACCAGAATTTTCCAATTACACTGTAACTTTAAGCTTTTGTGTTTCTTCTACATTTAAGAAGAATGCCATTTCCCAATATATAACTCCCAGATGTAGAATTCACAGATGATTCATCTCATAGAACAAGTGTTTGGAGCCATCAGCTCCAAATAGAGGAAAAACTTGGAATCCCCTTCTCCCTCAAAGTAAGAACTCGCCTAGATCTGCTTTGCTTAACAAAGTCTGTTTTCAATTATATTTCCAAATTCTTTTAACAATAACTGCATGGCGTCTGGCACCAACACATCTGATTCTTTGAAGTGGTTCTCAAGCTGAAAGTAGAAATTAAAGAGAAAGGGGAAAGAAAGGGAGGAACATCCATAATTTTTCCTTTAGGTCAAATATTCTCTGCAAAAGTTCTCTTTGACGTGTATCAGACAATCCACAAGCTATAACTTATCACTGAAGGTCTACACAGCAAGGAGCACCAGTGATTAAAGAAAGCCTCTATATTTATTCCTCTACATGGCTCTTCATGGGAATACATATCCTCAGCACAAAGAAAATGGCCTTTACACCTTATATCTAAATTCCAAAAGCACTTTTGTTAAGTCCTCCACACAGGTTAATTAGAAATAATCACAATTAACTTGATTTTATTAACAAATGTCACCTAATAATTTTAATAAACACTAGAATTTAAAAAAATAAAATAAAAAAGAAGTAAACCTTAGAACCCTTTTGAGAAAGAATGAAAACACAGGATCACTTCTGTCCAGAAAAAAATGTACCAGGCCCAAAGAAGGAAAGTCAATAAACAATTATCGAGGGATTCCTAGGTACATGAAATTGAACAATCCCTGCTGCTTTCAAGTCTAAGTGGAGGAAAAAAATAGGGATGTGTGAAAACTTACCCAAGTAGATCGACTGAGAATCCACTAGGAGAGGACAATCAATCAATCAATTCACCAGAACCAAGTCAACTGAATAACAGAATGCCTGACATTGACAAAAGAGGCTTGTGGAAGGGTTGAAGAATTATTTGGCCTATTTTGATCCAGAAAGCACACGGGAAAAGGCCACCTTTAGGTCTTAAAGGGAGAATGCTAAAAAAGAAAAAAAATCAAGTTCTTTGGACTATTTGCTTTAGTCCTAAATTAGTTCCTAATTCCTGTGAAAATTCCTGTCAAGTTCCAAACCACTAATTACGGCTCGAACTTCACTGCATTTTATCTGTATCCCCAAACAGGTTCCAAATTCCAAGGACTTGTTCTAAAGAAAAAGAGGAAAAATCCAAAAGTTTCGCCTTATGAAAATTTATGTGGCAAAGAATGAATGGAAGGAAGAGAAAAAGCCCAAGAATTTCCACCGAAGGCACTAACAAACTCCATGTGGAATAAAGGTGGATATTCAGAACACAGAAAATAAAAGCTCTTAGATTCTGCATGATAAGTATTTTAAGGAGTCCAGTTATAACAGGGATCATAATTTTCGAGAACAGTTTGATCAAGAGGAAATCAATGAAAACCCAGGCAAATAGATAGATGTGGTATAAATCTGATCCCCAAAAAAGCCCAAATATGGAGAAATCAAGCCACTGGACTGCACATACCAGGCTGCTGAGTTTCCACCTTGAAAGACACACACGAAAGATCTCTCTGGTAAAAGGGCTGAAAGCTACTCTGATATCCACCATGTTCCCTGAATATAGTCGATGACGAACCAGCTTATAAAGGATACACAGGGAACTGTGTAGCTGCCCTTCCTTTGGCAATTACTACTGAATCTGTTACAGGTAGTCCACCTGCTACAGGTAGTCCTCCTTGTCATTTAATGCAATTTATTGGTATCGCCTATAACTGTCTTCATCCCAATTATGTACTGAAGGCCTGTTTGAGAGATGCTGCCTGAAGTGGCCCTAAGAGAGAGATAAGTGACTGGAAAAATATGCACTTAATTCATTTCCATTTCTAATCTAAATTCTTAAAAGCTAAATGAAGGATCTATAGTAGGTCTGCACCAGCTTCCATAGTTCTCTTTGGGCCAAAGGAAGGAAAAAGGAGAGACCAATCAAAGAAATACCATGAAGTATTTGCTCCCCTTAAACAACACCTATGGGCCCACAGAAAGTTCCCTCAGGGAAAATGCCCCCCCACACACACACACCCTATTTCCCTTTGCTGCCCAAGGTTCCATTTGAAGATTCCATTCAGGAGTACTGAAATATAAGAATTACCTTTAAGTAAGTATCTTAGACACATGGATCAATTTACTAATTCTTATCAAATGAGTAGTAAGTTTATTCCCTCTTTGCTTCTATTAGGATAGAATCATAAACCTGAAAAAAAGGAGTCTTATAAGTCATACATCTCTTTACAGGAAGGAAATTAATTGATTAGCCCAAGGTCACACTGCCAATCAGGGGCAGAGCTAAGACAAAACTCCAAAATCTCCTGACCCAGCCATGGGCTATTTTCCCATCCTACCACAGGCCTGCCTTCATAGCTTTAAGAAAATTAATTTTTTTCAAGTCCATAGTTTTTATTCCTCTTTGGTCAAGAACCTCTTAAGAAGCTTAATGAAAATGTGAGCTCCTTTCTGCCCAGAAAGATAAACTGAGCTCTAAGACTACATAATATATAATAAATATATAATAAAGTTCCCTAGATATCCCAAAAATAATATTTGCCAGTCTTTATTTTAGGACAGTCTGGAATTCAATAAAGTTTGATTATTTCTAAGTACTGTTTCAAATGAACTTGTGAAAGAATCCAAAAATCTCCATAGAAGAGTTCCAAATTTTTCTCCTGGGCTAAGCACATCCTCAATAAGACCAAACCACCCTGTGGCCACGGACACCAAGTCCAAGAAAATATTCCAAGGAATTTGGGATGAGGCAGACATTAATAGTTGCAAAACATTTGCGTTTCCTTTCTGTATCTCTTCTCCGAACTCAGAAGGAAACCCTGTCCCATTCAAGCTGCATCTATCACTTTGCTGCATCAACAACCAACTTCCTGGAAGCAATGAGCTCTTCTGGCTGTTTATAAATTTTGCAAGCACTGGGAGCTTGTATGCCAGAAACTCACAACAGCCCAGGTGGAAGGAGAGAAATCACAGAGCAAAAAAAAAAATTTTTTTAATTAAAAATGAAATGAAAACTAAAATGAAGGCAAGATGCATAGTGCTGGACCAAGACATGGTGCTGCTGAAGTGAGATGAAAGAATGAAGTTCTCCCAATTTGCAAAATAGAAATTAAATTCTTAGTCAGATTTTCTCAATCATAAGTTTTTCTCCCACAAATTTTCTTAAACCCTTTGGCTTGTGTTTCCACTTTTCTAAACACAGAATCCACTGTAAGATGGTATCTAATTAAATACCATAAATTTAATTAAACTTGATATATCTGTGAGTTTAACCTGACAATGTTGGACTGCTTTTAATACCAGTGAACAATCCATAATCTATATGAAATTAGATTTTCACAAATAGAATATGCAAATTATCCCATAAACTATGATCAACTGACTAGAACTTGCATAACTACATAACTCCCATTCCGATTCCTAATTAAGCTTCAGCCATCATGAAATCTGTTCAAAGAGGGTCTCCTAACCAAGCAAGTAACAGGCAGTGGAGAAATTAAACTACAGACTTTTACATAACAAAATAAAAGCATTCCGCAGCTACTTGGAGAAAAGCATTTTCAAATCTGTGTGAAGTTTAAATCAAGCACAGAGGGTTCCAGGAACCTAGTTCTTTGCTTTCAGAGTTTTTTCTTACAGGGTGCCTCGAACTCTATTTAAAGCAGCCTCAAGTAGCCACAGCTGAAGGGTCAGGCCTTACAAAGTAAACAATAGTTAACTCAATTCAGAATCCCTGCTTAACTACAACCATTGGCTAATTAACCCACTATTAAGTAATAATATTTGAAATATCAGTTTTTAAATAACCCACTTATAATTCTGTTTGTTCACTAATGGATTCTAATTAATAATTAGTAGCATAGTAGAAACTTCCCAATTAAGCCCCTCCCAAAAAAACTGTATTCTGAAAACATAAATTAAGAATGCACACAATATGTGCTCAATAGTCTGTAAATATACAGCTTACCAAATTCCCTTTGCAAAAAAACATTTTAAATAATTTTTTCAAAAGTTGTTCAAATTCATATTCTTAAAACCACCCTTTAGTGAATTGTATAATATGTAAATGATATCTCAATAAAACTTATTTTTTTAAATACACACACACACACACTTACAAATGAAATGATATACTTGGATTTTTTTCCCAAAAAGACGTTAAGGGGAGACGTGTATCCGGGTGGGGATCAAATACGAGGAGCCATGAGTTGATCACCTCATCACTGAACCTGGGGGATGGTACATAGAGTTAATTACATTATTCTGTCCACTTGTGCAGATGTTAGCTGCCTCCACAATAAAGGTAAGGAAAAACACCCTAGACTAAAAAGTCTAGTTTACTTAAAGTACATGGCTGCATAGAGAATGTTCCTTTAATTCAGATTTTTTTTTAAATCAAACTTTTCAGATCTTCTCACAAAAAAAAGATCTTCTCCTCAACAGCTTACTTCCCAACCAGTTGGCTGTTGTCACTGCCTAGGCATATCAATTTCTTTTCACCCAGCCTAAGTGCTAAAATGTGAGATGCAAATGCTTTCAAACATAGAGCACCAAAACTACAAGATATGGAACTAAAGTGAGATTATCTGTTCCACAATTCAAAAGTGCTCAATCCTTATTGTCTCTAACAGGTTATCATCATGTAGGTAATCTAATGAGAAAGAATTTATTAGTGCAATCAATGTATGCTCTAACCAAGAAAAGTGGCAAATTATTTGAACGGCACGTTATAAATTGGTAGAAGGAGCAAAGGACAGGAAGTGAGGGTGGGAGGGACACTTGCTAAAAGCTGTATAAAGGAGTCTTAGAGAATGAAATTGAGAGATTGTTTTTAATCAGCTAAAAAAAAAAAAAACTATTACCTCCACCTTGTTTCTCAATACCCAGCTAATTCTGCTTACAGAATAGACCCTCACACATTTCATTCATTTCTTCCAAATATGAGACTTGAGAAGAAAATACCTGCAGATCTTAAAAGATTAGAGATTTGTCCACCACAAAAGTTTAAAGAATAATCAATGCAAAGTGCTTAAGAAGAGACAGGCCAAGCTTTCTTTAAACTCTCTGAATGGCACCTTTTGCCAAAACAAACTGAACAAGCAGTGATTGAAACCTGCATCCTGGTTCATAAGGAAACCAAGATGTATTACATTTGCAGAGATGAACGGATTGGCTGTTGGCACAATGAGCTTTACTGGTTGTGCTAGATTAAATAGTAATAAAGATGCAAACAATCTTAGCCGTTTGTGTGGGCAAGACTGTGAATCATGGCCTTTGACTGGGGAAGGAACACAGGTACAGGTGCAGAAGAAACAGCAAACGGCTTTTCAGGTGGTGTCCTTGCCAGATTCCTCAGATGACTCTGTGCTCAACGCCCTAGGTCCCCCCACAAAGGACTGCAAACAAACCAAAGCAAATGAAAAATGTCAGAGCTCTCCAGCTCTCTGCATACAACCCAACAATCACCTCCTCTCACACCTCCTCCTCCTTCCTCAAGTATTTCCAAAGAGAAGTGGGTACAGTGGAGGATTCAGCCAGCCTCAAAGTCTTTAACAGTAGCTATGTGTGGAGGCACACACCTGCATTTTCCCAAGCTGTTGACTTAGAGGAGTTACTTGCATTTCAGTCCAGCTCAGTTTCAATGAAACCCTGAGAATTAATAGGATTGAATTATTAGTTTAAGGGCCTCTCACTTCCCTACCTCCTTCCCACACCCCACCTCCCAAAAGGATAACACTAAATAGAAGTATTTGCACAACTGCAATACATTTATAAACCACCTCAATAATTTTTGCTAATTGTATAATTTGTGTAATTTGTTGCAACTGTTCATAGCATCCCCCACCTGTTCCTGGCCTGTTTCTGTTTGAACTTCCCAAAAGCACATGAAGTTTCACTTGTTTCTCTCTATAGGTATCACCAAAAACTTTATGGGAGAAGACTCCTTGAATTTTGAGCCCTGCCCCGCTGCACACTGCAAAAGAAGACTTCATATCAGAAAAGTAAACTTTTCCCAGGAAAGCCTTTGTCACCAGGAAATTTGACTTAGAGAGAATGGCCACGAGAGAGGGTGCAAAATTTGAGCTACTGAGGCCTTAACCTTCACACTGTGCTCTAGAATCATCAGCAAGTTGACCCACCCACATTGAGGAATTAGGCTAAACACATGTTATCTTTGTCCTCATAGCAGCTGTAAAACAGTATATTCTGATCGGTTTTAAGAAATGAAGGAAAGAGATTTGCCCCAAATCACACTCATAACTGTAGGATGGTAGAGCCAAGGATGGACCCTAGAAATAATTTTTGATCTCCTCATCACTATCCCCAGTGAAGGGTGTGCACTGGGTGTGATCACCAGGGATGAGAACATCTACACATTTAACAGAATAAAAGTGAAGAGAGCTTCACATTCAGCCACTTCTTTTCCCATCAGTAAACCAATCGAAGACCCAAGGTGCAGTTGGGCAGCAAATGCTCATTTAGAGGACACAGAGAACAGAAGGCAAGACATGAAGAGCATGAAATCCAAGAGAATGGAGAAATAGTTTTAAAAATGAAGTGACTTTTAAAAGCAGACTGGGTTTACACTTACGTTTCAGAAGACTATGCATAAAGTATTTATTTATAGAAAACATAATGGTATAAATATATAAAGCATAAAGCTTTTGGATAAGAAAAATTCATAAGCACACTTGGTCCAAAGGAAAAAAAAAAAACCAGGATACAAACCGGCAAATTCTATCTGAACCATATACAAACCACAATTTCCATTTTTTTCCTACAATCTTTATCCACTTATTTTGCTTAATGACAATGATCATCATGTATCAAGTCTGTCAGCAGAAAATTTCTCAGCCCCAGTCAAATAACTGGCCAATTAACTGGTTAGTCTGGACCACTATTCTAAACTCTGCAGTTACATAAAAAAACAAGTGCAAGTTCCAACAGGGTAAACTATTGAGAAAATTTTAACCTCTGGTCTTCAAAGTCCTACTTCTTTGCATGGGGAGATAAGAACAGATCTGAGCTGCTTACTAATTCCCACTTGCACTTGAAACAAAAGGAGACAGGCATATTATGGACACACAACATGAACTAAAGCTAGAAGTAGATAGAATGGCTCAATGTCATGCATAAGTCACAAAAAAAAAAAAAAAAATGCCATTAACGGTCCCTGAATTTCCCACAGGCCAGGTTTTAGTTATTTCTCCTCCTCTGCCTGGGAATTTTTCTTCTACCCCTCCTCCCGCCTGTCTCAAGACAATGCCTTCAGCCTTTGAAACTGCATCCATTGTAAACAGCTCTGAATATTAACACAGCTCACAGTCTTGTTAGCTTTTTAAAGACCCCCAGGGTTTCAAATTGCAGTTGCTGAGGAGGGGGAAGGTCCTCAGTGAGTAAATGTCACCAAGCTCATTCAAAGAGAGTTGAAAGTTAGGCTTGCTCATGAAACTTAAAGTTCTTCAACCTAAGAATGCTTTTGAGTTTTTAATAAGAAAAAGAAGGGAAAAAAAACCTGAGACAACCAACATTCTTCAGCATATAGTAACTTTCATTTCCATGAATCCCTTCTCTAGATTTCCCTTGAATGTCACTTTTAAAATAACCATAGGCTATTTTAACCTATTTTAACCTCCTTCTGGCCTTCCCCGGCCTCCCCAGCTAAAAGACCTTCAGGGCTTTAGCAGGTGCACAAAACTGGGCCAGGTGCATTGTTAAGCCACACAAAACCCTCCTGCTCTCTCACATTCCTGTCCACCCTGAAAGAGAGGATGCTGAAAAGACTCTGCACTAAGGAGACACCTCTGCAGAATAGGGGAGAAGCCCTTTCATTGTAAGCATAGATTCTGAGGGAGAAAAAGGTCAGCTAGAGGCCATCTAAACGGTGCTCAGGGAAGGCTGCCTGGGGAACCCAGGCAAAGGAATTAACACTGCAGGAAAGGAAACCTTCAGCCCTAGTAGTAGAGCTGGGGTGCCCTAGATTATAACATCCACTAGGAACTAGCTCTCGTTACACTGCACTGGTTCGTCTTCATCTTTTTGGAGATGAAGAATTACTGCAGACAATAATACATTCAAAAGTCCAAAGTTTGTGAAATCTAGTGAACAAATGTAATTATAGAACAAGATGAACACACTCCTTTTTAAAACAGTCCCTTGAAAAAGGAGGAAAGAACAGCTGTGACATATCTAAAAGGCAAGAGGGACACTGTGTGCCAACACAGGTCATTTATATTGAGGAAGGGGACGGGGGTCTCTAGGCACTCAAAAATTAGATTTTATGGCCATAATTTCATATCTGCGGGACTTTCTCTTAAGATAACCAATTTTATATGCCAGAGACTTCCCTTAACTCAAAAGAAGGTGTCAGAGAACTAGTAACAGACAACTGCTCCAGGATGGAGGGGGAAGCAAGGCCAGGCTTCTGATACTTGTTACAAAGGAAAGGACTCTGAGCTTCAGCTAAAGCTCCCTAAAACTTTGAAAGCCCTTGCACCTTTCAGATTTTCTCTCTGCCATTACCCATGTGTAAAAGGCTCACTATTCCAAACCATCCTTTGCCTATCCCAACAAGTGGAAAGATGCTCAATTTCTTCTGAGTCCTTCTTCAGTGATATAGAGACACAAAGAGGAAATGGCAGAAAAAAAGACCTCAGGACAATCTGGACAACAACCTACTTTAAAAAAAAAAAAAAAAAAAAAAGACTCTCAGTTTAGGTTCTGGAACAATTTGGTCTTCTGTATTTAAGTCTAATTTGCATAAACAGGATGGGAAGTATTTTCCAAAGCCTTAATTCACAGCACCCTGCACACCTGGGCCTCCCAGCACAGCTGTAAAATTTGAAAGACAAAGGCCCCCTTTACTTCACAATTACAATGGCAACCACAGTTTGTGTTTATTGTCTAATGTAATAAGCACCACTTCTTGCCCAAACCAACAAAGTTTGACCTAAGACACCCGGGATTGGTTCTGCAAACACATAAGAAGACATAGAACAAAGAGGTCCAAATCAACACATTCATCTTCATGTGGCACAGGATAACCACATCTGGCGTCCTTTAGAGAATGTCCTTGCTTCTGAATGCCATGTTGTCTCTCCTCCATATTAAGAACAAGAATCAGGGTTTGTGCTTCCTCCAGGACCACCCTTCCTTCCTATCACAATCCCACTGGATCATCATTTAGCTCCCAGAGCATATAAGCTAGTAACACTGCTCAACATTATGCCACAGATAAAAGTCTAAAGTAAATGGCATTTAATACTTCTTCAACAGCTTCTGAAGTCATGCTCTCAAGAATAATTTCAAAGAAAGCAAACATCTGAGTTCTAAGAAGTTCAACTTTTTCTAAGGTTCTGGGAAGCTGAAATAAGGCTTGGCAGTGCTTGGTGCTATTTATGAATGTGCTGGTTGGACTATGCCAATCTCACCTACGTAATGGGATGGCAGATTCAGTTATGGCTCAACTACTACAACTATAAGTTATTGTGCTGAATAAGTAATCCTCAGGCCCCAAGTATTCTCTCCACCAGTGCCACTTAATTTCTTATATTTAAACTGCATTTACGGTCACTATTAAAAAGTTTTACTTTCCTTATGCTAGGCCTAGGAGCAACTCCAAAATCAGATGCACTGTTTACAAAAGTAAAAAAAAAAAAAAAAGAAAGAAAGAAATTTCCATAAAGCCACAGGTCCCTTTCTGTCTCAAACCCACGGCCTGAAAGTGATTGAACTAACTGCAGTAAATCTAGTTCATGGGGTTATAAATCAGGTCAAAGCATTTTTGAGATACAATAGACTCAGAGGGTGTAAACTTGGTGAAACTACAACATATTTTATTATATTATGTAGACTTTCTCCCTAAAGTCTTGCTGAATCATAGCCAAGAACATAAACTGTATCCTGATGAAAAATTCAGAATAAGACTAATGACTTAAATGGGAAAATCTGAAGTCTAGAGGGGAAAAAAAAAACACTCATGAGCTTGATTTTTCTTTTATCAGAAAAAAAATAACTTCATGAATGTTTTTCAAAGGATATCCATTTTGAACTGACCACTACTGCCACATACCAACCAAAAGTCACACTATTCCTATCTTAAAATTTAATCAATTAACACCATAATCAGTACAATCAAGTCTATTGAAGCTCAAAACACCCACTGTAGCATTTACTGACCATCAAATGTGTAAGAGAAAAGACTGCAATTCTAAAGGTATTTATGTCATGTGAAATGTCACTCCTAGGCAACAAAAAGCTCAAAAAACGACCAGAAGTTTTGCTCTAAAAAAATAAAAGAGCAAGGTAAAGCAGATCTAGTGACCACAGAAAGTGCAAATAAGAGGACACCCTGTCCTCTCTGGGAAGTCACCACTTCTGAACTAAGCTACTTCCCCACAATGCCACTGACACATGACATTGGGAATCACTCTTCCAATAGGTGAACACTGAAGATTACTCTGATTCTGCCCACATGTGTTTATTTAAAAAAAAAGAAAGAAAAAGAAAGAAAGAAAAGAAAAAGAAAGAAAAAACTACCTCAAGAGTATGTGAAGGAAAAACCACAATATCCCGAGACTGCCCAACTAAATAAAGAACTACCCAACGGCAGTGCTGGGCTCTGTCTCCCACTTCTTGACACAGCCCAGCCACTGGCTATGTTAAAATCTACACTATGACCACTGGTTTTCACTAAATCAGTGAATTCCACAGAAGCTGCAGAATATTGAAGAGAAAATCTAACCGCAACTAAAAAGTCCAGCTTCAGAACTCTATAGTACTTGATCATCAAACAACATGTAGTGTGGTCCAAGTTAAAGAAAGATCTGAGCCCCATTTTCAGAGGTACAGGATCTTCACATTAGAAAGGAATTAACTTTTCATCCCACCCCTAGCAGATATCCAGACATTTTCTTAGATCAGGCCACAGGTGTTGGTTAAAACTTGTGTCATTAGTTTTGTTTCTCCTTTTTAAACTGAATGTCATCCCTGAAGTTACTACTATGTCTCTTCTATGTTCTAAGAAAGACGTCCAATTATGTAACTGAAAAGCAGACTACTCAAGCTAGGCCTTTTCTGGAAGGCACTAAAAGTTCTGCAGAGATGCAATTACCCATAACTGGACAGGGTTTTGACTCATGGACCAGATTGTTTAGAAGTTTTCAAAAGCTGTTACATTCTACCATGTTTACAAAAGTCTAACGTATTTTTTCCTGCCAAATATCCTGTAAGAAGTGTCCCACTAAGTTCTATTGGCCAAAATCCTGACAACACAGATAAAGAGCCTCTTTGGGTGAAGCAAACTCTGCTTAAATCAACCAAGTCCCTGGCACCCTCTCCTGAAGTAGCACTACTCCAAAACTAATTTGCACCATTTACAGAAAAGAAATGCTAGAGGGTGGGGTGCCCCCACAGGATCATCAAGCTCAAGAGGGCCCCAAGGGAACAGACAGGAAGGGTCTGGAACACAGTTCCTTAAAATGCCAATCAGGCATAAAATGGACAAACTCCCAGCAGTAAGATTTCCAGAACTACTAGAGGAGTCCTCCAGAGAAGGCTGCCTCTGCCCCAGCGAGGGCCAAGTCAGGCCACCATGGTCCTGAAGGATGAAAAGGCGGCCACACACACACATTCTCATTAATAATGTAAATGCAAGACTGGAGCCTATAGTCACGTTCATTCATTACCCACTAGAAAGCCAAGGAGCTAAGACACCAAAGACTTGGGTTACAGAAGAGGAAAAAATAAAGACATACACAGACCCCCGAAGACAGACTTCCTCACTCTCTCCCCTCCAGATGTTTCTCGCTTCTACCCACACATATTCAGAAACACCTCATCCACAGACTTTCATTCACATTCTCTCAACCCCAGACACCCACTCACTCACTCCCAGATCGCTCTCAAGACCAAGTCACTCACCTCCAGGCCCTCATGACCCACGTTTGCTGACCTCCAGACCCCCACAAGGCACACTTTTTCCCCTCCAGACCCTCACAACCTACGCTCGCCCACCTCCAGACCCTCAAGGGGCACACAGTTCTCTCCTGCAGACTGCTCACGTACGCCCTCTCTCCTCCAGACCCCTATGCACGATCTCACCACTATAATCCACGATAAGTTTTCCAGGCCATACAACTGGACTAGCAAACAACTCAACACGCACCCCCTTCCCAGATAACCACTCCCGCCGCGCCATCCCCAAGTGACAGCACGGCGGGGCGCAGGGAGCGCGGGGAGAGTGGCACTCACAGGCTCCGAGTCCAGGCGGGCAGGTCCCCAGGCGGCGCCGCCAGCCCTCGTCCGCCGCAGTCCAGCGAGTCTCCAGCGCAAATGCAGGCGGCGGCGCAGGGCGCCCGCAGGTCAGCCGCGGCCGTTGCCGGCTCCAGCCAAATCAGCAGCAGCAGCCACAGGAGAAGAAGACAAGGCGAGCGGCGCGAGGCCCGGAGCGCTCCCCGGACTGGACGCGCCATCTTGTCTGGAGCGCGCTGCGAACTCCGGCGGGGCGCGGGGGCTGCGAGGTCCGGGGCGACCGCGGGCACAAGCGGGCCCGCGGGTACTCCGCTCGGAACTAGGCTCTGCGCTGCGGCATGACCGCCGGCACAAGTTCTCTCCGCGGCGGCGGCGACTCCAGCGCTCAGCGTGCCCCTGGTTCCCCCGCTGCTCCGCAGCGCCCGGAGGGGGCCGCGATCCCCGCGCCCATCCGGGCCGACTCGCCCGTACTCGATGCGAACCCCACAGATCCCGGCAAGGGGTGATCTGCCGGCGCTCCGCGTCCTTCCGCCGCGCTCCTGACCGGCTTCTGAGCTCCCGCGCACGCCAAGTGCCACCGCCGCTGCAAGGACGGCGCTCAGCCTCTCAGCCTGAACTCTGCGCCCTTGGGCATCTTCCTTGCGGCTCCTAACGCCTAACAGCAGATCCCAGGCTGGACGGCTCGGTCAGCCCCGCACTGTTCGAAGAGCCCCGCACTGTTCGAAGGGCCCCGCGCGCCTCGCTGTCCCGGCGCCCAAGGCAGAGCGCGCGCCCGCGCGCAGTTCCGGGCAAATCACTCTCGGCTCCTCTGCGCTGCGAGAGCCCCAGCGACCTCGCGGCCGAACAATCAGCCGCTCGCCGCGGGCCTGCTTGCTGCCCAGCCCTGGCCGGTCCCCGAGGCCCCGCCCCCGGCCGCTTGCCTTCACACACCCCCTGGGCTCCGCTGCCCGCGGCCTCCTGCTGGCCCACGTTGGATGCAATGCAGAGGCGCTCTGCCACGCCCCCTGCCTGCTGTTCATTGGCTGCCGGAGTCAACAGCGACCAGCCTGAAGGGCCATTGGAGCGCTCACCAAGATCCCGCCCCTCCCGCCTCTCCTGCACCCCGCCCCACTCTTTTTTTCCCACCCAAGGTGTGAAGGGCGGGGGGGATTGGGAGGGGAAAAGGAAGAGACATCCTCCAGGTCCTAAAGGAAACCGGCTAACTGTTGGCGGAAAAGGCGAATGCAGACTGGGGAGAGGAGGAATAAAGATAGGAGGCCCTGAGTCTAGCAAAGGGGAGAAAATTGGTTAAAAAGGTAACACCCCAACTTTGGAGCTGTCTGGCCACAAGGTTTCTTTCCTCCTCCTCTGTCTACAAACAGGGCTGAAGATGTAGATTTAGAGCAAATCTGCACTCTGTTTTCCAGGTGCCCTTTAGGACCAAAGGCAAATTTCCTACTGATTGGAGTATCTTTAGTTATTTCATTATGAGTGGCAGTCTTTCTTCTCACACAACCAAGAGCTCCTTTCTGCTTCTGACTTGATTTTGGCCTCTTAAATCCAACAATATGTCCTTGATTACCAAAATGAATGTGCTCTACAGAAACCAATTCTTGAAAATGCACAAACTCCCACCTCTACCTCCACCCACGTTCTAGTTAGTTGAAGAGTACTTCTGGAAATGCTCCAGCCTTCCACAAAGGGGATGCTTTGTTTGTTTAAGTCAGAGCTTTTTTTAAAACCAGTTTTCAAGAAGCTGTAGATGGAGTACTCCTAAGAGAATAAAAAGAGAACTAATTGTTACAAAGTTTCTAACTCTTACAGTAAGGTGAGAACATAGTAGCCAAGTGTTATGACAGTTCATTGAAACAGTAAGGTAGGCACCCACAGGGTAGGGGAGGGGAGGGCAGACACACACGCACACACACACACACACACACGCACACACACACACGCACACACGCCGTGAAAAATGGAAAAGATTAGCACAGTAATATAAAGCTACCCCTCTCAGCATTTTGGTTTGCTGGTGTCCCATATCCCTTCCCAAGAGTATGCAAGTTTCTAACATAACTATACATTGTCAGGAAAATTAAGCAAGTCAAGTCTGTTGAAAAACATTTGCTCCAGCAAATGGAATCTGACTTCTGTTTTATGAAAATGGAGAGGATCGGATGTTCCTCAGGAGGAAAAAGCAAAAATTATTTAAAGGGTTTTGTTCCAAAGGGTTTGTTTTAGTTGTGTTGTTAAGCTTTCCCTCAGCCATAAAAGCATCTCTTTTCTTCACCCAAACTTGGGTTTGGGCTTGGTAGTCAAGTGGTTGATGGTTTCTTCTTATTCCTTCTACTTTTCTTTTTCCTCTTCCCCCTACTTCTGATTCATTGTGCTATCGGATAATGGTGCCTCATATCTCTTTCTTTCTCTCCCTCTCCCTCCTTCTCTCCCTTTCTTTTGCATTACCTCAGCAAGTGATGCCCAAAGCAATGCTCAATATGTGTGTAAATCAATGCAAATATGATTCCCAGGAAGCATTATCAGAAAAATGCTGCACCTGACCCAGTCTACCTAGGGCTTTAACCAGCTTTTATGCTTCATTTATAATCCACATAAACATACACATTCCATCTGAATAAGAAGAAATATATCTCTTTGTTATAATGCCTTTCAATAAAATAATAAGAAGATAAATTAAATTTAAAGTACCCCAAATTTACAAAATCTTCTATGTCAATGTGTCTTAAATTTTCCAAGACCAAAGAACACCAAATTGTAATTTAATGCAGAATACCCACAAACATTTCCTTAAACAAAACTGTCAGGACGTGGTTCCTTAGTGTAGTGGTTAGCACCTTTGCTTTACAAGCAAAATCCTGGGTTCATGCCCCAGTGGAGCCATAGTCTACAGTCTATGGGCATGCCACCCTGAACAAGCCTGATGTCTGATCTCTGAAGCTAAGCAGGGTCTGGCCTGGTTAGTATTTGGATGGGAGACCACCTAGGAAGACCAGGTGATATAGGCATAAAAAAAAAAAAAAAAAAAAAAAAAAAAAACCTGTCAGATTCTCCTTGCCCTTACCCGCCCTCGCCCCCATGCAGGAAAAAGAGATTGAATTCATCGAACTTGATATGCTGACCTAAAATTATCTTTCAGATTTGTTCAATTATTAGTATCATAAAATGAATACTTTTTTGTCAAATGTTTTCCAAATGCTTGTGGGGATACCCGTGTAATGCTTTTCAGGAACAGAAAAGTTCTAGAGGATAGGATCTGAGAATCTGCAAGGTAAGGGTATGCCCATAAATCTAAAGCATCCCCTGTGGTCTGGTTACCACAGCCAGAGAGGAGGATTCCAAAACCAAGGAACTCTTGGGGGGACTGGGCGCCTGAGCCTTGGCAGTTTCTCTCGTCTACAGCAGAGCATGAAGTCATGTCTACTCCCCATACCATGTATGGAAGTTTGCCCACATACTAGCAACCTGCTTGTGATTGAGAGGAGAGTGTGAGCTTGGAGTGCAGTGATGTTGAGCTCAAGGGAGAATTCATCTGTAGCAATAACCTAAGATCAGAGAGACCTGAACAACAATGAGGGCCAGTTTCTAAGGGAGTCTACGTCCCGGCTTATAAAAGAACAGGTCTTGGTCCATTCAGCACAGGGCAACAGTTGATTTGGCCCCTCTGGGTCCTCATTTTCCTCCACTGTGATTTTCACAATTTTGATTACTTATTTCTTAAACAGGTCATGCAAGGACTTTAGGTTTGCCAGTTTGTTTTAATCTGCCACAGACCAAACTCTAGGGCCAGAGTCAAATCAAATCCCCAAAGACAGTGACTATAGGTCTCTCTGAAACACAGAAGCCCTAGCAGCTAATCATCTCAAACTCACTGAGTGAGAGGAACCCAACATTATTTTTTATAGCTTTTTTTTTAAATTAAATTTATTGGGGTAACATTGGTTAATACAATTATATAATTTTGCTTGCCAGCTTACAATCTCTTATTTTTTTATTTTTATTTATTTATTTTATGCCTACAGCACCTAGGTGGTCTCCCATCCAAGTACTAACCAGGCCCAACCCTGCTTAGCTTCCAAGATCAGACAGCATCAGGGTTGTTCAAGGTAGCATGGCCATAGACAATAACTTAACATTTAAATAGCCCAAAATCACCAAGTGAAGAGAGAAGCAAATAACAAAATAACAAGAAAGCAGGTAGATCACAGAGATTTCTTTATTAAAACACAAATTCCAGGGGACCGAATTGTGGCAGTTGTTACAGTTCTAGGCGGCGATAATAGGTGTTTTACAGAATGCTGGGATATGGAGGTGCTTTCTTACATTTAGAAGAGATTTTACGTTATGTTAGTACATTAGAAGAACACCAGGGCAGTATTCAGAAGACCTGGATTCTAGCCAGGCCTTATTATCCATGAAACCTTTGCCCACTCATTTCCTTTTTTCAAGCCTC
>CM053507.1:59039920-59194028 GCA_028627145.1 Eidolon dupreanum
CCCCGCCCCGCGCCAGGAATGCCACAAAGAGTTAATAATTACCTATAAAAAAAGCCCTGGAGACATGCAGGGTGATGACAGCCTTGCTTTGAGCCTGCTTTGTATCTCTCCTCCAAGGAAAATAAAGCTGTATACTCATTAACTCCTTCTTCGCAATAATCTTGTCAACAAGATGGATTGGTGTTGAAGGTAAGGGAGGAAACTAATGAGTCCAGGGATGGAACATAAGAAGAGATAATTTTAATATTTCTCTGTTCTCCATTTCAAAATTTTTCTCTGGTGAAAGTATGGAGAGGTGTGTTTTACTGTGCAAGCTTTGGCTATTAGAATATTGGTTTATGCTCAAATAGTGCTAAGCTACAACTGCTGCATTTCCACAGCAAGAATGGCTAAATGCCTTCAACTCAACCGCGATCCTGCACATGCCCCTGCCCTCTTCTACAGAGCATCATCAACCAAGGGCCAAAAATCATTAGAGTCCACCTTCTAACACAAACTGGAACCTGTACAATTGTCCTTGCCTTGTGAATTTGCAATCTTAACTGGTTCATTGAAAGGATAAAGAAAAATTTTATGAAAGCTATGAGCATTTTAAAATTCTGAAATTCTGAAGTGATGATCAGTCTAAGAGGCTCTTTGCTCCAGTGATGGAGGGATGGACTAATTACGTCATCACCAGAGACTTCATCTCTAGCCCCTTCCCCCAATCTGCTGCCTTTCCAATTGGTACAACAGGTGAAAGAGGAGGGGGCAGGAAATAAAAGTTTATGCATTATTGCCAGTAACTGAAAAGCAACACTTCAATGTATATCAAAGGACAGTAAATGTATCATAACTTATAATAATAATCTTCATGAAGTCATATACCTTATATCATTCAAAGCAATGCCATATCATAACAACAGCTATCATTTACTGAGCACTTATTATGTATCTGTCACTTGGTTGAGTGTTTTATATACTTTTTTTCATTGAGGTAGAAGTTTTAAAAAAAATGCTCCAGGCCACACAAGCTAGTAAGTGACAAGGCCAAAATTCTAAGCCAACTCTGTTGACACAAAGATTCATTATGACATTTGAACCTCATAAACTTTGACTATGACAGTTGTTATTGTTCCCACTTTATTGATGAGAAAGCTGAGGTTAAATGATTGTGTCAAGGTCACACAGGCTCAAGAATAAGTAGAACCTTAAATCAAAGTTTTATCTCAACCACTGTTACACATGCCTTATGTTCAGTACATGTCTTATGAGATGTGTCATAATACTTGTTTCTCAAGGATATTGTAAGAATGGACATAATTACTTTCCTTTTCCGTACTTGCAAATAGCTTACCCAAATTTCCTCTATGATTAATATGCTAAAAAAATTTGAAGATAAATATATTAGCCTTTTTCCATACCATATACAGCAGCACTTGTACAATAATAATGGTTAATAATTACTAAGCACTTATTATGCACTAGGTGCTATTTTACATTGTGGCTTAATTTCACTGAAGTCACATAAGAATTCTATGAGGTAGGTGCTATAAAATTATTTTATAGATGAAGATACTGAGATATTAGTCAATCAAGTTACCCAAACCACATCCTGGTTAGGAGTTGAGTTAGGAACTCAAAGCCTGTGCTAACAGTTAATCCACCACAATCACAGTTAACTTAAACTCTCTTATTTCTCTCTGAATTATTTTTGTGTTTCTCTCTCCTTCCATACTGGCAGCTCATTAAGTTGAGAGTCTGAATCTTAGCCCTATCTTGGTATTCCTATTGTCTAGCACAGTTTCGGGCAAGTGGTAGGTAAAGAGGCAACATTAGGTGTAGAGCCATGCCTGCTCCACAGGGAAAAAAACTTATCAAGCAACCTCTCCCCCATCTTTTACAAGCTTGTTCTTCAAATCTATGCACCAGCAGCATCAACGTCACTGAAGCTTGTCAGAAATGTGAATCTCAGCCCCCACCCCACACCCACTGGCTCAGAATCTACCTCTTAATAAGGTCCACGGGTAATTTATTTGAACATTTAAAGATTAAGAAGCACCCTAGATACATACCTCCCGTGACTGTGTCCCCCATCACTGTCTCAAGGACAGATCATACTCTTTGTGCTTTATGTATTTTTTATGTGCTTGTGTGTGTGTTTACATGTTCCATATTTTTACAAGCTCTTAATATAATAATTTCAAAAATATAGGCAAGCATGTGGTTGGAATTATTGCTCCATAACTGAAGAGCATTCAAAACATCTGCTGCCTGTGAGATTTTGGTAAAATCCTCATGTGCTGTTCGAATCTCTTTTTCTTTGACACGCTTTCAGACTAATAAGAAGCATTTGAGAGTTTTATTGCCTTTTGCATTTGTTTCCAAAGGGACAGTTGGGGTTTTGACACATTTCAAATTTATCATAAACATATAGACATACACATATTATACTGTCATTCTTACCTGTGAACTACATTCTTTAGATAATCATTTAAATATTCTTATTTCCCTAGGGGAGTTCTGACACTCTTCTTGGGTTTAGGTATTATAAATCAAATAAAAGTCTTTGTCTTGTCACCAGACCCCACCCCCACCTCCACCTAAAAAATACATTTTTTTCATTTGAGGTGCATTGACAAAGATTCAGAGAAGGCAAGTATACAGATTAATCACCTGCAAAGATGACCACAAGTAATTTCTTCCATCAAGAGGTAGCGTATATGTCCCCTGCCTTCTTGAATCCGGGATGACCTGGTGATTTGTTTGGACCAATAGAATGTGGTGGAAGCAATACTGTGCCATCTCTGAGCCTGGCAGCTTCAATTCTTGCTCTCTTCCTACCCTGAGCTGCCATGTAAAGAAGTTCAGGCTCTCCTCTTAGACATAAAGATCCTAGAGAATAAGAGACCATGACGAGAGAGAGGCAGTATGGAAAACAACTGAGCAGCTCAGCCAACAGCCAGCACCATAATCCCAAACATGAGAGTGAAGCCATTTCAGGCCTATCGCCATAGTATAGCCACCAGCTAAATGTAACTGCATGGATGAACTTGAACCTAGCTAGCAGCACATGTGAACAGAGATAAGCAATCCCCACTGAGCCTTGCCCAAATTCCTTAATAACAAAATGGTGACCAATATAAATGAACCTTGTTTTAAGCCATTCAAGTTTGGGGTGATTTGTTATGCAGCCATAGATAACTGAGATCACAAGTGTGGTTAAGTGGACATACAATAATACATAAGTAGATTGGGCAGGGGGAGAGTGGAATAAAGTGTAATCAAATAAACCTATCATTAAGAGTGCCAAAAAAATAGTGTGCTCAGTTGACCTTCCTGATATGTTCTTTAGGACTCTTGGTTGAAGGCCAAATGCCAACTGGCTGATGTGGTTGAATAAAACTTCTTGTGTGGTAACTATTCTGGTTCTTTAGCAGGCCACAAAACAAGCTCCCTCCTTTCTTTCGCGGAAATAAATATGAGAAATACAGAGCACCTGCTCATTTATGAAAGGCAGTTTCTCCCATGTAGCTGACAGTAAAATAAAATAATTGAAAGGGTAAAATCATTGAAGTCCTATCTGACATTCCCTGGAAATGTCAGATAAGGTTTAAAGTGTTATGTTATTTTTCCAAAGAAACAAATGAACAAATCTAAAAAAATGGAATCCCAGCCATAAAATTGACATTAAAATATGGAGTTTGGGGGTGTGTGTTTGGTAGGGAGTGAGGGTGGTAGGGCTTATATTTCTGGCACACAGACTAATTTGCCTACCCAGTAGTCGTCTGGGTGTAAGATTGGCAAGGCATAGCTTACTGCTTCCCTATGCATTGCCTTGCACTCTTCTCCAGCTCTCATTTGTTAAGAGCCATCATGGTACGTGGCATTGGGGAGGGGCAAGGCATTGCAAGGTATTAGCTGAGTCTCTGCCATCAGGGAGTTTACAGTCTTATGATTCTGTTGACTGCTAGATCCTCAGCTTCTAGAAGAGTGCCTGGCAAACAGCAAGTGTTCAATAAACAGTGTCAAATGAATAAATGATTGAATGAATAAACAGTTTTCTATATATAAACCTTATTTTCTGTAGACCATAAGCAGGTCACAGGAAGCAGTTACAGAATCGCAGACTATTGGAAGACAAATGGACCTTTGTGATCACCCAGTGCAGTAGGTCAGGCTCCCACAGACCTGACCTTCCACTTTTTCTTTAATCTCATGTCTTTGTCTTCATAACACTTTTCACAATTTGCAGTTATTTTTACAATTTGTCAGCCATTTTTATACCCTGCTCTCTCTAATAGTAGAAATGGAGCCTGAAAGCAGGGACCATCACTGTATCTTACAAAGCACCTGGCATGGAGGGGGCTCAGGACAGATGTGTTGAATGAGTGTCATAGGCATGAAAATAGTAATTATTGACTGAATGACTAACTGATTGAGGTGGGTTTCCAAAACAAATCTAATATTGACCAAATACCTATCATGTTTCAGCTACTATCCAGGGAAAAGGTGTGTCAAACTTGGCCTTCAGGTTGGATTTATTTGGCCCGGTGTGGTTATTTTCACACAGACCCAGCAGGTCTGGGATGGGGTCTGACCCACCACACTAGATAATCACAAAGATTGAATTTGACATACTTTTGGGAGGTAGGCATCTGTTGATGGTCTTAATGTATATTTCCTGCCTGCCTACCCTGAGTTTCCAACTGTTAGCCCAGGATTTCTCTAACATTAATTTATATATTCTTTACAACAATCCTATGCCGTATGCATTCACATTTACACTTTATAAATAAAAAAAAAACCTGAGGCTTGGAAAGTATGGGTAACCTGGCCAAGGTCACAAGATCATAAGTCAGGGAACAAGATTCAACTCAGGGCTAACTCTTCTCCCCACCTCCACCCCTCTACCCTACCTTCTTCTCAGTCACTAGGTTTCTCTAGGCATCATGGAAATGAGAGGATCATCTCATCTTAGTTGAAGTGTGTGTTTTATAAGAGGTGAGGCTTCTACAAAAAGGAGTCTCCTCTTGCATTCAATACAATCAATCCAAATGTAGCCCAGGATCTCCTAGATGGTTCTTTCCCAGGACTCAGACCCCCCTCCTATCAGAAGAACATGATAATCTGGAAGCTAAGTGGAAGGAACAGTCAACTATGTCAAACACTTTTGGAAGGTCAAGGTGAGAACTAAGAACTGACCATTGGATTTAGCAATACAGATTTCATTTGTGACTTTGACAAGAGCACTTCTGATGGAGTAAAGATAACAAAAGCATTATTAGAGTGTTAAAGAGAGAACTGAAGATAAAAAATTATGCACAATGAAGATAGATAGCACTTTCAAAGAGTTATTCTATGAAGGAGAACAGAGAAATGAGGTGGTAGCTGGAGAGGGAAATTGAGTCAAAAGAGTTTGTTTTGCTTCATTTTGAGATGGGAGAAATAACGTACTTATAATGATGAAAATATTCTTGTACGAAATGAGAAGAACCATGAATATACTTAGGGGAGGGGAGAGATGAAGGAGTGATATTCTTGAATAGCCAAGAGGGGATAGAGTCTAGCAGACAAATGGAGAGGTCTATCTCAGCTAAAACCACAGAACCTTAAACAAGCTGGAAGGCAGATTATATGGCAAAGAAGCAAGTACCTATGGTGGTGAAAGTTGATGGATGTTCTCTTCTGATTACTTCTTTTCCTTATTGAAACAGGAGTCAAGATCATTGAGAGAGAGAATAAGGATGGAGATGTTGGAGGTTTAATGAGCAAAGATGAAGTATGAAATAATCATCTATGAAAGTGGGAGTGAAAGAAATGGAATCAGATTACCAGGGAGCATAAATGTCTACTTGAGATTAGAGGGCATGAAGTAAAGTGAGACAGGTCAGCATAGTTATGTTTCTTTTCAGTCAAGTTTTTACGCTAAGGTGCAGATATGGTCCATTACTGGACCAGGATATAACCAGGACTGAGGTTTTACCAGAAGAGCATTGTGAAGCAATGAAGGGGTAAAGTGGCTTGTGAATACATGCTAGGGAACAATGATAACAAAAGGTCATGAAGTGTAAGCTAGGCAGCAAGGGGTATGAAGATAGAATGGGGTAAGGGACAGTGAAAAGGTAGTGGGATCAACGGAATGGGTCCTAGGGGGGTTGGCAGTCAGAGCTACAGGAAGTGAGTGTGGATGCCTAATTGGGCAGGGGCTGCTCTAGATGGCAAAGACTAGGCTGGGGATGACCACGAGAGTGAGTAGCTGAGAGAATGTGGAAGAGAGAGGTCTGGCATCCAAGAAATAGTTGTCCAACGTAGAATGCAAGTGAAATAACTAGAGATGATCTGATTCAAGACCTGAAAGGTCAGAATAATGGAAAGATTATTTATGAAAATAGTTATGAAAATTACCAAGAATTATGATGCGAAGATTACTGAAAGTGATAGCGAGCTAGGAGCTAAAATTTTCAGGGATCAGTAAATGATTGCCACAAGGAAAGGGAAGAGGATGGGAGAAACTAAAACCATGAGATTCAGAGCTCTAGGGATTTAGGGGAGGACAGAAGGAGAATAATCTGGAAATGGCAGTGAGTATCAAGAAAAACATCTACCCTACCTCCTGGCCCAGTAATATAAGAGGTGTGAGGGGAAAACAAACAAAAACAAAAAAACCAGGCATCGGCCATTAACCTTCTCTGGAATTAATATAAACAGATATTTGGCTAGACAGTCATCAATAAGAGGGTTCAACAAACTTTCTAGGTAAAGGGCCAGATAGTAAGTATTTTCTGCTTTGTGGACCATAGAGTCTTTATTGCAACCATTCTGCTCTGCCACTGTAGCTCAAAAACAGCTGTAGACAGTATGTAAATGAACGAGTATAACTGCATTCCAATAAAATCTTATTTACAAAAACAGGCAGCAGACCAGATTAGATCTGCCAGTAGAAATCTGCTAATCCCTGATCAATACTGATGAAAGAGCCCAACCAGAAGGTCTAATGAACAAAAACAGGAACAAAGATTTAAAAGAATTTAAATTTAGGATCCTGGTTGCAAACAGAGCAGCCATGTACAGTTATGAAGGTTGTACATTGCACAACCCCAGGGGGCACTACTCACATCACCTTCAATGACAATAACTACCCCGGAAGCTGTGCAGGGCATAATCTGGATGGCCACAAATGATAATCTTAGATGAAAATAGTAACTGCAAGGATTTAATACCCATTGCCAACCATTTTGCTATAATGAAATGGTTGGGAGGATATCCCTGCTTGAGAGAATATCCCCACTATTTCTAAAAAAGCAATAACATCTACACAATACTTAGAGATATATAAATATTATCTCATATATTATATTATCTCATAGCAACCCGGTAAGTGTAAGGCATATATTTTCCTCATTTTACTTCAAGGTCCAGAAAGGCTAAGCAAGTTGCCCAAGTACCCAGCTACTAAATATCTCAACTGAAGTTTGCCTGACTTCCAAGTCTGTATTCCTTCTACTCTTCTCTCTTTTCATATTGGTTATAAGGTTCTTTAATGATGACCTAGTAAAATATGTATGAAGAAAATTTCTTCTGGAAACCTAATTAAAAATAATTATAGACCTCAAAAGACACTAAAAATATGGCAGGCGTACCAATAAGGAAGACAATTCTTATTATATCAATGTCTTTATGGATTTGGATTCTGTTCAGAAAAGCTCAGAGTCAAAAGGTAATTGCTGGCATCATGCAAAATCCATCAACCCATAATTAACATATGACAATTATTCTAATTGCCTCAGACAACATTTCTGTGTTTCTAATTGTAGAACAATTTGCCAATCACATCATTAATTGGCAACTTGTATTTTAAACATGTAAAAGACAATGGGTCTTTATTTCCTCTGAGGAAACTGAACACAGAAATTGAATTTTTAAAATACGGTTTCTTCTTTTCTTTGACCGTAGAACCCCTTCACATGGTTCTGATTGCAGTTTCTTCTGACCAAAGTGTATTTTCTCTAGGTAATTTAATCTTACTTTAGCACTTTAATACATTTTCCTAACGATTCATTTAGACCAGATCCTCGTTTCTCTCTAGACACCCTGAGCAGGACTCCTGTTGACTTCAAAGGGAAAATACTGGGAACAGGGAAAACTAGGAATCTGGTTCCTGGTTCAAAAATCCTCCACACACTATAAAAACTCACTGGTGTCTTCCTGTGTGTTAAGGGCCAATTAATATATGTGAGTGAAGCCTTTGTACGAAATCACTCTCACAACTCGTGAACTTGCTGGAAAGCCCTACAGTTGTTGGAAAAAAAAGTTTAGTGGACCCAGTTCTCACACAGCCCCTCATTTGCTCATAGGGAGGGAGTGAGAAGAGTGAGAATTGGCTTCAAAAGATAGAAAAGCAGTAAAGACAACTACTGACTTCTCTCTCTCTCTCTCTCTCTCTCTCTCTCTCTCTCTCTCTCTCTGTCAGTTCCTTCAACACGCATTTATAGCCCACCATGGGCCAAACAAAGGGGTAAGTATCAAAGATTAAAAAATAATTGCATCACCAAGTACCAAGCAACCACCACAACTTAAAAGTTTTCTCCTAGAATGTTTGGGAAAGAGGTGGTGTGCCTGAACTCTGTGCTGAGACAGCCTGACACTGCTCCCCCATGTTGCAGGATCTCCCCCTCTGGGCTGCTGTCTGTCACCTGGAGCTCCAGACTTCAGCCCCATAGGGGCCTATGGCTTCTCTGGGTGGGCTTTGATGGAGGGCAGCAGGATGGGCACAACGCCTTTACTTTGTCCCTTCTTGCCCACACTGAAACCATGACCACCATACTACCACCATCACCATCTCATAAAGCTGTACCAGGCTGTGAGAATTTAGTGATGGCCTGGAGGTATCTGATGGAAACTTGAGGACAAAACTTTCAATAATGTCAGACTCTTCATAACTGTTTATATGACTGTTCCCCATAGATCAGGAGGAAGCACAGAAATGAAGACTTTGACAGGAGTTTCTAGACTGGCCTTGTTTGCCAGACCCTCTTCCTAAGACTACTTTCTTCTCCAAACACCTGTTTGGTCTTGACCTTGCACAGTGGAGCTCAACTCTGGATGCGTAGTTCCTGGGGAGCTCCACCTGGACCAAGCAATTCAGAACCTCTCCAATGAGCCTGTCTCTCACTGTATAATTTTCCTCTCCCCAGGTGATTTTAATGTGTAGTTAAGGGTGAGAACCACTGCCTTGGGGTGGATCCTGTCCCTCAACCAGGCCAGAGGACTAGCTGAAGGTGGGGATGCAGGTCTCAATGCTTGAATTATTCAGTCTCCACCAAAATTTACAAATTGGAGGCCCACCCACAGGCTGGATGCAGCCAGCAGATGTGTTTTCCTTGGCCCATATAGGGTTTAAAAAAAATTAAATTACTTACCAACATTTATTAATGGGAATATATTACATAAAAATTTGGATATCTGGCTTCTTTTGGAAAGTAGGAATATCTGGTCATTCTTCGTCTACATTCCTGTGTGACCACAATTGGCTGGAGAGGAGGAGTAGCTAGTCCTTCAGGTGCAGCATGTGCTCTCTGGTTCCCTATAGTCCTCACCACTCTCTTTGGCCTCACACCAGTCTTACCTCACTCTCTTATCCCTGTGGCTCTGACTAAACGGGGGGTGGGGTGTGGGGAGGCAGACTGGATGGGGAAGGAAGCCCTGTCTCCCTTTGTAGTATCTCCCTCATGAAGCGCAATACAAGGACTACAACAGTCACCCACAGGACAAAGGTAGAAATAAACACACAGATCCCTGGATTCAAAGAGAAATAGAGAGAACTCTTTTTCCATACAAAGCTTAATCTGCACAGACTCACACCTACAATGGAAAAGTACTTATTCTTGAGGTGTGGCGTAAGTTTGAGGCCACCTTAACCCCATCCTTACCTCCACCTCCATTTCTTGTTCAACCTCAGGCTCAGCTTGCATTAAAAAAAAAAAAAAAAAATTCCACCCCTAGACTCTCTACTCTATCAAAAATATGTAGTTACTTACTATTTATTGATGCCTTAGGCCAGGTCATGTTGCCAGGCCAGATGGCCCCACACCTGTCTTCCTGGGGCAGTATTTCTCAATGTGTGGCTCATACAACTTGTGACAGATTCCTGTGCCCCACCCAAGACTTACTGAATCCAGATCTCTGGGGGTGGGGCTAGGTATCCACGTTTGCCAAGTGACATTTTTGTTCAATAATAACAGCAGCAACTAATCGTAGCACTGAGTACAATTTATAGCTATTACCTAATTTAATCTTCATAGAAATCTTTCGATTTCTATGGGTAGTAGTAGCCTTATTTGCAAATGAGGAGACTGCAGCATAGAGATGTTAAGTAACCTGCTTAAGGTCACGTAGTAAATAGCAGAGCTGGAATTCTGATCAATTGTTCTAGTTGGTAAACCACTGCTCTGAGCAAAAGGGAGGCATGAGGAAGACTCGTATGCTCCCAGGCCAAGCCCGTCAAGGAGGATGAGGTAGAATTTTGTCCATTACAATGATAAAACATTGGCCTTGCTTTTAGTAACTTGAACTGTTTAAGGTAGGTACTAGACGAAAGTATATTACCCATAACATCTGGTAGTATATGACTAGATGATAAAAATATCCTGTGTCAATAGGATATGGTCTCTGCTTGTCTCTCAGAAATAATTTTTCCCCATTTTTCCAGCCTCCCTGCCCTCATTTAGGTCTTTATATTGTGACTTAGCATGTGTTGTTCCCTCTGTCTGAATGTTCTTCTCCTAGACCAGGGGTCAGCACACTTTCTCTTTAACAGGATAGAAAATAACATAAATATTTTAGGCTTTGCACAATTACTCATCTCTGTCACTACAGCGTGAAAGTAGCAGTAGACAGTGTGAAAATGAGTGGGCTTTGTTCCAATACACCTTGATGGCCCCTGAAATTTGAATTTCATATTGTTTTTATGGGCCCCAAAATATTTTCTACTTTTGTTTTCAACCATTTAAAAATGTAAGGTTCATTCTTAGCTGGCAGGCTACACAAACTGATGTCAGGTGGGACTGGCGATGGGCGACCACCTGCCACCCTCTGCCTTAGATCTCGGGGGAGCACTTTCATGTGCCTTGAACTCAGCTCAACTCTCGGCTTCCCAGAGGCCTTTCCTGACTGCTCTGGATGAAGTTGCTCCCTCACTCCTCCTGTTTCTCTCCCATCACCTTTTAAAATTACTCAATAATGCTTATTATTATTTTAAGATATCTGTTCATCCTTTAGTTTATTTGCAAGTCTTCCTTGGCCAGAATAAAAGTTCCACCAGAGCAGGGAGCTTGTCTGTGTTGTTCTTTGCTGTTTCTTCAGAGCCTAAACAGTAAATGTCACATCATAGTGGGAATACTTGGATAAATGACTACAGACAAAACTCTTCAGTAATACAACTCACATTTCCTTGTACAGATTGGTCTCTTTCAAGCCTTTCATTCGTTCAGGGGTTACAGAGATAAAGTATTACCCAGCTCCTGCCCACAAAAATTTAAAATCATAGGCAAAAAACAAAATGAAAGAAAGCAACAACTTGATATCTCTTGTCTAGAATAAAATAGAATATCCTAAATACCAAAGACTTGAATAAAATATGAATTAGGATGATTATAATTGAATAATGCACAGAATTCTTGGAGCTAGGCATACTTACTATTCAGATATCAAAAATTTCATCTTTGGCTAAACTAAGGGTTTCTACATTTCCTTGTGAAAACTTAAATACCCAGAGCTCATTATGTTCTCTTATGTAAATAAATAGGACATTAAAGCAGCTCTTAAATGCTGTGCCAGAACAGGGTGCGAAGAAAACTGACTCCTAGCAAACTCACTAGCATATACATGAAAGAACAAGCTCAGGCTGTTAAAACTTTGGTGAACAGTGGCCACCAGACCCTACAATCATAGAAGGTACTCCCAAGGCCCTCAAGGTCAGCCAAGTGGCAGGAAGGGGCGGCGGGGCGGGGGGAGGTAGTGGGGAAAACACTGTGACAGTCATCTACTTGATGGAAGTTTTCCTTAAGCTACATTAAAGAGAGCAACACCATTCCCTTTTGTTCCCACTGAGGACTTTGACAGAGGCTTTTGTCCCCTTGCAGACTGAAGGTTTAATGAGAATGGACCTCAGTCTTTCAGGGTAGGTGGCTCTACAAACACTAAACACCCGATTGATGCCCTGAACGGTCACCAGGTCCTAGGTGGTGTGAGTCCCATGTGGACTTTACCACACTGAATTCTCAGGCTGAGAAGTTTTGTGAAGAAAAATGATAGCCATGATTCTACCCAAGAAGGCTGAATCCTGAAGCAGAGAGATGGATGCTGTGTCCTATGAGTGTCTATTTCAGCAAAATCCCAAAGGATCCTGTGAACAGTAGGGCAAAAGTAGCAATGTCTAAATGCAGGATCCAAAGTTAGAATCTGATAGAGAGCCCTGCTTTCCTCAAAGCATTAACTATGTTTCATTCATCACATTAATTGTAAGTCATTTAAATGGTTCAAAGATCATTTTCTTGTTTCTCAGCACCTGGAGCTTTAATAGAGCTTCTATTGAGTGCTTCCTGCATACAAAACAATGGGCTGATGGACAAGGGGAGTGGGCCAGAGTGGAATACAAAGATGAAGATATGAGATTTCTACTGTGTTGGAGTTCCCAATTGAGCAAAAGGATGTATGTGTTGGATAACGTATTTAGATTTTTAGATACTTGGAATTGGGAATTTTAAAAACTTAAGTTCCATCATCACTGGTTACCAATGACTATTACTAAATGTGTAATTTGGGTCTTACCTTATTTACTTATAACAGGCAACCAATAAAGTAGTTTCTATTTTTGCCCCACTTTATAGATGAGGCAACCAAGGGTTAGAGATGTTAAAGAAATATGTGCTATTTCATACAGCTGGTAAAAATGGCTAAGCTGGGGATTAAATCGGGGTCTCTCTAAAGTCCAAATACCTGACCACTAACCCTCTCTGATAGTGCCATCTTGAGTTGGCCTACCCCTTAGGAACAGGATGAAGGTATGCACTCAATGTGATTAGAAGGGTCCTCGCTGAAGCATCTTCTTCCTTAACTCTACCACACAGTCTTACTTTTAATTTTTTAGCATTGCCTGACTTTTATTTAAAAGTTTCAATTAGTTTTAAGTATACAGTACATTGGTTAGACATCTATATAGTTAGTAAAATGATCCCCTCAGCTGCTTCCTCCCTCCCCTGACCCTCCACCTAGCTAATATATTAATGCTAATTGCATTCCTTATGCCGTGCTTCCCATCCCCGTGACTATCCATCAGCTTCTAATTTGTACTTCTTTAACCCTTCACCCCATTCTCCCAGCCCCCCAAATCCCCTCCCCTCTGTCTGTCTCCAAATTGTCCACTGTATTTGTGAGCCTGTTTTTGATTAGTTTGTTCTTTTTATTTCTTAAATTCCGCATATAAGTGAAATCATATAGTGTTTATCTTTCTCTGTCTGACTTAAATACCTTCTAGGCTCATCAAAGCAATATCTTTTTCCATTCCCTTCCTTTTCATATGTAGGGGTCTTGTTTTTTTATCCTTTTAGCCACTCCATCCTTGGTTGGAGCACTTAATTCTTTTTCACTTAAAGTACTTATTGATAAGAATGTAGTTGTTACCATTCTTCATTCCTGTTTTTGATACATGTTTTTTCTTCTTAAAGAAATCCTTCCAACATTTTCTGTAATTCTGGCTTGGTGGTGATAAATTTAGTTTATTTTTGTCTGGGAAGCTCTTTATCTGTCCTTCAACTCTAAATGATAGCTTTGCTGGAAAAATTATTCTTGATTGTAGATCTTGGGTCTTCATTCTGTTGAATATTTTTTGCCAAGCCTTTCTGTCCTGCATAGTCTTTTTTGAGAAATCAGCTGCCAGTCATATGGGTGTTCCCTTATATGTAATTATTTGCTTTTCTCTTCTGCTTTAAAAATTTTTCTTTGTATTTAAACTTTGGCATTTTAATTATGATGTGTCTTGGTGTGGGCCTCTTTGGATCTCTGATTTTGCGAATCCTCTGAGCTTCCTGGGGTTTTATGTCCATTTCCTTCACCAGGTTAGGGAAGTTTTCCATTATTATTTCTTCAAACAGCTGTTCGACCTCTTGATTTTATTCACTTATGCCAATCAGACAAATATTTAGAGCCTTAATAGTGTTCCATATCCTCCTTAAATCATCTTTATAGTCTTAGCCTCTTTTTTCTTGCCATTCTGTTTGAGTGTCCTGATTGGCTTTCCTGTCCTCTAGATAGGGCATGTGATCCTCTTCTTTATTCACTTTGTTTATTCCTTTGTTTATTCCATTTAATATACTTCTCATCTCAGATAATGTGTTCTCCATTTCAGATTGGTTCCCTCTTATAATCTCCATCTCTGTTTTTATCTCTTTGTTGAAGTTCCCTACATTTCCCAAAAGTTTATTAAGTACCTTTAAAACCAGTGTTTTGAACTCTGCATCTGTTAGATTGCTTGACTCCATTATATCTGGTTCTCTGTTCTGTTTTGTCATATGGCTTTTGCTACTTTGTCTTCTCATTTTGGCTGCCTTTCCATGTCTGTTCCTATGTAGTAAGCAAAGCTCCAAAGTCTCCCAGTCTTATTAGTGTGGATTTATGAAGTAGGTGTCTAGTGGCACAGTCCTGAAAGGGGTTCAGCTGCAGGCCAAATTCAACCCAAGCCTCTATCCCTCCTGGGCCACCTGTCAAGATTCAGCAAGCAATCCAAAGATGCTGTGCTTATAGTTACCTCAAAAGACCACACCAGAAACCAAGGCCAGCTGCCTCCAGTGTAAGACTAGGTGCTGCTCAGCAAGGCACTCCTGACTCGCTGAGGATATGCCTGGATGTGGCTTGAATGGAACCGCAAGTTGGGAGAGGCGGGGTTTCAGGTAATCCTTTGGGTGGAGCAACCTCTGTTATCCAGTTTGATGATGTCACAACTATGGCTGCGCTGTGTCCATGCACCAGTAGGGGGAAGGGCTCAACAGAGAACAATGGATACCTCTGGAATTTCTGTACAGACTAGTCTTGCCTCAGCCCTCGCTCCGACAATGTCTCCTTGTAAGTCCCTCGTGCTCCCTGCATGCAGCCAAATGGGCACTGGTGCTCAGAGCAAGCAGGTCCGTCACTGCGAAAATCTGCTCTCAGATGCGGCCCCTTGAAGAGGCTTCTGTTGCTGCCGCAGCCTCTGTCTCACTCAGCTGCTCAGGACCGAGTCGCCCCATGTCCTCACCTGTCCTAATTTCTGCCATTGTAGAATGCTTTCTTAGATTTCTCCCTAGTTATATGGCTTAGTCGTCTAGATCCCAGGTGATTTTTCTTCGTTTCTGTCACAACTTTGATTTGGTCGCCAGAGGGATGAACAGAGCCTCTATCATCTATGCCATTTTTTCCTCCACACTTTCAGCCTTACTTTTGAGACCTGTGATTTTACCATTAGAGATTCATTCCTTTGGGGGAAATCTAGATCTCTTGGTAAATTGTAAATGCCCCCTCAGAGGAATAATGCATTATGCCTTTATCTTTCATAAACTTCTCAGTGTCATATTGATAAAGTGAAGCATACAAAGACCATTCCAGGAGGTGGGCAAAGTTTAGAGAGTGCCCTTCAGAAGAGTCCCTCATGAAGCTTAGGGTTCCTGATACATCTAGCTGTAGGAGAGGGGAAGGAAATGTGAACAAAGTTAATAAGCCATTCCCTTCTCCACAACTGGGCGTCAGGCCACCACCGATATGTGTTCTCCTCTTCTTCCTGGGCACTCTGCTAGTCCACATTTCCCTGCCTCCCTTAGAATAGGTGTTGTCCCACTGACTTCAGGCCAATGAACATGAGTAGAAGTGAAATGAGCATAAGATAGAGAAGCCTGGTGACTAAATAAGTCACCACCTGAACACCTGCCCCCACCTCTCACAATAAACTGTGATATGAGCAAGGAATAAACTTAGTGTATAAAGCTACTAAACTGTGAAGCCTATTTATTTGTTATAGCAGATAACTTATCCTGCTATGTGCCCTATTCTCTCCCTACTGTTTCACCTCCTCTACTTGCTAACCCTTTGCTACTATCTTTGCAAGTCACGTGGAAACACGTGGCTGTTTATAACAAAGTAGACTGGGTTGGATAGTGTCCCTCCAAAATTCATGTCCTTGTCCAAATCTTGGAATGTGATCTTATTTAGAAACAAGGTCATTGCAGATGGAATTAAATTAAGGTGAGGTCATACTGGAGTATAGTGGGCCTTTAATCCAATATGACACACGTCTTTATAAGAAGAGACCTGACAGAAACACACAGGGAGAACGCCATATGACGATGACAGAGATTGAAGTGATACATGTGCAAGCCAAGTTGCTCCAAGGATTATCAGCAATGCCAGAAGTTAAGAAAAACCATCAGAGTATGGTCCTGCTGAAACCTCGATTTCAGGCTTCCAACCTCCAAAACTGTGCGAGAATATATTTGTTATTTTAAGCCACCAAGTTTGTGGTCATTTGCTTTAGCAGCCCTAGGAAACTAATACATAAGGGAGTCAGCCACTATCACATATGTTTGGCAGAGATTCCAAAGCTGTCGGGAGAGTGGGAAAGCTTTGCAGTAAGAAAAGGGAAGGCTACAGGTGTGCTCTGATTGAGGGTTATCGGCGTGAGGAAGCTGGAGTCAGTCTGACTAGAAGCCGGGCATCTTATATGATTGCACTGAGGCATATTTGGCTTTCTTTGATTAGTTCTTAGCTGGGAGTGTGGGAAAAACATAGAGATGATGGCATTCTCTGAATGAGTCTTAGCTGTTCTGAGCCGATTACTGCAGAGGATGTGGTTTGGCTTCCTGATCCAGTTGCTGCAGAGGCTGTGGTTTGGCTTTTCAGGGTAGTTGCTGCAGAAATTGTCAGAATTCTATTGACACGTATGGTCTCACCATTGTCCATTTTTTTTTCAGTCTCAGTCAAAACACTTTGGGACCAGTGTCCTTTGAGAAGACATCACTGATGCCCAGCAGTGCCCCCAAGCCATCTCTGCTTATGTTCATCATCGCTTTTGTCTCTTCTGAATCTTTCAGAATTTTATGCCTTCTTCCTTCTCTCCTCTCTCTGTTCCCCCTCTTCCTTCTTCTTTCCCTCTATCCCCTTCTCCTCTTCCTCTTCCTTTCTCTTTTTTCTTCATGCCTTTGTGTTTTTTTTTTATTCCTGAAATGTGAGTTCCTTAGGGATAGTACTCTTATTAAGAAACCATAATAAGTAATAAAATGATGATAATAGCTAACATTTACTGAGTGCTCATGAGGTAGCAGAAAGGTACATTGCCCATTTAATCCTTTCAACAACCCTATAAGTTAGATATTATTAGCTCTGGTTTGCAGATGAGGGAAAAAGCTCAGAATAATCAGGCAATTCACTAGAAAGTGGAACAGCCAGGGTTTATACCTAGGAATGGACTCTTTTAAGTCCATACTTTCTTATTCATCACACCACCTTCTAATAATTTTCTCTGTATAAAACTACAATTGCTTTATTATTATGATTATATTATCACTATTATTAAATGTATTTTTTATTTCTGAAGATTTTCAATGCTCTTCTTACAAGAAAGAAAGGTAGCTTTTTCATGATACAAAATGGTTGAAATTGGAAGAGATGCTGCTAAGTGTATTTTGGGAGGAAAATTGTATATTTAGTGTCTGAAACTGATACTATGTAACTTTGGAGCAGAGAGCTGATAAAGATCAATTTAATGGCAAGCACTTTAACTATTTGGTTATTACAGATTTAAATTTTGATTGAATCAGCAAAGCAAACTATTAAGCAGCATTGAAAATTGATGTGAAATGGGTTTCTGTGTGACTTGCCTACTCATGAGTTGGAGTTTGACAGAAAGCAGGTGTTTTATTGGAATCCAATTAGAAAGATTGGTTCAACACAACCCCAAATTGATTACCTATAATTCTCATTATAAATACTGTAACATCATGCCCACAGCCTGCCCTCTAAAGAACATGGTCATCTATTTATATATGTACATTTTCAAAAAATTTTAGTTGGCTTTAAAAAATTCTAGGCCCCCTTCCAACCTTTTTTTCACTCTAGAGAATGTAAAATTAGATGTGGTTACCTTTGGCAAGAAGAATCTGCTAAACATGTTTATTCATTAATACAACAAAAATTATTGAATTCCCATTATGGGTGAAGCACTGTGCTAGGCACCATGAGAGCTGCTAAATTAATCATGCTCCAGAACTCTTGGAGAAAAGATCGGACATGTGTCAAAGTACTTAGATAATTATTTGTGTTATTTAAAAGATGTTGTCAAATTCTTTGATATTCTTCCTATAGAACAATGAGGGTCCATGTCTTCCCTTAAATCTGGTGTGCGACTGCTCTGGGCAATCAAGTAAGGCAGAAGTGATGCTATGCCAGGTCCAGGCCTGCCTTTGAAGGAACTGGCAGCTTTCATTTTGCTGTATCGTAGCCCTAAGCTGCCATGTAAACATCCAACTACCCTGAGGCCTAAGCAAGGCAAGAGAAATACTCCAGTCAAATCAGCTGAGGCTCCAGAAATCATGGAACAAAGATAAGCCATCCCTGCTGTGCCCTGACCAAATTTTTGACCTAGAGAGTAATGAAATGTAAACTAAATTGTAGCTTCTAGCCAGCAAATTTAGTGTAGTTTGTCCTGTAGCAATAGATAACTAGAGCATGCTGAGTGTTAATAAAAAGGCATAAATGAGAACCATGAGAAGTCAGAAGAAAAATTGATTTCTAGCCTTAACGATGGTAGGAGGAAACAGGGAAGGTTTCAAGGAAATTATGACATTTGAGTTGAGTTTGGAAAACTTTAGGATTAAGAAATTCAGAGGTGGGGAGAGAAGGACAGTGCAAGAAAATAAAGTGGGTAAAGGTACGGAGGTGAGAAAGTGTCTCATGCATGTGGGGTAGATTGAGGGCTTTATTTTGGCAGAAGAAAATGTGTTGCAGGAGAGAATTGTGGTGATATGAATAAAAGAAAGCCTAGCACCAAATCCCATATTACCAACGGCCTCGAATGCCAGGGTGAGAGTTTAGATTCAACTAAGTGAACAAGGAGGAGCCATCCATTATTTTGAACAGAAAAGTGATATGATTAACCCTGTGCCTTGAAGGAAATTAATGCAGTGGGATTTAAAGTAGAAGTGAATGTGAGGAAGGAGGCCAGTGATTAAGGTGGAACAGTTGGAGAGCTGGAAGTTCATCCTGACATCTCCCTGGGGTAGACGTGGGATACTAGAAGAACTGGACTGGCAGGTGGAATAATGGCCTCTAGCATGTCCATGTCCTAATCCCTAGAATACCCTACTTCATGTGGTAAAAGGTACTTTGCGGATTCCATTGACTAAGTACTTTGAGATGAAAAGATTATCCTGGATTATCCAGATGGATCCAACTTAATTGTCTTATCCTTAAAATGGAGAAATGTTCCCAGTTATGGTCAGAGAGAGATATGTCTTTAGAAGCTGGGAAGGGCCCTCTGTTCATGGTCAGCAAGAAATCTGGAACCTCAGTCGTAAAACTGAAGAACTGAATTTTGCCAACAACCCAAAAGATCAAGAAAATGGAACGTCCCCCAGAAAGGAATGCAGCCCTGCCAATACCAAGGTTTTAACCTGGTGAGACTCACACCAGACCTCTGATCTCTGGAACTGTAAGATAACAAATTTGTATAATTTAGGCAGCTAAACTTGTGGCAATTTGTTATGGCAACAATAAAAAATGAGTACAGATCTCAAAGATTTATTGAACTACTTAGAAACCAAAGGTTGACAGGTCTCTCCAGAGCTTCATCTTCCTTTGGACCCTGGTTCTATTTTGATGCTACATGGAAACATTGGCCCTTTGTCCTGATATGGTCTCTACCTACCTGGGTGACCTTGAGAGGTCAAATTCCTTAACCTCTCTAAGCTTTAGTTTCCTCATCTGTCAAATGAAAGGATTGAGCAAGAACAGTAGCTCTAAACTTTATTGTTTTTTTCACCGTGATCTGCTTTATAGAGAATGTTCCCATCGACCAAGCATTGATGGGCATGATCTAGGTTTGGGGAAATTGCCAATGTTCCAGCAATAGCATTCTTTCCTTTCCCCAACAAGAAATCATCTCAGAATATAACTAATATTTTGACAGGGATAACCTTATCTTTACTCCAATTTATTAAACTTAGATGCAAGGTTTGAAATTTTATGTGTATTTATGTCCTAATATTTTAAAAAGGAGACACAAAATTGCATCAACATAATGCATGACAAGAAATATATCACATGTTATAACTATCATCAGTGAATGATTACTATTATCACTATACTCATAGTAGTGGGAACGCTAAACTAGATGTTGATGACATTCTTCCTAGTACTTAAATTGACTAGTTTTAGGAATTGAAAAATGGCCTGATTTATTTGAGAGTGAACCACTTGAAGCTGAGAAGGTGGAAAGACAGTGAGGGGAAAAAGCTTTCTAAACCTTTAAAAAAAAATCAGTCTCTCCCATGACCCTATCTCCCAACCAAACAAGCTGAATAAACTCTTAATATAATTTATATTTATACTTTTAATTATTTCAATAGGAAATGATGTACAAAATTAGATCCTAACTTTGTGGAGGGAGTAAGGGTTAAGGATCTCCTAATAATTCTCAATGAACTTCCTATTGAATAAGAAAGAGCAGAAAAAGGGATATAAGGAAACTAATCAATGTTGACAATAGGCCTGCCTAAGTTGCTGTCTATTTAGTGATCCAGGAGTGGTTTGATTTTGAATAGCTGTGCCGGGAATAATTCTAAATCTGAATCTTTCGATATTTTTAAGGCAGTTTAATTTGAGCTGGGATTCTGACACAAATCACATGAATTCCTAGAAAATTGTGGTTGGGGAGAAGCCCTTACACAGAGGGAATGTAATAGATGGCTAAGATCTGGGGTTCTGCGGTCAGACACCTTGTAGATACATCCCAGTTCTTCCACTTGCTATGAGCCTGACTTTGGGCAAGTTACTTACCTCTCTCACTGTAGTAGTCTCACCTATAAAATGAGGAGAACCATGGCATCTTCTACATGTTCTGAGGGTTTAGATCTATGACTGGTGGAGATGAAGGGTGCAATGTCAGCTCTCACTATTGTTAATAATACCACAGATACCTCGAGGAAAAGCCTGCCAAGTGGACTACATTATTTCTTGTCATGCATTATATTAATGAAATTTCTTGACTGCTTTGTAAAATATTAAATCATTTACACATACAATTTCAAACCCTGTATCTATGCTCTTAAATACCTCTTTGGAATTCTCTATAGTTTAGCTTTCACGTCATTTCCTTCTTTAAATTCTGATCTTTAGAATGTTTGAATTGAACCAGTCTTTTGAGGACAGGAAATTCCTGGCCCAATTCTTAGAGCAGAGAATGTGTTAGTCCTAGGAACTCTGAGGTGTTCAGGATAGAACTTCTCTCTCATTCCACAGTGACCTAAGGTAGAGACTAAAGAACAACACAGAAATACACCAGAGGAAGTGCTTTTGTTTTCATGCAAATAACACTCACAGTTCTACACTGATGATTAGACCAGGAAATGATTAGAATAACACAAGAAGTCCCTGGTAGAAGTGACTCATAGTGGTTGCCCTCCTCAAGTTAGCACCAGCAAAACTTGAATTCTACAGAGGAGAAAGCCATTGGGATAGAACGTCAAGGGTGATGGGTTCTAACACTTACTTGACACAAATATTTAAGTGACCTTGGACGAATCGCTTTTCCTTTTGGAGCTTCATATTTCTCCTCTGTAAAACAGAGAAATTGGAGTAGGTAAATCTATGCTTCCCATTCTGGAATACACAAAACATTGGTGATGTGTGACGTGTTCTAAGTAATTTCATTATGCCTTTAATATTTACTTGGAAAATATACTAAGCATATCAAACTCATGATTTCATGGATGTTATTGATTAAAATAAGGCTAAAAGTATTTAAGTTTAGGAGGCATGTCCAAAAATGATGGTAACATTATGTATTAAACACTGGTCTGATTTCCTAAGGTGTATACACCAGCTGATAACCTTGATTGGTATGTAGTAAACATGTTCTTTCCTACATTTTATGGTGTTTTGACATCTCCAGGCCTTGTGGATCCAGAGAGCAACTGCCCCTCCCAGTGTTAACTAATTCCTAGAGATAGCAACAACTCCTTGAGAGCATAACTTGGATATGCAAACCAACCAGGTCTCAGTCCAAACCCCTCATTCTCCTTTTATCAGTCTCTAACAGTCTGGAATGCTATCCCCTGCCCTAAATCACCCCAGGTCCAGGTTCTGGACAACTAGAAACCACTCCTATAGCTCAGAGCCCACTGAAACTATTCCAACTATCCAATCCTATACCAGAGCAGCTTGCTGACCCTGACTTGCCCATTGCTTCAGGAGAAAACCATAATAAAATCTTTGACCCATCTTTCCCTCACTTTCTGATGCCTGACTCACCCTAGTGCTTCCCCATATAACCCTGTGTGGCATGGTACACCCCTCAGCAACAAACTGTCTTTTCAATGTCATTTGTCTCCTGATCTGTTGACCACTGTAACAGAGTCAAATGCTCGGTTTTTCTGACTCCACCTTGTTCAAGCCTGTGCTGTTCCCAAGGCCCTCAAGGCTAATAGCCCTTGCTTTGTCTTGCATACAGATGTGTTATTCATTAGAGAAATTCTGTAGGTGGCTTGTGTTTTAGAAAAATATCTCCTCCATTTTCTCTATCTTTGACATAAGAGAAGCCTGAACTCTGTACTTTCTTAAGATGGATTTGAGGATTAGGTCTCCCATATTCTCAGTTGGAGGCTTCTCAATCAATAACCCTTTTCTTCGTCCAAATTCTGATGTTTTAAGTTTTGGCTTTTCGAAGTGGGGGGCCCATGCACCTTGGACCAGTAACAATTTGGTGAGCCAGCCAGGAAGTAGTGCCCCTGCCGGTGTTGCCCTCCGTGAGTTTCAAGTAGCTGCCAAAGCTGTTTTCCCTTGGGGGCTCAGGAGGGACTTTCTCCAGCAGGTGCTAGCCACCCTTGGGATACGACTTGTTTAGAATAAAGAAATGTCTCTGGATTTCAGTCTACCATCTGTTTTGTTTGTAGGATAAGTTGTTCTGGTATGGACAGCTGGAAATCCTTTCTCTCTACCTTCTATACCCTGGGACATTTTGGGGGCCTCTATCTGAGAGTAGACAGGACTGTTGAACTGCTACCATTTTTTGTTGTGTCTCTCTGTAAGCTGATGGGCTTAATTTAGAAGTTGGGTTCAGTTGCCCCAGTATATACAACTGAGAACTCCCTTTTCTTCTATTTGGGTTTTTCCCTTGGGATAAGCCAATTTATTTTGTATTTCTTGGGGTACTCTGCTGGAGAAGGGAATAGTTTTAGGACTTGTACCTGATTTGTGAACCAGTTCATTTGCAACCATTCCTTTGGCTATTTGAATTTGAAATTTGTAACTTGCCTAGTGTATCTGAGGCTTGATTACAAGAGTAGTCAATTTATTATCCTGCTTGTGTATCATTTGTGTGTTGATCTGAAACTATTTTTTCCTTTATTGGTTTGTAAGTGAAAATTAAAATGACATCTGAGGCTTCTTCTACCACCCCCTTCTTCATCTCCAGACATGTGGCAGCCTCTGTCCTGTGCTCAGGCTCCATCCCAATGCCAACTTCCTCTAAAAAAAATCTGCCACTTTAAATTCAGGTGATCTGAAGCCATTCTTTTCATTCTCTGAGCTTTCCAACTCTATTGTGCACACTGGCTTCTGTTGTTTGTATTAACTCCACTTTAAGGGATACCATTGAAGGAGAGGATCTCAGGCCTCTCAGAAACAATGTAATATATTCTTTGATTGATTATAAAGTAATTTTAAAATGGCTTTAAAGGAATTTTTACAGCACGCAAAGCTTTGGTCATCTGAGCAAAATACCTCTATGTTTTGCACTGTACCCGGGGCACAAAAGCCAGTGTTTTAAAATGAGAGTTATGAAACTCTATGTTTATCTTGTTTGTTAATGCATGTCTATGTATGTATGTTCTGGATATGGCATATTTCTACTGCTAAATGCTACTGCTAATTGGTAATATTAAGTTGTAATATTTAAACAAGTGCTAATATGAGAATTCTCAAAAATATAACAGAAACTAACACGAATGCTTTTCAGAATCATGTGATCAGGGTGGTTTTAAGTTTGGTTTGGTTAATTAAGTTTGGTTAATTAAGTTGCAAAATTTGTCAGTGAGAAAAATAACTTAGTATGATAAAATTTTCATTTGTTATCTAAACATAATGGTTAGGAGCAAGTAAATTACATAAATGTAAGTAGGATAAAAAGTTTCTTTTAGGTTTAAAATTGTTTTTTGATCTTCTGGTAATGTGGAACTTTAAAGTTTTGTTAGCCAAAATAATTATTGATATTCATTGAATATCTAAGTCATTACCAAATAAGGATCCTGAGAAAGAAAGTTTTATGTGTGATCAAGCTTATCGAGATTAAAATAAAATAAATGTAATCAAATAAGTGGATTTAAATATCAATAGTAAGCTGGTACAAAATTAGAGTTAGGTTCTTCTCTCTCTGATTAAAAGGGCAAAGCTTCTTTGACTATTAGCCTGCTACTGATATTATGAAAAAGTTCTCTTCCTAGAAAACAAAGATTCTGTGTTTTATCAAAATAATTTCCTATGTTTTATATTTTCTTAATCGAGTCATTGGACTTAAGAAAACAGAATCTCTCAATAGTAAGAATTAAGTTTTGCTAATAATTATGTAAAAGACTATATTTGTGTTTGATATTTTCTATTGTCACTTTGGGTAAATGAATAATTTATTATTATTTCATAATGATATATAATCTTTTTGGTCAGGTATGTTTGACAACCTTCCCAGGGTTCAAATTTTTTAAAAGGAGATTTTTTTTTAACGTGGAAATGGCTTTGGGTTGTACAATGGGCCCCTGGAGTCGCAAAATTTGTTTTTTCTCTCCCTACAGAAGAGAAATATTAAATAATTGGGCTTATATTGGTGTGCTAAAATTACATAGGAAGCTTTGTCAAATAAAGAAATAATAATTATATTGTATTTGAATGCATATATTGTGAATAAATGAATGTTTTACAGATTATAATTTCCAAGAGTCTACAATGTCTGATATAATATTTTCATTTGGTATCTTAAAATAATATGCCATAGAGAAAAGCAAATTCCTTTGTCAGTTGCATTATAATCAGATCTATAACCATGTCATATTAAGTATTGTTTTTGTCATTTACAGACATTGTTTTACTCTGATGGGTTTGCACATATGTTTTATCTTCAGAAAAATGTATGGAAAGAACTCTGACTTATTTTAAAGTACAATTTCTGAGAGTAGATTTTCAGATCATACCTTTAAAGTGGATAAAGATTTATAAAACTCTAAAGAATAACTGGATTCATAAAATGCTGACAAATAATCAGGATAAATAAGAATTGATTATATGGGACTGAATAAACTAAGGATGACTATAATTTTTATAACTTGTAGTTTGAAATATTGCTGATTTTTTAAGCTTTTTGTTTTCTAGATATAAGGAAACTTGCTTTTCTTAGAACGGTTTGGTAAATTATACCTCTGTAAGCAGTATTGAAACATTTATATTTTTCTTCCTACCTGATCCCTCCAGAATTTGGAGACTTTGAATGAGTGAGTATTATTATTTTCATGGCAATATGGTTGTTTGCATAAATTCAATAAGAGTCTATTCTCTTTATAGCAGGACACAATTAGAAACTTGTATTTCTTACCAAGGCTTTGACTGGAATGTCATGTTTGAGAGAGACGTGCATAGATTCTGGTGTCACCAGAAAGATTTAGGGAATTAAGATTGACTTTGGAAGTCAATAAAAGCCCCTTGGAAAAATAGCTTGGTACCTTGCTTACATAATTCACAGCAGTCCTTCCAGGTAGGGAATGAAGGTTGCTTTCTTGGGAGATACAAAAAAAAAAAAGAACTTCAAGGCATTTTGGGAAGCCTCAGAACCTTGAAGAATTCACCCAAATCTGTAGGAATTGCAGGCAAAATCTGACAGCAAGGAAGGGACTTGACTTCTTTGCCTGGAGAGGCTAATTAAAGTTCAATCCAGAGATTTCTTCTGAAATTCCTGCAAAGCAGATTTAAAAGAGCATATACAATCAACTGTTATTCTTACTATACTTATACAAGTAATAAGGCCAAATTTATTGAAACCAGACTTATACAATAAATTAGCTATTGTTGATAAAAATGAGGGTGATTTTAGAGAGAGAAATTGTTTCAATAGAAACTGTAATACACAGTCATGGATATTAGATTCTAATTCAGTGAATTGTCTTTAAAATTTTATTTTTCACCTGTAAGCTGGACTGAATCCTGAAGTTTTCTAGTGAAAATATTTGGCTACAACCCTCTGAACTAATGTGTTATTTTACTCCTATCCTTTACCTTGGAATTATTGAGAACTAAACCTGTTTTGTTTCTGAGCCTTGTAATTACAAACTGCAGCTAAACAACATAATATAAACTTCAGAAATCATCAAAATGGTTAATGCTTAAATAATCTCAGTGAATGATGTTGTTAGCCATGCAGAGAGTTTACCTGAGCACCCAATGACACCATCAGAGAGACATTCAAATTGCAGACCAGGAAAATCTATCAGATTGTCACTGCCTACTTTTATTTCAGCAAAAGTGAAGCTTCGAGACTTACATCTAGAAATCTTCTCCACTGACAGCCTTACAGACTCAGAAACTGGTTTATAATTTGCTTTGATCATTCACCTTTGTTTTTTGTTGTTGTTGTTGTTTTCATAAATCTTATCAAATATTGATGTTATGGAATTTAACCCATATAGTCAGCTGTTTGGCCCGTTCTACTGCTCCAGCTCTGACTCCAACATACCACCTTTGAGTCCTTGGTATGTGGGTCCTTAGGCAATAGGATTGTTTTAGATTACTTGTTAGTTGAACAAGGAAGTGTTTATACAGTGGCCAGCTCATCATGGTTTGGTTCCTGAGGTGTATAACAACGAAAGTTATTCTTTATCCTTTGTCAGGGTACAGATGTCCTGACCTTCTGCTATTCCCACCATTGCTATGGTCTCTTCTTATAAATTCAACATCTAGAATGACCCCTCTAAGGCTCAGGGACCAACTTGGAAAAGGTGGGCATGTGAGATTATAAAAGCCAGATAAAAGAAGCACATGGGCAGACAAATCTACTCCATCTTAAAAGCTCATCCTCTCTCTTAATTGAACCTGGACCCAGTTGCGCTATTTCCCTCAAAATTAAGAAATTTAAATAAAGGGGGGGGGTGGGGAGCTAAATTTAACAGAGTGAAATGCCTGGTTTTTCTGACTTCACCTTGCTCCTGGCTGTGTTGTTACCATGGCCCTCAGGCTAACTGCCCCTGCTTTGTCTTGCACATAGACATGATAATCATTAGAGGAAAACATTAGAATTTTAGAAAAACATCCCCTCCCATTTTCCCTTCTCTTGACCCAAAATAAGACTGAATTCTGTACTTTCTTGAAATAGATGTGAGGATTAGGTCTCTCGTCTACTACTCATTTGGTGCCTTTCCCATCAATAACCTTTTCTTTCTTCCAAACTCTGATGTTTTGAGTTTTGGCATTTCGAAGCATTGGGCACACAGACTTTGGGGAGGTAACAACATCACCTTAACCGAATAAAAACAAAACTCCGGTACACTTTAAAATGTAAAAGGATACCTTTGGTCTACTCTGACTAGTTTTGAAGAACTTTTACCTCATCACCCTTCAGTCTGGTTCTTTCTCTGTCTTAAAAGTTATTCTGTTATAGAAAGTAGATTAGTTGTCAGGGGCTGGGGGTGGAGAGAGTGGGGAATGGGGAGTGATTGTTAATGGGTACTGGCATTCTTTTGGGATGATGAATGTTGTGGAATTAGATAGTGGCGATGGTTGCACAACTTTATAAATAAACTAAAAACCACCGGCTATACAATTTATAAAGAATTACTCTTATGATATGTGAATTATAACCCAATTTAAAAAATTGCCCTTTTGAGCACTTTTCCTCTCCTTCTAACTCATATCTGCCCTTCAAGATTCAGTTTTGATGCCTCCTCCTTCCCTAAAGCTTTTGCACCGACTGCCTCAGTTACTATGGTTCAGTTACTTGGCTGTGTTTTAAATATTTGTTTATATGTGGGGGAGAGGACTAAGTAAAAGATACACTTTGGGAAACCCCTCTCTACTGCTTGTAGAAGTTGCTATTTAATACCCACCCTTTCTCCACCTCTCTCCTTTGTTCTCAGAATTTCCTGGAGTCCTAGTTTGACTTCAGCAAAACAGAATCTCAAATGTGAGATGTTCTTGTGTGATTTTCCCAACTGTTTTCCGTGGGGCTTCTAAATCAAAAAATGAGAAAGGAGCTCTCTGTTTTTCAGTTGGAGGCACTGCTTTTCAAAGATTTGAGGATAGATGAGTTTGGCAGCCAGGTGAGGTCCAAGTTTTACCTTTCCTATTAATTTATACCGGAAAAAATGACTTTTTCTGGTGAAGAGCTTCTAACTTTGGGAAGAGCCCCAATCTACAAATGTCCATAATATGAAGGGCCATATTTTGAGTTGAAACACTTTAAGTGAACTTCTTAGAAAATTAACTGAGAGCTTTGATAGCTGGTTTTGCCAGCCTGTTAATTGATTCCTGGGGAGGGGAAAACCAGCCCTTCTACTTCTACTTATCTGTCGGTATCTTGTCTATGCTAATTGTTACCTTTTTCCTTGAAAGGGTTCTGCAGCCCCACCTTAAGACAGAGCCTCCTAGAAACACTGACCAAATGTAATGGTACCTCTAAGATAGTATAGGACTCTCCCTTAGCCTCCTTTACTCAGATAAAGAAAGCCATGGCCAAACCATGGTCTCCCTGAAGAGCAATTGTTAAAATAAGGAAGGACTGTTTAGTAGTCAAGTGGTGGTGGAATTGAAGGAGGTGAAGGAGTTAGGCTAGGGTGTTCACTCTTTTCTCCAAGCTAAGAAGATTCTGGTAATTTTCAAATTTTAATGTGCACATAAATCACCTGGACACCTTGTTAAAATGCAGATTCTATTTCAGCAGATCTGGGAGGAGCCTGAGATTTTACATTTCTAGTGAGCATCCTGGTGATGTTGATGCTGTCGGTCCAGGGACCACACTGAGTAGCAAGGAATATCTCTGATTTCCCAAGGATCTTGAAAACTTAGATTCAAAAGATGTTTCTGAAAATTGACACTTTGGGGGTCTTAGCTCAATATTAATGGCAGGAATAATAATTATAATAACAATAATGACTGACATTTATGGAAGATTTAGAACGTGGAGGGGCAGCCTGAACTAACTATGACTATTACCATCTTATAAAAAGATCACCTGTGGTTTAGAGACACTAAAGAACTTGCCCAAGATCTTACTGCTAGTACATGTCACAGCAGTAACTCAAACACTGTCTGGCTCTATAGGTGGGCTCTTAACCTCACTGTCTCTCATTTTCCATAGTGTTATTTTAGGTTCAATGGGGCTGAGCATGTGAAGTCTGACCTTTGCTTTCAAAAAGGAGCATTTTTCTTGTGCTACAGAATTAAGCCAATGACATGAAGTTATCCACGAAACCAGATGCAAGGTATATGCAGACAATGATAGCAAAATGTTTGCCCCAGTAACTTATTTTTTTACTCCAAAAAGCAATTACTAGATTAGAAGAGTGTTATCACTGTAATGAGGTTTATTCAAAATTGGTGAGGAAGTAAGAAAAAAAGCACAATTTATTTTTAAAAAATCATAAACTTTATGAAAATTAGCAGTTTATACAATTCAAAAGGCACCATTAAGAAAGTGAAGAGATGAGCCACATACTAAAAGAAAATATTTGCAAATCATCTACTGATAAAAGGAGTAGTACCTTTGCAACTCAAAAATAACTCAATTAAATAATGGTCAAAATACTTGAATAGACATTTCACCAAAGAAGACACACTAGAGCAATAAATGCATGATAAGATGTTAATGTCATTAGGCATTAGTACAACCACTTCACACGATCTAGAGTGGCTGTAATAAAAAAGACAGACAATAATAAATGTTGACAAGGATGTGGAGAAACTCCCATTCATTGCCTGTGGGTATGTAAAATGACTCAATTACTTTGGAAAGTGGCATCCTTTAATATCCTTTTAAAATAAAATGTGTGCTTATTTACATATACTTGTGTTTGTTAGTTTTCTTTCTCTTTCTTCTTCTTTATACTATTTTTTATAGGATAGGTTATGGTGATTAGTTTTGCAATTCACACCAAAGATTTCACAATATTGAGACGGGATCCAAAAGAATTAGAAGAATGGTTATAGAGCACAAATCCTGGACTTTGAGCTGGATACAGGAACTGAAGAGACTTTGTGTTACTTTCCTCTAGGAAGTAAGTGAATATGTTCATGGCTCTATGGAATTTGGTTAAATAATCTTAGCTGGAAATACATTTTTTTCAAAATGTGAGTATTGAAAGGCATGTCAGACAGCTAAAACAGTGAACCTTAGTAGACACTATTATTTGTTCAGTAGCTCACTCCCTTTCTAATTTTGGGGAGTCACCTATGGTGTGTGCTCTATCTCCTACTGTGGAGGAAAGCTAGAGGGAGATTTTCCCCCTTTCTTCTGTCTGGATGGCAGGGTGGGAGGATGTGAGCCAGGTGTAGCTACTTAGCTGCTCCATCTGCCTAGGGCTTTGAATCTTTTTTTTTTTTTAATTTTTATTATTTATTATTGTTTATGCCTACAGTACCTGGTCTTCCCAGGTGGTCTCCCATCTAAGTACCAACCAGGCCTGACCCTGCTTAGCTTCCGAGATCAGACATCGGGCTTGTTCAGGGTAGCATGGCAGTAGACCATGGACTGTGGCTCCACTGGGGTGTGAACCCAGGACCTTCTGCGTGTAAAGCAGATGTGCTAACCACTACACTATGGAACCACGTCCCAGGGTTTTGAATCTTGATTGAGCATAACAAGTGGAATGTTAAGTTCATTCACAGAAGCAGTCTGTTCAGGTCTTAGGGCCACTGGTGCTAATGCTGCTCCCTCCTCATGGCTTGTTTTGCTCCAGCTCTCTATGGCTGCTCCATTACTTCTTTTAGGTCTCTGTTCAGATGCCACTTCCCTGATCACCTCATCTAAAATAGCTACCTCATCTGCCTGTCATTCTTAGTCTCTAACTATATTTTTCTATATGGCATACATCACTACCTAGAATTCTACATTTATTTTCAAATTGTTTTTTTTTTTTTCTATTAAAATGTATTGTCCGTGAGGATACAAACATGCCTCCTTCCTCCCCACAATATCTCCAGAGCTCAGAACAGTGCCCAGGCCAAGTATGTGCTCAACACGCTTTTGTTAAGTAAATAAGTAAATGAAAACTAGCCCAACACTTGGCAAGCCAATAAAAACTTAAGATGAACTGTTAGTATTAGTTCTATATCAGGCTGACTTGTGTAAGTGATATGAAGGTGAGTGTGTGGTTAGAGTTCACTCCCAGCAAGAACTTTATTCCTATGTTAAGTTATGAAATTATTTATGGATGAAGTTATATTATTTCATGAAGCATGAACATTTGGCCATGCAGACTAATTTAAAATGGCATCTGCCTGCAGGCCCCAACATAGTATCTGACAAAATCCACTCAAATACTTATGAAAACTAAGAAAAGGATAGAAACCAGCTCTGATAGGTACTCAAATGCAAAATATCAGAGGAATTTTCACAAACTATAAATTAAATAGTACAGTATTAGGAAAATATTTTGTGGTTCTCATGAAACAGTGCAGCCTATTTCCTCAAAAAAAAAAAAAAAGTAAAATACACTTTCTTTACAGTTAGTTGACAAAGGTGAAAAAAGTAAAACCAAAATGTACACTTAAGAGAAATTAAAGAATAAAGAATAGAAATAAAAGGATGAGTCAGATTTTTCTTTCAATGCAAACAAAAAGAACACAGAGGTGGTACAATTATTTTCTGACAATTTAGAATCTGAGACAAAAATAATTAACAGGATAAGAGAAGTAACTTTATACTGGTAGAAATTGGAATCCGTAGCAAAGATAGCACAGTCAATAACTTAAATGCATCATTTACCACAGATCCCTCCAAAAAGGAGAAACAGATAGGAGGCAATCATGGGAGATTTTAAACCATTCTCCATATAATTTTACAAATCTAGTAGTTAAAAATATAAATAGATATATAGAGGAGAGAATTTGAACTGCAAAGTTAATAAGATTCAATATGTATATTTATAAATAGAAACTATACCCTCTTGTGGGACATCCATTAATGTTTATAAAAATTGACTATGTATTAGCACACTGAGAAAATAACTTCTCCAAATGAAAATATCCAGGTCAAATATCCTGAACATAGTGCAGTAAAATTAGAACTGAATAACAGAACTGTAAGATAGAAACCTTAGAAATAAATAAAAATACTTTCCCCAAAAATATTTGTGTAAAGGAGAAAGCAAAAGTATACCTACCCACAATTTGGAAATTAATGAAAAGAGAATATTTTTCAGGAAACAACCAAACTCAATATCTGAGCAAAATCATTGCCTTAAATGTCTTCATTATTAAATAAGAAAGAATAAAAATAAATGAAGCAAGTATTCAACACAAAAACTTACTAAAATGACAAAATATACACATTGAAAATAGAAGAAAAATAATAAACATTAGAGCAAAATTAGTGGATTTGTGAAAGAATAACCTTAGAATTGATAAATAATTCTATGAGCTTAAAAAATTAATAGAAAATCTCTGGAAATCTTCACCCAGAAAGAAAGAGAAAATACAATAAATGAAATTTTAAATAAAAAGAGCAAGGGAAAAAAGATGAACTTTTTCCTATTACTATATTTGAGAATTTCAAAAAAAAAATGACTGGTTATCTAAAAGACTATGAAACTACCAAATAATCATGAAAGAACATTGAACTGTCTACGACAAAATTATCTCTAAAGTAGGCCAAACAAAAGTTTTCAAACCTTTAAAAAATAGATAATTCCTAAGTTTAATACATAAACTTTTTCAGAGTAAGATATACTAGGGCTGCCATCACAAAATGTTATGGACTGGGCCAGAGGCAGCTTAAACAACAGAAAATAATTTTCTTATGTTTCTGGAGGCTCGAAGGCTGAGATCAAGGTTTCAGCAGGATTGGTTCCTCCTGAGGCCTCTTCATGGCTTGCAGGTGACCACCTTCTTGCTGTCCCACTTGGCCTTTCCTCTGCACACCACACTCCTGGTGTCTCTTCCTCTTCTTACAAAGACACCAGTCCTGTCGGATTAGGGCCACACCTATATAACCTCGTTTAACTCAGTTACCTCTATAAAGGCCAGATCTTCAAATATAGTTACACTGGGGGTTAAAGTTTCAACCTATGAATTTTAGGGGGATATAGTTCAGTCCATAACAGATATAACTGTGGATGGCAGAGAAATCTGAAATTTATAGTTATGTTTTGCAGAGTACATACATGTATTGTTATGTCATCAGTGATAATAATACATATTATTTAATATTTTTCAGTTGATAAAACTTGCTTATTTATATTATTTCTCTAATCAGTCAAATGCTACCAGTCACTGAGGCCTTTTCTTAATAATGTCTCCATGTATGTGTGTTATTATTATTTATGTATAATAGTACCCTAAGCCTTTCTTCTCTAATTCATTACCTGGCTTTATATTTCTTTTCAACACTTATCATCATCCACTATATTTATTTATTTCATTAGTTATTGCCTGTTTCCTCCACTAGGAAATGCTTTCTGAGAGCAGGGAGTGTATCTGTTTTGCGCACTGCTGTATCCTAGCAAAGACTACTAACTGATACATAGTAGGTGATCAATAAATTGTTACATGAAAGTGTGAGTTGATCATCTCAATTAACCTAGATTAAGTGCTGTTAATAGACAAAGGATCAGAAATTCTCATGGTCATGGAAAAAGACTTCTGATTTCCTGTCTTATACTCTCTCCAGTATTAGATATCACTTTCTTCATGACTCATGTTCTTAGACAGGAAGGAAAAAGCTCCTCTAAGATATAATTCAAAAATTATATAACTTGCTCATTTAAAGTGTACAAGTCAATGGTTTTTGGCATTTTCACAGAGTTGAGCAATCATCACCACAGTCAAATTTCGAACAGTTTTATAACCTTGAAAAGAAACTTCACACCCTTTAGGTGATACACCTTAATTTTTCTGTCATTCCAGTAAGCCCCAGGCAACCATTAATTTATTTGAAATCCTTATAGATTTTCCACTTACTGTTTTTAAATAAAGTATATGTAACTTTTAATATTATTTGAAATTATTTCTAGATAGTTTATGTTTTTATTATTATTTTGAATGGAATTTATTGTGCTAGAGCAATATAGTAGCCAGTCACCACTTATGGCTTTTGAGGACTTGATATATGGCTGGTCTTGTTTCTTTTTTATTTTGTTTAAAATCGCTACTAGAACATTTCAAATTACATATATGATTCTTATTATATTTTCATTGGACGATGATGTTCTAGACAGGACAAATTTATCAAATAAGTTTAAAGTATTTACTGAACTTTGTATTTTGTAGTGAAAATATAAAAGCTCTCAGACAGAATTGAGATGTGTTGTAAGGCTAAAATACACACCAGATATTGAAAGGTTAGTACAAAAAAGAAAAAAGAATGCAAGACATCCCATTCAGAATTTTTAATATTGATTACATATAAAATGATACTATATTTGGTCATATATCTAAATAAGATTTAAGGATAAAATATGTTTTTAAAATTAATGTCACCTTTTATTTTGCTTAAGTTGGCTACTAGAACATTTAAAATTATATATGAAATAAAAATTATAAGACCCTATTAAAAGAAATTGAAGAAGATATAAAGAAATAGAAAGATAGTCTGTGTTCTTGGTGGAAAAGTCAACATAATTAAGGTGATCTTACTAACTAAAGCATTATACAGATTTAATTCAATCCCTGTCAAAATCTCACTAGCATTTATTAAAGAAATAGAACAAAAAATTATCATATTTGTATAGAAGCACGAAAGACATAGAACAATCGCCAAAGCCATCCTGAGAAAAAAGAACAACAAGGCTGGAGGTATCACTCTGCCCAACTCAAATTATACTACAAAGCGACAATAATCAAAATGGCATGGTATTGGCAGAAAAACAGACAAACAGACCAATGGAACAGAATTGAGAGTCCAGAAGTAAACCCATGCTTATATGGCAAATAATTGTCAACAAAAGAGCCAAAAACATACAATGGAGAAAGAAAAGCCTCTTCAATAAATGGTGCTGGGGAAAATGAAAAGACACCTACAATAGAATGAAACTAGACTGTTGTCTATCACCATACGCCAACTCAAAATGGATTAAGGATCTCAATATGAGACCTGAAACAGTAAATTGCATAGAGGAAAACATTGGAACTAAACTCATGGATCTTGGACTTAAAGAGAATTTCATGAATTTGACCTCAAAGGCAAGGGAAGTAAAAGCAAAAATAGATGAACAAGACTGCATCAAACTAAAAATCATCTGCACAGCAAAAGAAACCATTGAGAAGGTAAAGAGACAACCATCCGAATGGTACAATATATTTGCAAGCAACGCCTCTGATCGGGGCCTAATATCCAAAATATACAAAGAACTCATACAGCTCAATAACAATAACAAAAATAAACAATCCAATCAAAGAACGGGCAGAGGACTTGAACAGACACTTCTCCCAAGAAATCATAAAAAGGCCAGCAAATATATGAAAAGATGCTCAACATCACTAGCTATTAGGTAAATGTAAATCAAAACCATAATGAGATACCATCTCACACCTGTTAGAATAGCTATAATCAACAGAACAAGTGATAACAAATGCTGGAGAGGATGCCACTGCTGGTGGGACTGCAAATTGGTACAGCCACTATGGAAAACAGTATGGAGGTTCCTCCAAAAACCTAAGAATTGATCTACTATATGAACCAGCAATCCTTCTACTGTATATTTACCCCAAAGACTTGAAAACATACATCCGAAAAGATATTTGCACACTAATGTTCATAGCAGCATTATTCAAGGTGGCCAGGATATAGAAGCAACCGTAGTGTCCTACGACAGATGATTGGATAAAGAGTCTGTGGTACATATATACAATGGAATATTACTCAGTTATAAGAAAAGATGAAACACTGCCATTTGTGACAACATGGATGGGCCTCGAGGTAATCATGCTAAGCAAAATAAGCCAGACAGAAAATGTTGAAAACCACATGATATCACTTATATGTGGGATAAAAACCTAAAAGCAACAAACAAACATGACAAAGAAACAGAGTCATAGACGTGGACAATAGACTAGTGGTTACCAAAGGGTGGCAGGGGGAGGGGAGAGGTAGATGGGATAAAAGGGGTCAAATATGTAGTGACAGAAAGAAACCTAAATATGGGAAGTGAACATACAATGCAAAATACATATGACTTATTGAATTGTACACTTGAAACTTACTGGATTTTGTTAACCAAAGTCGCCATAATAAAACAAACAAGCAAACAAACAAATAAATAAAATATGTGGCTTGCGTTATATTTCTATTGGATGGCAAAGTTCAGGACAGTACCGATTTATCTGATTAGTTTAAAATTTATATTTAATTTTGTATTTTGTAGCCAAAATATTACAATCCTTCAGAAAGAAATATATTTTGAAAGGCAGTAGAGGAAGATCCAGTAGAAGAAAAGATTGAGGATACATCACAGAAAGTAGTGTTTGGCTTTATGTACAAAGATATCACAACTAGGACAACTAGGTATTACCTGCCTGTACCTATTCTAGTCTGGACCATCACAACAGCTTTCCAATGAGTTTTCTTACTTCTGTTCTTGCCTTCCACCAGCGAATAGGCTCTATAGTGTCAAAGTGCTATTTCCATAATGCTAGTCAGATTATATTCCTTCCTTGTTCAGGACTCATCAACGGCCTCCCAACATGCTCTGGGCTTTCCCCTTTCCCTAATCTCCCTCCACTCTCAGTTTTACTCCCTCAGTTCTGGCCATACCATCCCTCCTACTTGTTCTCTCCTTCCTGGGATACTCTCCCAGCCTGGTCTTGTCCAGCTGGCTCCTTCTTGTCATTCACATTTCAGCTTCCTTTGCAGTGAGTTTTCTGAGTGACTCATGAAGACTGAAAACTGTGAAGCCATCCTATCTGAGTTTAAATCCAAGCTCTGTCACCAGGCAGTTGTGTGACTCTGGGAGAGTTTACTTCTTTCTTTCTCATTGTTGCTCTGTAAAAAGGGATAATAGTGGTGTCCTTAGAGGATTAAATGAGTTATTATGTGAAAAGTGCTTAGAACAATGTCTGGCACATTGTAAGCACTATGTTCATATCATCATAATCACTACCACCACCATCACCATTGTTATAATTAAATATTTGGCAACAAGTGTCAGGGAACTTAGAAAATGTGTAAATCATTAAGCCAACAATTTATTTTAAAGAATTTGTCCTAAGTAAACAACTAGACGAAAACAAGGATTTGGGTGTGTCATGAAATTAAAATTATTTTTAATAAGAGTAAAAATTTTGAAATAACCTATGTGTTGATTAAATAGCAATAAAATGAAATAATATACAGCCATTAAAATAGCCCAGATTAGGAATTCTTAATTTTTTCTTGTTCCATGGATTCCTTTAGCAATCTGGAGGAACTTAATGGGTACTCTCTCAGAATATGTTTTTAACTGTATAAAATAGAATACACAGGATCATAAAGGAAAGAGATTACATGGAAATACATTTATCAAAATATTTTTAAATGTAACATATTAATAAATATGATTTTTCTTTTTAAAGGCATAATCTAGTAGTAGGTCTAATGGTTGTAATTTTGAAGTAGTGGTAAACATAAAAATACATCGAGATATCTGTGATAACTCAAGACAAATTTATAGGTATTGCAAACAGGAGTGTGGTTTGTTGCCTATGTCAATAAATGGAAGAAATGTTAAATTTCAGTTAGAAACAGTGAAAATAAAGATGCAATCTTTTCCCTAACCCAATTTCATAAACTATCTGGTTTAAAACTCATTTAGCTTATGGGCCCCACAACTGTTTCTGTAAGGAGCCAGCTAATAAATATTTTCGGCTCGTGGGCCATATTTTCTCAGTCACAACTATTCAATTCTGCTGGTTGTCATGAGAAAGCAGCCATAGACAATATGTAATCAAATGGGTGTGGTTGTGTTCCAATACAACTTTATTTGCTCAAACAGGCAGAGGGACTGATTTGATTTGTGGGCCATAATTTACTATTTTTAATGTAGAGTACTATTTTCTAACACAAGTGAAAAAAAGCAGATTATAAATAATTATGCTGTGTTCCATTTTGGTGAAAAAAGTATATATCTATATGTGTCTCTGTGCATATATATATGTATTTAAATACACAAGTGTGAAGGACTTACTAAAATGTCAACAGCAATTATTTCTGCATGATGGAAATATGAACAATATTCTTTTCTTTATACTTTTTTTGTATTGTCTCATTTTTTTTCAGATAGTGTGCAATTTTGTTCAATCATTCTTTTTTTTTTTTCCTAATTAGTTGGATCTTTTGTTCAATCACTCTTGGAGCCTCCATTTTCCTCTGCCCCCAAATGGGCATTATCTTATGGGTTCTTGTAAAGATTCAGATATTATATGAGAAAATGTTTATAGTAATTTTCTATATTAATTACTGGGGAGCCAAATGCAGCTAATATAAATGAGGGAAAGAGGCCAGAGTGAGACAACAGGGATTGGTGGAGACTATGGTTCCTAGAGACCATGTGTCCCATATAAAGGGGACAGTTGTGGCTCAGCTCCAGCCAAATGTTGTTGTTGTTGGAGTTTAATGTTTAAATAGAAATCAGAAATATAGACTTTTTAATGACACATTGATTTTGAAACATGGTTTATGCCAAACAAAACCCAGAGTCTTTCCAATAGAAGCTGATTTGCCACTCTGCTCTCTATATATGTATATGGTTCCAAACTAGAGCAGATATATGGGTTGGGTCTCTGAGCTATTTTTTCTTCAGTGTTCGTTTCAATATGTGCTTTGTGAGTCTGTTTTGTTTTCTCAATGAGACTGTAAAGTTTTTGAGAGCAGTGCATCTTCTGTATTGAAATACAATCTAAGCCTGATTAATCATCTTGGTAAATGGTACTAACTTGTTTGTCTATTAATATGGTTCTTTAATTTCACTGTCACTTGAGTTGCTTGCTAAAAATGCTGGTTTGCCAAAAAAAAAAAATATGCTGATTTGCCCCAGCAATTCCATTCCTAGATATATACCCAACAGAACTGGGGACATGTACTAAAATGTTCATAGTAGCATTACTCATAAGAGCTGAAAACTAAAATTTATCTAAATGTTCATCATCAGTGTCAGAATAAAATTGTGATAAAGTCACAATTAAAATCTATACAGCAATAAAAATGAAAAAAATTACAACTATGTGGATGAATCTCACAAATAATAATGTTGAGCAAAAAAAGCCAGACTTCCAAGAGTATACAGTATACATTTCCATTTATATAAACACAGAAACTAGCAAAACCTAACACATGAGTTATAAGTGAGGATAAAAGTAATCATTGGGAGAGGTCTTGACAAAAGGGAACACAAGGCACTTCTGGGGTGTGGAAAATGTTGCCAGTTGCATTGGTGTATGAAAATTAATTAAGCTGGACACTGATCCGTACTTTTCTATACATTAATATCTTAAAGAAAAATTAAAATGCTAACTCCAGGTCCCACCCCAGATTGACAGAATCACTCTCTTGCATGAAAGCGGGGTTACGGGAGGGTCGTCGACAAAGTCCTCAGGACTTTCAGTGCACTGTCATTAGAGAAATCCCCCTTTCAGAAAGATGCCACACTTCAACAAGTACATATTTCCTCCTCTGAGGGACTTCTACAAACACTCTTGGCTAACCCATCCAGCATCTGCCTTTCCTAGATTCTCTTGTATGTTGCTGCATTTTACTAGATGCAAAGAATGACATAAAATTAAGAGACTCTATGGATATATTCAAACAGTGGCACTTGAGGCAAGAGAGAGAAAGACACCTCTGGTAATGTGCCAGCTTATAAAACATGGTTAAATAAAATTAAATGTTTATGGGGTGACTAAGATGCCATATCCCCAGGGAAAAAAGTCAAATGTTTACCATTGCTGAATTTCAGCTGAATTTTGCTTTCCCTGAAGAAGGAGAGCTGGGTAGAGGCAGAAAAAATATGGGGCTTTTCATGAAAAAAAGAAGGGGAGATTTGGTGACTGAGGTAAGGACAGGGAAGGTCCAGTACTACAGACATTTTGAGAACTGCACTTTAAGCTTTGTTTTTGTGAGTGTGAGAAAGCTGAAACTGAGAGATTCTTTCAGGTTACACATTTACATATTGTGCTCTTGCATTTAAGAATCCAGAAATAAATCAAATGTCAAAGAAAAACCAGGAATAAATCCCTTAATAAGCTACAGGAAGGCGAGGATCATCTTTGACTCCCCAGCACCTGGTACCAGGCCTGGCAAATAAGAATGCTCAATGAATTCATTCATGCATTCAATATCTATATCTAGGTTTGGTACCATTCTAAGTAGTTGAGACAAAGCAGAGAGAAATCCCTCAACTCAAGGAGCTTATGTTCTAAGTGGAGGGAGATCAACTAATTAATCACGTATATAGTATGTTTCAGAGTGATAAGTACTTTGGAGGAAAATAAACCAGAGAGAAAGAATAGGAGGTCGGAGGGTTGATAAAGTTTGCAGTTTTACCTGGGGAGGTTAGAGAAGGTCTTAATAAAATTTTTAGCAAAGACCTAAGATGATAATGGAGTAAATAAACCACGTGATATGTGAGAAAAAAGCCTTCCAGGCAGAGGGATCAGCAAGTGCAAAGGCCCTGAGGGATGTTAAGGAGACTAGAGTAGTTGGTAAGGAGAGAGTGACAGGAGGGTAGTAAAGAATGAGATCCAACAGGTGGTGGGACTTGTGGGTCACTCACTGTGAGGACTTGGGCTTTAATTTTGAATGAGACAGGAGCCAGTGGAAGGTTTTAGGTAGGGGAATGACTTGATCAGACTAAATATTGATTGAATGATTAAATATGGCACCATCTACACTATAAACTACTTTAACATACATGATTATCTTTGATCTTTATAATCACCTTAAGAGGTAGAAAAAACAGGTACTATTAGCCACATTTTTAAAGGATTACATCAAAGGCTTTAGAATAAAACAGATCTGGATTTGAATTCTGACTCAACCACATGAGAGCCAGGACTTTGTGCAAGAGTCAACCTTAGTTTTCTCATCTCTGCAATGGAGAAAACAACCCTGTTGGGAGAAGTGATTGGAAAATCACACACAAAAAAATGCCTAGTTTAGTATCCAGCACACATTGTGCTCAACAAATGACATTTAATGCTCCTTTTTCCACTGAAAGAGGCTATAGAAATTGTTTAGGGGGAATAAATGGCATAGATGATAGAGGCTCTGCTCATTCCTCTGGCAACCAAGTCAAAGTTGTGACAGAAACAAGGAGCAAACAACAAGGAAAATTGCCGGGGTTCTAGATGAAAAAGCCATACAACTAGGGAGAGAACTAAGAAATCACCTTGTAACAGCAGAAGGTAGGATGGGGTGAGGATGAGAAGCTGCCTGGTCTCCAGCGGCTAAGTGGAATGGAGGTTGCAGCAGCAGCAGCTGCAGATGCCTCTTAAAGGGGCCATGTCCACGAGCACATTTTTTGTGGTGACAGATCTGCTCACTCTGAGCAACAGTACCGGGTTGGATGCTGGGGGGCACCAGGGACTTATAGGGGGACATTGAGTTGTCAGAGTGAGGGCCAAGGTGAGACTTGCTCTGTACAGAAGTGCTGGCGGTATCCATTGCTTCTCTGTTGAGCCTTCCCTCCCTACCGCAATGCGCGGACTCAGTGTTGCCACAGTGGAGAGGTCGGCAAACTGGATAACAGAGGTCCCTCCGCCCAGAGGATTCCCTGAAACTCTACCTCCCCCAAATCACGGCCCCACCCAAGCCACATCCAGGTGTCTCCTCGCTTAGTCAGGTATCCCTTGCTGAGCAGCGGTTTGACTCACACTGGTGGCAGATGGCCTTGGTTTCTGGGGTGGACTTTTGAGGCAACTGTAAGCACAGAATCTGTGGATTGCTTGCTGAATCTTAACAGGTGGCCTGGGAGGAGCACAGGCTTGGGTTAAATTTGGCCTGCAGCTGAACCTCTCTCAGGACTGTGCTGCTGGACACCTACTTCACAAATCCACATGAATAAGAATGGGAAACTTAGAAGCTTTGCTTAGTACACAGAAACAGACATAGAAAGGCAGCCATAATGGGAAAACAAAGAAGCAGAAACCATATGAGAGAATAGAACAGAGATCCAGAAACAATGGAGTCAAGCAATCTAACAGATGCAGAGTTCAAAACACTGGTTATAAAGATGCTTGATGAATTTATAGGAAGTGTAGATGAATTCAGTGAGAACTTCAGCAAAGAGATAAAAAACATAAAAATGGAAATAAAAATTATAAAAGAGAACCAGTCAGAAATGAAGAACACATTATCTGAGATGAGAAGCATATTAAATGGAATAAACAAAGTGAATAAAGAAGAGGATCAAATGACCTATATAGAGAATGGGAAAGTCAAGGACACTCAATCAGAATGGCAAGAAAAAAGAACGCAAGACTATAATAATAATTCAAGGACCCTGTGAAACACTATTAACTATAAAAATATTCATTTTTTTTATAGTTAATAGGGGTACCTGAAGGAAAACAAAACATTGAATAGCTATTTGAAGAAATAATTGTGGAAAAGTTCACTAATCTGGTGAAAGAAATAGGCATAAAACTCCAGGAAGCTCAGAGAGTCCCCAAAACCAGGAACCCAAAGAGGTCCACACCAATACACATCATAATCAAAATGCCAAGGGTTAATTAAATACAAAGAGGGAATCTTAAGAGCAGCAAGAGAAAAGTAATTAGTTACCTACAGGGGAGCACCCATAAGATTGGCAGCTGATTTCTCAAAAGAAACTATACAGGGCAAAAGGGCTTGACACAAAATATTTGACATGATGAAAACCCAGGATCTACAACCAAGAATACTTTATTCAAAGCTATCACTTAGAGTTGAAGGATAAAGAGCTTCCCAGACAAATATAAGCTAAAGGAATTTATCATTACTAAGCCAGCATTACAGGAAATGTTGGAGGGACCACTTTAAGTAGAAAAATATGTATCAAAAACAGGAATAAAGAATGGTAATAACTACATTTCTATCAACAAGTACCTCAAATGGAAAAGAATTAAGTGCTCCAATCAAAAGATAGAGAGGCTGAAGAGATAAGAAAACAAGCCCCCTACATATGCTGCCTTCAAGAGACTCACTTCAGATTAAAAGATACACAAGGACTAAAAGGAAGGGGATGGAAAAGATAGTGCTTTGATGGACCTAGAGGGTATTGCACTGAATGAAAGGGTCGGATAGAGAAAGGCAAATATCACATGATTTCATGTACATGTGGACTCTAAAGAACAAAATCAACAACAACAACAACAAAAGTGGAAATAAACTCATAGATACAGAGAATATTTAGAGGTATACCAGATGGGAGAGAGGTTGTGGAGGACAAAAAAAAGACAGAGTGATTAAGAGGTACAAATGGATAGTTGCAAAGTAGATATGGAGATGCATGGGAAAGATGGTTAATAATGTTGTAATAAATATGTAAGGGGGAAAAGGGATACTAGATTTAGTATGGTGATCACTTTGTGAATTATGTGGATCTCTGATCACTATGCTATACAACTGAAACTGGTATATTATTGTATGCCAACTATAAATAAAAAAAGTCACCTCATTCAATTGTATAATGTAAATACAAGCAACTAATTGTCTCATATATCAATAAAGACGGGGCGGGGGGAAAGAAAAAAAATTTTTCAGGTCTACGGATCTTGGAGATAATTTTTAGAGAGCTGCATAAACACTTGTTGGGCTAAATACAAAGGCCAATACCAGACCTACTGAATCCTGAATTCTGTTGCATTGGCGTCTCATTTCAAAGATTAATAATTTAAGGTGAATGTATCAATGGAGCAGCACAGCACAGAGGTTAAGTCAACTCCAATACAATAACTAAGCAAGTTACTTAACCTCTCTGAGACTCACTTTTCTTATCTGTAAAGAGAGATTAATAATAGCATCTACCACTGATGATGCCTGTACAGTTCTACCTGGAATGTACTAAGCACTCCATCAATGTTAGCTATGAAGAAGGTTTCTTAAATTACATTGTTTATACTTAAAATTAACTCACCATTAAAAAATAACATTCATTTAAATTACTTTGATTATTTTTTCACTTGAAAAAATAAACATTTATTTTAAAAGAAACTTTATATCTAAAAGATTATCTGTGTACCATACCAAGTCATTGTGCAGATTTCCCAGTGCCACAGGTACCACTTCCTTGGAGAATCACTGGAAAGAGGGATGTAAAGGAATAATATTAGGATCACGTCCCTTGTTGGTGCTTTTGTCTCAACTCTGGGACAAGTATGTAACATGTTGTCTGGGGGCAGATAGAGAAAGGGTCTGGTTCCTTCCAGGAAGGTTGAAAATAAACATGTTGGTGCCAAGCTCTGGAACATTTACACAAGACAAGAAAGCTCATCATGTATAGGACTACTTTTGCCCAGGGAGATCTGGCAACCAATTAAAGTAGTTGTCAGGCTGTGAGGCTTGGAGTCTACAAAAAGAGCAGACGAGCAGCTCTGCAGAGGTTACGATTTATGCTCTAGGACTGCAGGAGTGCCACTCCGAATACATAGTTCCCATGGATTCTTGGCTGACTCTGGGTCCTGTTGCTTTTTCTCTGCCTTCTTAGGTTAAAGTACTCATTACTCAGGTATTTGTGAACAGGGAACAGAAAATTTGGCTGAGGTCCAACATAGTTCAGTGTAATCAACTTACATCAAGCTTTCAAATATGCTGGAATACTGATTTTGTTATTAAATAAGTGAACAGTGATTAGAAAAACAAACAGAATTACTACCAGCAGCAACTATTTATCAGGGACCTACCTTATGCTAAGAGGCTTGCTGTGACTTTTTACTGACAGTTTATGCACAGTGACTCTGTAAAAGGCGGTCTCATTAGCCCCATCTAAGGATGAGGAAATATAAGGAGATGAAGTAACTTGCCTGAGGTCACATGGCAACTTAACTGCCGAGCTAGATTCAAATCCCAGCATGCCTCATGCCAAAGCCCCATTTATGCAGATGTTCAGACAACAGACAGAGTTTTAAAGACAGAGGAAGACATCAAGGCTCTAAGGAAGGCTACTCTACCCAGACGGTAGGTAGAAACTTAGAATGTAATGGTATCTGTCTTAGTATTGGTTTGACTGGGTTAAGAATAGAATTGTGCACAATGTAGGCCACCCCTCTGGGTCCACACCTAGCAGAGTGAAGGAGCCATTACTCATGGAAGACAAGGAGACATGTCTCTTGGAATTAGTTCCTTTGCCAGCCAGTGACATACTTGCAGTGGGTCCGCTAGCATTATGCCACTGTTGTCCTGGGAAGTTTGCCCAAGCCACCTGGCTGTGCCCTTACACAAAGGTGGAATTTAGTGAGACTGAATAGAGTATTGTGAATCCATTTCCCTGTCAGTAGCTCATACAAAATGCCCATTTGGCTGTCAATTTCTACTTTGAATGGTGGCCATGTGATCAGGTAAGATACACATATGAAAATCTTTCAGCAGACCCTTGGCGTGCTCAGATGTAACATTTAATAATAACGACAATAATGATGATATGAACATAGTACTTAGCATGTGCCAGACACTATTCTAAGCATTTTTTAAAGTGATCACTCATTTAACCTCTGAAGATATCACTATTATTCCCATTTTACACATGAAGAAGCAGAGAAGTAAACTTACCCAGGATCGCACATCTGCTAGGTGGCATAGCTTGCATTTTAAGTAGGACAGATGGCTTCACAGTTTTCAGACTTCATGAGTCACTCTGAAGATCCACGATTTAGAGTCATTTGTTATTCTTTAGAGGCATAAATTAACACTCAGTTGCTAAGAGGGACTTCGAGCAAGAAACAGGACACTAACTAGTGACTGAACCTAGCTCATTGAGCAACATCTGAAACTCAGAATAGTTTTGCTGGTTTCTAGTTAATCTAATGGGAAACCTTATGGGAAAATCATATGCCACAGTAGATGTAATAATAATGATGCTTTTGACTACAAGCAACAAAAATACGAACTAACGGTAATTTAAAAAGTAAAGGCAATTAATTTTCTCAAATAACAAAAAGTCTGAAGACATGTAGTTCTAGGTTGGTACAGTGGCACAAATATCCTTGTCATGTTGGTGATATCTCCCTTTGCAGTCCCAAAAGGGTTGCAACACTTCTAAGCATCGCATCTTCATACCTCAGCATTCCAAAATGAAAAGGAGGTGGGAAAAAATTATTTTTTGAGAAAAGAAATTATTTTCCAGAAATTCCCCCACCTCCTTCCTGTCACAGTTCATTGTCCAGAACTATGTCTTGTGCCAATTCCTAAATGGGTGTTTCTCAACCTCAGCCTTGTTGACATTTCAGGCCAGATAATTCATTGTTGTGGAGTTTGTCCTGGGCATTGCAGAATGCTTAGCAGCATCCTTGACCTCTATTTGCTAGATGCCAGTAACATTTTCCAGTTATGACAATCCAAAAATGTCTCCTGAAATTGCCAGTGTCATGCGTGTGCATGCATGCATGTGTGCATGCGTGCGTGCGTGTGTGCACACATGCGTAACTACCTGGATTGAGAACCATTGCCCTAGACCAATGACTGGCCAAGAGGAATAGGATAGTCAAAACTGGCTTTGACAATCATGGGTCACCTTCCCAGGCTGTGCACACTGCTGCCTAGAAAGTTCCGTGTAAAGGAGGAGGTGTAATGGTTGTGGGTTTGGCAATCATTCCTCATGTTGCTTTTTTATTGGTCAAAAAAATACTCCTGTTGAAAGTTTAGGGGGAGAATTGAGAAGGAGGTTTTCTCTTTTCTTATATCCAAGGATGCATTCATGGGGTATGAGTCAGAAAGGATCTTGATCAGGAAGAATCAGGTCATAGAAATGGGAGTCTCAGTGATATCTAATCTGCAGCTTTGGTGGCCACAGAAAAACAATTGGTTGTCAGGGTAGACAATCCTCTTTTTATTTAGAAAATCTACACCAAGCTGCCTTTCTCTGGTGGCATTCCTTTCTTTTCTTCTTGCCTCACCTCCTTTTCTTAAAAAAAAAAAAAAAAAAAAAGACAAACCTGTATTTGTCCAGAGATATTTGGTAAACAAAGACTTCAAGTGGAAATTTTTCTATTTGTTCTTAATTACATGCCTTGGACATTTAAAAACCACATGCTGGTTAAAGTATAACTGGCCTTTTTATTCCTAATGTGAGAGCAGTTATCCCATTGTGGATATGATTATTGGAGGGTGCAAGTTTTAAGAATGGCCACCTTGTATTGAGCATTTGCTATGTTCTGGGAGCTCGGATAAACTGCCGGACATAAAAGAATGCTGTGAAATAGGTGTCAGGACTCCACGATACAGAGGAAGAGACTCAGAGGTTCAGGGACTTGTTCAAGTTGCAAAGCCAGTACAAGAAAGGGATAAACTCTGGACTCAGAGAGCTTATATCACACCCTTTATTGTTTTAAAGCCACTTTTAAAAATGAAGATTCGTCTATTTTATGATTACACACACCTCAAACAAAAATCACCCCACACTTTACATATTGTTTGAAAACCACTGGTAAATTCTGTCAAGTTGGCTGTCCAAGGTCATTTCAATCTTTCACCATCTATTTTTAAAATTTCAGTCTTATATGGAAAGTAGGATTAGCAGTTTCAGCTGGAAAATACTGCTTGGATTTAAAGGGTTACAGGTGTGACCTCTCTGGGTTTTAAAGAATCGCTCTTCAGATCATGCTTTTAATCAAAACCGTTTTCTACGTTTTTGTAAACATGTTTAATAAAAAATATACATAGCAAAAACAATATGAGGGATTGCTCTAAATATGGAAACATTGGGATAAATGTTATATTTTAAAGGCTCTCACTTATGAAAACACTAATTAAAAAGTTCACACTGTGTATCTTAGGGAAGAGAGACACTTCTTACTGCTTTCCGAAATTTTTTTTTAGTATTCTTTAGTGGTAAGAATGAAAGAACATTGAGAATTTTCAATGGAACCCAAATTTCATTATAAAAAGAGAAAAATCAGAATCAATGTGAAATTACTTACATTAAGGACTACAGACTCCAATGAAGGCTGGAAATTAATTATAATAAAAGAAAATTCTGTTAGCCTAATCCTCCCAAAGCCCTGGAGGCAGAAGAACTTCAGGAACTGATTAATTTTTTTATTCAGATACTTTATAATGATTCAGCAAAACAAATTTATAAATACTTCAGCACTGAGTAACACTAAATTGGGAGCAGATTTGAACCTATTCTCCAAAGGCAGCTTACCTCAGCAGTATCAGGATATGCTTCAGTGGAAAAGTTTATCCTGAATTGATTGGAGAAGAGAAAACAAAATCTGATACATATATTTTTAACCTACTCTTCATCATATGCTCAGTGGATTTCCTCTCCCCATTGCAATTTAAAAAAAAATCAGATTCAAAATATTTAATTTGAAAATAATCATATTCTATAGAACTAAAAAAAGAATAACCCTAAAGTGAGTGTATATTTATACACAGTAATTTTCACTGTTTGCAATAGTTTTGTTCTATAGAGTTGTAGCAAACACTGAATTAGTGAACACCAAACCTTTGCTTCTAATAGAAATACGGGGCTAGGTTTCTGTGAGCCTTTGGTTAGCTGGTCAACACATAATCTTGTTTAATATGTATTTCATATATATTGTTGATTCATTGAATTGAACTCATAGCCAGCAACACTATAACTCATGTCTGGACGAAGCTTATCTAACATGCATTTTCTCTGTAAGGCACATGACAACCTTCTTATGCTTAGGAACATCAGATAGCGCTTTAGCACTGTGCTTGGGGGTCACTGTAAATGGAAAAAATGTAAAAAACATGGTGCTAACTAGAATGCACAAGGACACCTCTTTAGAGTTTGAAAGCTCGAGCAAGAAGGCGAGTGTCACTTTCCTTAACCTCAGCTGGGAATGCGCACAATGGTGATTCAAAGTTTTCACTGCTCTGCACAGGACTGTGAATGATTACTAAAGTGCTGCAAGTATTAAATATGCAAGTAGAAATAAACTTTAGTGAGCCGGTATGTATATATATGTATGTATAGATGTATAAGTACTACACATATTTTTGTGTGATGGTATAAAACACCTGTTCTGTGTTTACTACAGATAAATGAAGGGAAGCATTCTTTCCACTAGGCCTTCCTGTGAAACCCTGGAAAACCCTGGAGTGGGGATGCAGGTGGACTCTTTAGCATTAGAATGGTTGCTAGTAAGGCTGTGAAAGATAAAGAAGTAGAAAGGCCAGGAAGGATCAATTGCATAAGTATAGGGTCCTTAGAGAGTGGCAGATAGAAATTACCTCTTGTCCAGTTATAAGGCACATCTCAAGTCAGAGAGCTACTTACTAGATGTGTATACTTGGGCAGAACATGTAACTGCTTTGTACCTCAGTTTTCTCAGTTATAAAATAGGACTAATTTTGGAACATATCTCTTTGGGTTGCTATGAGGATTAAATGAGATGATCCATGCAATGATTAGGACAACCAGACATGTGGTAAGTCCTGATGAGATGCAAACAGAGCCACCCGAAGGGGAGAGAGGAATAAGTTTTACAGCCCCAGGCTTGGGAAGCAATCATAATAAACCCAGAAAGTGAAATAGCTGACTTTTTTTGACAGTTGGTCAAGGGGATGGAGAAAGAAAGAGAAGGGAGAACTGTTCTAGATTGAAATGGAAGGACATAATGATCAAATGCAACATGTGGAGAAACCAGCTGTAAAAAGACACTTTTGAGACTATTGAGGACATTTAAAGACTGACTGGTTCATAAATGGTATTAAATAATTATTGTTAATTTATTAAGTGTGAACATGGTATTACAATTTTGTAGGAAAATGTCCTTTATTTTAGAAACTCCTATAGAAATGTTAAAGGGTGAATGACAAGTCAGGGATTTGCTTTAAACTGTTACAATAAGAAAAAGAAAGAAAAAAGAATTGGGAAAAACTGCTGCTAAATTAGTTGTTTGACTAAAGTTAGTAAATTCTTTCAAATGATTTGTCATTTAAAGTACTTTTGGAGCTGAGAAGGGAGTTCAGCTCAATTATTCTACGTAGTTGTTAGTTGGAGTGAACATTTAAGAGAGGGAAAGGAGATAGAGAGAGAGAGATGCATTGAGAAACAGTTGCTGTCAGCAGAGGTCTGAAACCTTTGGGGTTCCAAAGATTTTTCGAGTGATTCGTTGAGTTCAAAACTCTTTCCATAGCAAGGCTAAGGAGCTGACCTAAGCTGAGGCCTAAAAGCTGAGAAAGAAGGAGTGTTTTAGGATAAGGGAATAGCATGTGCAAAGGCTCTGTAGAGCATTGTGCCTATATAGGGAGGTCTGACTCAAAGTGATTCTGTGTGACAAAATGTACAGTTCACAGCATATATGCTATGAGCAATAGTGATGAAATGGTTTCTGTGAGAGGAGGCCTTTGCTTTACAATCTCTTATTGGCACAGGGTTGAAGCTTAGAGACCGGACTTTGAGACTCTTACAAAGAGGTGAGAGCCTGTCAAGGTTTGGAAGGCCTATCTCAAAGGCATTAGATTTACATTTTCTCTCTTGTTTTTCCATACACCTAAAAATATTGTCCTTAAAGATTCTCAGGTTTGACAGCCCACTCAACAGAGAATTTGCGAGTTTATAAAGTTCTTCCTTACAAGCATTTCTGTATTTTGATTTTGAGCCTACAAGGTAGACCCAGTGGGCTTTACTTGCCCCAGTTTGCAAAGCAGGAAACTAAGGTTCTGAAATACTAATTGTCTTGACCAGAGTCACACAGCCAATGAGTGATCAAGCCAGAACTTGAAGCTTGATCTCTGGTCACCAAATCATTAATAAATTAATTATTTCATTAAAGTATTCATTGGTTCTGTATGATTCCGTCATAGGTAAAGACTGGGGTTACAAGAGGGGAAAGACACAGTCCTCATTCTCACATACTTAGCGTCAGTAGTTCTCTACATATCCAAGCCCACAACAGGATACTACAAACCCTGGAGTCCTACATTCTTTCTCTACCCATTCTAGATTCTTTGCCTTCACTAGTGGTTGCTAGGTTCTGCCAGATGGTCTGATATTACATATTAATAGTGAACATCACTGGAGTGATAAGAATTGCCTACTGGGCATTTCATAAAAACCCATTCTTAGAATTGTATACTTTAAGTAACATGTTTCAGGCCTCCTGTTTTATTCTTTTCTAACCAACATTTCATACCACTGCACATGGGGTTAAGAAGGTAGGTACACATCTATACTTTGCCTCTCTACCTTAGAGCTGTCAGCAGTCTCCTACTTTCTAAGGCAGAAGGGGCAACATGGTCAGTTTATAGGCCAAATCCAGCCCTCAGGTTAAATCATGCTCACACAGTATTTGAGCCCTCCCCATCAGTGGGTTTTCATCATGTTTTCACTTTGGATTAGTCACCAACCTTTACAAATAGGAAGAGTAGTACATTGGGATCTGGATCTTGGCTTCCCTTCAACAGTGGGAAAATCTGGCAATGCTAGTTCTGTGTTCTACCATGGTAACATCTGGCTGGAGTATTGACTAGCTTCTTTTGGTGACTCAAGTGCATTCCAATTTGCCGCAGTCCCCACCATTCTCTACTGTCTCTGAGCCACTGCATTGATTCATTCCTCCTGCCTGGTTTTGTCATTCATGTATACAAACTTTCCACGACTTGACCTCAACTCACTTCTGCTTTGTCTCCAACTCATTTTGAACTTTATGCTCTGGCAATGAGATGATTGGAGTTTCCCAGAAAACAGCATGCAACTGCTTCCTGGGAATGCCCTTTATCCTTTCTCAGTTCTATAAAGACATAGTGATCCTTTAAGTTCCAATTCAGATACCATCTGCTCCAGGAAGCCTTCCCTGATGCTTATGGTTCGATAAGGGTCTGTTTATGTTCCTCTAATTGCTTGTCTCTCTCTAACCTGTGATAGTGATGACCTGCTTGTCCAGCCACTTCCCTTATTAGGAGGCTTCCCCACCTGCCCACATTCACTTTTGTACCCCGTGACCTAACACAGTGCCAGACGCACTTAGGAGTGTGGATATTGTAAGAAGTCAAAGACCCTGATTCCTCCAATAGAGAGGGCCTTGGAGTCCCAGACTGAAGACCTTTCTTGGAGTCTAAATCCCCTTCTGTAACCTTTCTATCCTTTTCTCCATGTGTTCGTTCCAAGAGCCCTGGCTGTGAAGATAAATATCACAAGTTTTATTTTACTGGGTACTTTGGGCTTTACATAGGAGATAACTTTTAACATCAAGTCTTTCTGGCTTCTTACCTTTGCACACCTGGGTGAGGTTGAGGTGGGAATGTAAACGAGTCACTGCCTCACCTCTTGGCCTTACTTCAGTGCAAGGCCTAGGGGATTACTTCTCAGGAAAGGTGCTCCTGGCAATTTGGGGGCAAAAACCAATTCAGAGATGCCAGCCAGAGGCCAGGATGGGTTAGTAACTATAATTGCTCATTGCAATTATTAATAACCACCAGTTATTTAGATAAGAGGTAATTAAATCTCCACTAATAAGTAGAGATACTTAGTGAGGAATTAAATATCCCACCTAAGGCCACCCTTAAAATAAGGGCAGGGTATGTGGTAGTGTAATTTAGAAACTGGTCTAGTGCAGGACAACTCTAGGAAACTCATCTGGATAGGATTGGTTGAGGGTATTACTCATTACACTGTAGAAAGTCCTTAGAAGGGTCCAAGAGAGAAACCGATAGATATATATGTGTCATGAAGAGCAGAGTTCCCCTGCCCTGGACAGTGTGAGTTATGCAGCTAATCTTATTTTCCTTTTTGTGTGAAGTGCTGAAAAACTCAGAGACAAATTTGTGAGTTGACTGTTTTCACCTTTGTGGTATTCATTTTTGTAATAAGCCTCATTCTTATCTCCCTATTCTCTTATGTTCCTTTCTTTTGGTCCGCTTAAAACAAACAAACAAACAAACAAACAAACCTCCCCAAAACCCAAAAAAACAAACCAAACAAAACAACAAAACTTCCAACTCTGCCCTTTTACAAAAGTAATATAAATTTATTTTTAGACAATGTTGGAATATGGAAACATAGTAAAACAAACATGAAATTAGTAAAAATCACTTAGCCATACCCAGGCAGGTTTGTTTTGTTGTATTATCTTCCTCTTCCCTCCATGGTATACACATATATTTTACAAAATGACAACATAATGTCATTTAAGGTAAATTCTAGGAAACAGTAACTTTAAGTGCAGTGCTATATAATGAAACTAACTGTACCATAGACTAATTGATATAAACAAGAATTAAGTTCCCATGGTGCATTTCTGGTCACAAAAACATCACTGAACTTTTAAATAAATGCCCCAAACACTTCTAATATAAACATTGAAATAAATGTGAACAATACAGACATTTAAGAATAATGAATAAAAACAAGTAAAATAGTTATTTTCCAACCCACTTACTAGATAGTTCAGGGTCTCAGGAACTAGCCCTAAGACAGGAATCCCTTCCATCACAGGGCCACTCACACATGCCCACACTCAACTCATACTGAAACGATTGTGACACACCAGTTCACCTCACCTGCACGGCTTTGGCATGTGGGAGGAAACCGGAGTCTCTGGAGAAAACCCACGTAGACATGGGGAGAATGTGCGAATACCACATAGATAGCGGCATCCGATGCTAAACAAAATGACCTTGAACAAAATGATATTTGAGGAATTGCTGTATAGCATTTAATGAGTCTTTTTCGCCACCCACATTTGTTATTACATCATGCACATCTTCGGTCTTGTAGATGTTCCATAATTTATCCAACAAATGGAGGATTGTTGACTTTTAGCCACATTTGATGAACACTTATAGCTGAATTTTAATCTTTCAGTTAAAATTCTTAGAAAATTCTCATTGGCTTCTAATTTATGTTATCTTGCTTTATTTAATATATCCTGTTGAGCACTCTTACCTTTTGGAACAAGCTGATATATAATTAAAGAGAAAGTCAGACACACCTAATTTCTTGTTCTCTGCTTAGCACCTTTCATGAGTCAACAGGGATTAACAGGGCACCAGCTTTATACTCAGTTTTCTCTGATGGCACAAGATGTAACAAATAAGAGATGTTCTCTGCCCTCAAGTGGTTTAACCTCTACTAAGGGAAACAGATGAGCTATAAAAATGAATGCAAAATACCAAATACAAGGTTGGAGAAAAACATCTATCAATAACGGCATAAGGTGGTATCTGAAAGGTGCCAAAGGCAACAACTCAAGACGGTAGGTTGGGAAATATGGCAAATATTTACTGTAGCAAATACTGTGTATGAACACTGGGGATACAATGCAGATTTTAACATAGGCTTTGGCCTCAAGGAGCTCAAGGTCTACCGAGGGTTAATGGGTGAAAGGGGAGGGGCCCCAGAGTACTTAGATCTTTGCAAAAACTACTCTGGCAGGTGTACTTGGAGACACACATAGGATCTTCTGGAAGCCTGGAGGCCAGACTCTGAAAGGAAAGGGGGGCTCAAATAGGCTTCCAAGGGTTTAGCATGAAGAATGCAGAGAACGCCAAAAAGACATATGGCAGAGAGCAGTGGACTCAAAACTTTTGACTTTGGCTCATACTAAATTCATCAAAAATCTTGATTCAAGATTGGTGCATTTTTGTCTATAAAAATTCTACATATCAATTTCCTGAATACATGCCGAGTACTCTCTTACTTTCTGTTTTAATACAGCAAAAAAGTGTAGGGTTGCAATCTATAAAATTGTTATGGCCACTAGAGTACTTCTGTGCAGATTGATAGTTATAGGCCTAAACAAAAGATGGATTTAATGGTGGACAAAGCAAAAATTGTGTGGATAGTGGCTGGGACTCCAAGCAGATCAACCTGGTCAGAAAAAGGTCCTTGAAAAGCCTCTGTTAGTGTGTAAATGAAAGCGTAAATATGCTTTGATTGTCTTGGAAAAGGGAAGAATGAACATCTTTCTTTGTTCTTTTTAGTGTTTACCAAAAGCCACCTCACCCTTTGTTATGTAAGGCTGGTGCTTGGGGAGAGTTGATCATTTTCGGGTAAATAGTTTCAATCTCTTTTAGAGAGAGATGAGCTGTTCAGGATGGCCCCTACCAATGGTGGGATGGGGCAACTGAGTCCCTAAAATAGTTTACTTTGAGGAGATTATACTAAGTTCAAGCCAAAGGACTAAGGAGTCACAGAGGTGGGCTGGTTTGGGCACGGTGTGCAGTTGGTGAACTGACTCAGCCATCTTGGCACAGTGGGTGCTTTGGTGAAAAATGGCTGCATCTGAGAGTGTAAACAGAAAAAAAGCTATAATATTAAAGCCCCAAATGAGGCTTCAGTGTGCCTCAGCGGGTGTTTGGATGGATCCTACAGCCCAGTTCAGTAATTAACGCTTCATCCTCAAGCAGCGGTGCGGGACCAGTCTCCAACAGCGCTCTCATGTGCTCACGAGAAACAATGGCAGTAGTAAATCAATCTGTAGTTTTCTGGCCCATGGAAGAATAACTCCTTCCAGATTCAGTAAGATTCTGGAGTTGTTGGTCTTGTACATGCACGGAGAAGTCTCAAAAGAATTATATAGAACATGCTACTTATTAAAGCAGAAATTATCTTAAAGAAAAATGTGACCAGATTTGAACCCTGACTTGGCAGAGCCTTTTGCGCCATGTGGAATCTCTGTATTAGCCCAGGTTTATCTCACTGAACCCGTACTCTTAAGCAGTTCACCAGTGGTTCTCCAAGTGTGGTCCCCTGACCAAGAGCATAAGCATCACCAGGAACCTGTTAATGCAAATTCTCAGCCCCCACCTCCGGAGCTACTGAATCATAAACTCTGAGGGTGAGAGAGGGGCAATCCATGTTGGCATAAGTGCTCCAGGAGGTTCTGATACACTGACAGCTATTACTTACCAATATTGCTTGATAACTATTTCTCTCTGTTTTTCTCTTTTTTAACCACTCTACCCTGTACCTTGGCTGGCTCCTAAAATTAAAACAAATGACAAGTTCATCAAGAAGTTGGGGAAGAGAGCACTCTAGACTGCAGAAAGTTGGGGCTTAGTTGAGCATTGAAAGCTGGTAGAATGTGGCTAGGTAGAGAGCAGACAGGACAATAATTTAGGTGGCAGAGGACAGTGACATTAGTAGAGCAAGGAAGGGACAAGGCATGATACAGGATGGACAGGCAGCTGTGGTGGCTGTAGGGAAAGGTGAACTCTTCCCTGTAGATGGGTGACAAAGCTGCAGAGGTAGCTTAGAGTTGAACAGAGGTGAGCCTGAATTCTAGGATTAGATGCTAATGGTTTACCTAGTAGATAATGAGGCAAGGGAGGTTTTGAGCAAGGGAGTCCTAACAATGTATTATTTTGAGAGAAAAAAGCAATAACACAAATTTGGTAGATTTCTGTGTCAGTACCTACAGTTTCATGTGCATGCTCTCATTTCATCCTTCCAACAACCCCATGAGGTATGAATGTAAGCCTTACTTTACAGAAGAAACTGAAGCTTGGAGAAGGTCACATAGCTTTTTTTTTTATGTTTAAAAATCTTTAATTCAAATGTCAAAACCATTTGTGGGGCCTGAGACTTGTTCTTTTAAAAACAAGAATGGAGGAATGCAACAAAATGACCTTTCCATTTATTTCTTCATGGAAAGGATAGATCATAGGGCCGTAAAAGACCCATTTGGCCACACTCATTTTCTCCCACTACCAATAGTCTTATACCCATTCCATAATCTTAATTCACATTCTTGAATGAAAATTTACAGTTCAGCTTTGCATATGTAACCATTTAAAAATACTTTGCACTGGCTTGCTTCTTATAATGCCAAACAAATCATCAGGAAACTACTTCAATATGCATTTCTAGTGATAGACCTGGATTCAAACTCAGACAGTCCAGCTTCAAAATCCATACTCTTAGCCACGAGCACAGTGTTTCTCCAACTTTTCTGAATTGAGCTGCAGAGTCAGAAATGTAAATTTCATCATGACCCAGGACATGTATAAAAGTGCTAGGAAATAATATTGAACTCTGTCATGTACTCTTTTTTTTTCTATTTTATTTTATTTTTTATGCTCTGCTATTTCATAAAGGTTTTAGTTAATGACTCACTAAATTAACTTTGAATTCCACTAATGATTGGGTTACAGCCCATAGTTTGAAAAACACTGCATAAGAACATACTGCTTTGCAAAGAAAAAGCCAAACAATGTGAAATAGCAAGAGTATAAGACAGGACAGATAGAATTTAAGCACCTGACTGTTGGGAGCAGGAAAATGTTATGGTCAGGCATTTGGAAACAGGAGAGAGGAGAGGGAGGAGAGAACTGTGAGGGTTCCAATCACTCTTTAAGACTTCCAAGGAGAGGAGGAAGACAATAATTATAAGTCTTTAGAATAAATAGAATTTAGAGAAAAAAATCAGGGAAGGACATATTTACAAAACACTCCAACAATCCCTAGGCCCTGAGGGATTAAAGTCAGAACTACTAAATCTTAGTATTATCATCTGTTAAGTGGGGTAATAACTGTCTTTACTGGAAATGATTACTATGAAGTTAGAAGGAAATAATGCATGTATTGTGCTTTGCACATAATTGCTGTGCATCAGATATATAATGAGAACCATAGAAATAATTTAACATTTTCTAGTAGCACCATGTAAAAAAATAAAAACAGGTAAGATTAATTTCAATGTATTTTATCCAACCCAATATATCTAAAATAATGTCATTTCAATATGTAATCTATATAAAATTATTAATGGGGTATTTTACATTGTTTTTTCATATTATATCTTTGAAATTCAGTGTATACAGTTATACTTATAGTACATCTCAATTTTTTAAAAAAATTATTTTTAAAAATTAAAAAATTTTATTGACAGTCAATATGCAACATTATATTATAATATTGTCATATATTATAATATTTTGTTAGTTTCAGCTGTATAGCATAGTGATTAGCCATTTATATAACTTATGAAGTGATCACACCCTGATGTAACACATCTCAATTTTGATGAGCCACATTTCAGAGCTTGAATTGCCACACATAGCTAGTAGCTGCCCTAGTGGACAGTGTGGGCCTGCGCATAAGTGTTTTGAAGGTATTATTATTGTTACCATCATTGTCATCATTATTCAGCGTTGAGAAAGGGATCAAGGGTTGTTTTGCCGGGGAGTGGCTGTGAGGAGTAGAGCAGAGGAACATTTAGTTTTCCTGCTTGCTGGGATTTCAGTGTCCTGAGGCCTCAAGCCCGCTAAGCCTGTGGGTACTAGAGTGTGGACAGTGGGGGTGCTTGGCATGATGCACAGACTGTGTCAGTGTTTATAATATGGCCGTGTTTATACTTTTGTTTCTGATATGAATTAATAGTTTACTTATGATGTTTAGTAAAAGCCAGACATCACCTTATCGACATTTAAACAAAAACTGTGCTATTCATTTTAAAAATTCAGCTGAGATTGTCTTCTGCTGTGGGATTCAGAGGGTGGGGGTGGGCAAGCAGCCTTCAGGGTCATGTGCCATATGGTCTTTGGGCCTCAGAGTTGTTCAGGTGGGTCTCTGGTGGGTCACTATTGAAGATGGGATAATGGAGTGGGGCTGTGGGATCAGGGCCTTAGCTGGGTAGAGAAAGCGAGAATGCCTGTCAGTGTGCATGCCCAAAGCAGCTAATGCTAGTCCCCAGTTGGGGTGAGGGCTTACTAGGTCCTAAGCACTTTATAAACATGATCCTATCTGTTCCTTCCAGCTCTAGTATGACCTACCCATTTTACAGAGGAGAAAACCACAGCTCAGAGAAGTTAGACTGCTTTGCCCAGTTCCACAGTGGATGAGCCTGGCCTCTCTGCTCCAGAGTCTGTGCTCTTGACCACTTTGCTATCCCGGAACTTCTTTTCCTGACCTTTCTCACCAGAATGACATTCTGCTTGGCAGTTTTCTTCAGATTAGGAAGCTGATTACTGAGTCTGGCTATTACGTCTGGTCAAACTCTTTTCTCCTTCGTGAGGGAAAACTACTTTCACAAGTGACATGAACAGGTCTCAGTGCAGTGTTGGGTCCAGATTTTCCAGCTCTCAGAGAGAAGTGGGCTGGAAGTGGGGTTCCAGCTTCTTCTTTTTCTGCCAAAGGCCAGCGGCATAGCTGTTAGGAGGAGCGTACTATTCTTTTCCATTTTCAGGATGTGGCTGTCACATCTCTCACTACGTTCCAGCCACACTTTTCTCCCTTTAATTTCTTGAATTTGCCAAACTCTTCCTTGTTTTAAGGCTTTTGAGCTAGCTCTCTTTTCTCAGGTGTCAGTTGAGAATATCCTCTCCTCAGAGTTTCCTTTCTTGACCCACCCCAGTAGCTCTCTGTCACTGTGCTCTGTTTAGTTCTTGCCAGTTACACACACCCATTTGTTGGTTTACTCGTTGACTGTCTGACTTCCTCAGAATATTAGCTCTATAAAAGGGCTTATTTATAACCCACCCCCTTACATCTCAGCCCCTATGCTTATACTGTGCATGGCCTCTCAGTAAATATTTCTTGCATATATGAATAAATTCAGATGGTGATCCTTCAAGATTCATGCCCACTGTGGGAGGCTGGGTAAATTCCTTCCCTCTCTGGGTCTCAGTTGTCTCATCTGTGAAATGGCCTCAAGATGACCTCTAACTTCCTTCCAGCTCTGAAATTCCACAGCTCTCTGATCTGACACTGGAAACTGCTGAGCCCCACCCCACTCAGTTATTTTGCCTTTATTATCGCAGAGTACTTCTTTAGAAAAGGGGGTGGGGTTGTTCTAGTAGGACCTTAATTCCTTTTTTGAGCATTTGGGCAATTTTCCAGTTCTTATAATTGTGTTAGAAACTGACAAAGTTAACCAAGTTATTGATTCTGGAGTTTCGAGTCTCTGCTGGCGAGACCAAACCCACAAGCTGGCAGCTTGGTATTCTTTTTTCTTTCTTTTTTTCTTTTTTCTTGTAATGTTGTGAGATTACAGACCAGTTCTTGAATCAACAATTCTTTCACTCTATAATGAAGTTGTATTTTTAAATTTTGCTTTTGACTTTAATTGCAGCCAGGCATGAAACAAGAGAATGAGGGTGCCGTTCCAGCTGAGTGCACATTCAAAATCATTCAAACTCTGCTTGGAAGAGAAGAGGAAAATTAATAATGAGAACAAACAGGCCTTTGGAACCAGGGTCCCTTTCCCTCCTCCCTTCTTTGTAAAATGGAATCCTTCTTCTAACAGAGTAAACAGAAAAAACACCGAGGCAAAAGTACTGAAGGAGGTACTAACAGAATTGGATCTTTTCCTTTATGTGGACCCAAATAAAGTGAAGGTGGAACTATGTATGTGATAAAACCAAATAATTCAATATTCATTCATTCACTCTTTCATCAAACAAATGTTTATTGATCACCTATTCTGTGCCAGACTTTGAGCTTGGCATGGGGATAAAACAATGAATAAGACAGACAAAATTCTTATCTAATACAATAGTACTATTCTTCATCATCATCATCATCATCATAATTGTTATCCATACGTACTATGTACTTGACAGAATACAAGAGCTTTTAACGAATTTTCTCATATAATTCTTGCAGTATCTTTAAGAAGCATGTACTATTATGAGTCTAATTTTAGGGAAAAAGAAACTGAAGCACAGGGAATGAAATGAGTTGTTTAGGATCATATGTTTGGAAAGTAGAACAGCAGAGATGGCTCTGGAGACCGAGCTCTTAAGCAGTGACATTTAGAGTCTAGTGGAGCAAGTAGGTGAGTAAATAGGTGGTTCTAAGAAGGTTTGAGAAGTGATAAGATCAGAGACACAGAGAGGAGGCTGGCTGGAGAGGTTGAGGAAGAATTTGTACAAGGTGGGATGTTTAAGCCAAGATCTGAAAAGTGAGAAAGAAAGAATAGCCAGGCTAAGATTATGGGGCATTTAGAAGAGCTAAAAATATCTCAGGTGGGAGAGAAGTGGAGGCACAGGAGAGGAATGGGACATGAGTCTGGCAGGGTGGACAGATCACGAAGGGTCTGGGAGGACAGGCTAAAACCTTTGCTTCCTGGTGATAATGAGAAGGCCCTGAAGTAGCACCATGAGATTCACATATTGGAAAGGCCATGTCAAATTGCTCTGTGCACAGAATGGATGAGAGCATTGGAAATAAAGAGACAAATTACGTCTAGGGGAGAGGTCATGGTGGTCTGACTTGAGGCTGGGGGTAATGATGAAAACACGTAGTGTATCTGTTTAAGAGCATTTAGGATGTGGAAATTATAGAACTTGATGATACCTCAAATCTCAATTCTTTAAATCAGGTAGAAGGCTTAACTTTGGTTGCCTGTGATAACAGATAACTCTTCATTTCGCTTTGAGCTGTACAGACAGGGTTACATATGAGAACACTAGGAAGCTCTCTGCCTTGTAAGGTCATCCTTTCTCAAAGGCCCAACTGAAGCAGGTATGAAGAACATAACTTCCATGTTACAGACTCTGCCATTGTTCTTTATTCTGTTTTTAAAGTTCTTCATACGAATTCCTCTGCTAATTTATAACCAGGATCTAGTGGTTTTCCTTTTAACTGGTAGTTGAAAGTAATTTAATCCACTATGTTTTACTTTTGCCTTAGCTCCTAAGAAGTTCAGGATGAATTTTTATTCTCATAATAAATATATTAACCTAAAGACTTGATCTATATGTTTTCTCTTTTTAAAATTTGATTTCTATTATTTTATACATGTGTCTTTCTTATAGTCATAGGTGGCCTCCAATACTGTTTGGAACAAGTGGTGTATAAAATAAGTACAAATTACCCGTCTGAGAGTGAGGTCACAAGATCTAGCTTCTAAACCAACTCCTTCCTCATTTGTTACCCTGGTCTGTGGCCTGTTAGGAACTAGGCTGCACAGCAGGAGATGAGCGGAGGGTGAGCGAGTGAAGCTTTATCTGTATTTGTAGTCACTCCCCAGTGCTAGCATCATTGCCTCAGCTCCACCTCAGATCATCAGGCATTAGATTCTCGTAGGAGTACTGGTCGCTGGTGCCAAAAAGGTTGGGGACCACTGTGTTACAAGTCCTGAAATTCTCCTATTGGACCCACTCTTTTGTGTTAGGGAATCATCCTCAAAGACCCTTGAGAAGCACACATACATTGCTTTAGAGGGTAACTTTTGTGTACTTATTCATAAACCAGAAGCAATTAGTTTATTGAATGTAATGTCTGCGACTTAGCAGGGTGTAAGACTTAGCAGGGATGAGAAATGAGACGTGGAAGTTTTGGTGGAGACTTGGAGGCTAGGGACAACTTTGGAGGGTAGAGTATTATGAAGTAGCCCCAGGACAAACCTGAGTGGGAGGCCATGGAAGTACTGGTCAGATCACCCCAAAGGAGGACAATGGTCATTGTCAGAAGCTGAAAACCTAAAATCTGGTCTGAGGAAAGTGGGCTGGAGTGTGTGCCATTTCAGTCTTGTGTTTTGTCATTGTGTTGACACAGGCCTACCAAGACATTCTTCTGAATGACTTGAAGAGTAAACTCAAATACCATGATCAGGTGCTTACCCAAATGGAATAATGTTTAAAAGGCTTGGAACAAGAGTCCCACTTTCTCTTGCCTATATATCTTTATTATACTTCCAATGTTTGTGATTCATTCATTGTATCAAGTCACTGACATTTTAGAAAGTCTCTGCTAAAATGTGAATACCTCTGAGTGGCATAATTCAAGGATGAAATCATGGACACATGGGCCTTTGAGCTGGAAGGGATCTTGGAGAAAATTGATGGCAACCCTCATGTATGTGATAACTGGGGAACCTTAACCACAGGGAGTTAAACTAATTAGACCAAAGTCATTAAGCCAGTTTGCATCAAAACTTAGATTAGAATACAGGTTTCTGACCTCTATAGAAGCTCTTTCCATATCACATAATTAGAGGCCAGTTTACATCCAATTCTTTCTAAAGTAACAGCTAAATAAAAGGAAACTTGAGATCCAGGGTGAGAATGTTTTAATATGGAGAAGAAAGATCAGTGGTATCAATGTAGACTCGTTTATGGAGACCTGAACCATTTTTGAGAACATACATTGTGTCTGTGTAGAATTGTCCTTCAGCTAGCCCACATGATTCTGGTCAGACCATTAGTCAAAGAGCCTAAGTTGCCCCCCACCTCCATGTATATAGGAGACGGCACATAACTAAGCTTGGTCAATCATAGTTCTCCATGCCTATTTTGTAGATATTGGTAAAAGCAAGAGGTGGATTCCAGATCTAATCAGAGTCCCTCCATGAAATGAGATTTATGGAAGTTTTGCTTTTTCTGTAAAGATTGTTTGGTTTGGAACTTCAAGAGGCCATCTTTCCCATAGCATTTGTGAGCCTGCCTGAGTATGAAGCTAAAACACATGACAGCAGAACACAAAACAAGAAAGAATGAGCAAGAATGAGAGGAAGGTGGGAAGAAGGAGATTGAAAAAGAGATTAAGAGATTTTGAGATGGAGAATAGAAGAGCAAGCAAGCATCTGGAAGAAATAATTTAAGTAACTGGATCCAGCTACGCCTGAAGCCAGATGCACTTCAGAACTTTTCGGTTTATGAGATCCAGTAAGTACTTTTTATTTTTTTCTGTTTAAACCAGTTCAAGTTGAGGTTCTCATACTTTCAACTGTAAAGATCTTGTTTATAATAAGCTTTTTATATAGATTATCCCACTTGATTTTCTCAAACACCCTGTGTGATAGATATTATTGTGATCACCCTTTTATGAATATGAAAACTGAGGCTCAGGGATGTTTAATGATTGGCCTAGGTTATAGAGCTTTATGAAAACAGCCCGTGTTACTCTTTATAAGACCTTTTCTTTTTATCTGTGAAACCCTTGCCATTCAAGGATTTAGGCTGAAAGGCCTGGACATCAGCTTTTCCTTTTGTGGCAAGGTAAGGGGCTAGCTGGCCTTGCTGCCGACTGTCCTTCCTAATGTGGCGTGTTCACGCATCATTAGCTGCTAAGATAAATGCTAAGTAGATAACTACACTTGGCCACCTGAAGTAGATTATTTGAATCACTATGACTGGGCATGGTAAGCTCACTCAACAACAGTCAGAGGCAGGCTTGTGTCCAGCTTTGTGCGGGTGCACACTGTGCCAGCGCCCAGGCTGCTGCGGCCTCCTCTAGCACCACAGCAAGCCTCGGTGGGAAGCACAACCACGAGCCATTCTCCTCTGAGGTCAGCATGTGGTGCAGCTGGAAGCCTGTGGTCAGCATGTGGCAACTCAAATAATATGCTTCACCAGTGTGAGAAAGCCACAATATAGCATGGAGGAAACAGTTCACCAGAACTTTCTACCTCACGTCTGCTGGGCAAGATGGTCACTGCAGCTGGGATTTGAGCAATGCCTGAGTTCACCAATGCATACCCCCTGGAGAATCATGTTAAAAGACAGGTGGGCTGTGACAAAGGAGAACTATAAACACAAGCTTGAAAGGCCTGACTCTCCCTGTCTGGTTTATTTCCCCCAGCTTTGGGGCTGGATAAGGACACACAGACACATCCTTTTACTTCTAAGGCTTCTATCTGTTCCCTCAGAGGACATGCCAAGTTCTGTACCTCCCAAATGAAGACACCCAACCATGTGGGGTGTGACGGGATTGTTTTTTGGACCAGTTTCTTGGATAAGTTGGTGTGTCTGGCTCAGTTTTTCTTCCATGTTCCTGTGAGCCATATGGTCCAGCACCACAGGAAGAAAAGTCTGGGAGTTACCATTCCCTAACTTGTGAGCACATTTCACCTCTGATGTCTTTTTCCTGAGTGTATTTCAGCTTCAGTCTTCTGATTCTTTCCCATCTGGTTTCTATCTGACCTAAGCAGCTGTTTTTTCCATTTAAAATAACACACTTACCTCTTTCTTCTTTACATGCCATGTTTTCAGTTTTGAAATGCTTTTCATATGAATTGAAACAGACTTTTTCTTCTTCTTCTTCAAGAAAAGAGGTACCTGCATTTTGGTTTGGGTATGTGCAAATTCTTTGAGCAGACCAACAGAACAATTGCAAGAGTGTCTTTGCTACCCTGGCTAGGATCCATTCCACATATCCACAATCACTATCCTCTGTGCACAAAAAGACATTTCGCCTTGACTAATATTAGCAAAGCTGAGTATATATAACATGGTCAGTTGTGTATCATAAATATTTATAAAGAACCTAGGAACCTCTCTCATAATGCAAAGAGATGTGCCTAGTAAGAGTTGAGCAGTATGTGTTGGATGTTTTTGGAAAATGAAGAGTGGATGAACTTTTATCCAAATTACAAAACACAGCTCCCCACTCTGCCTTGATTTTAAAGATAGCTGCAAAGCCCTGGAATTTTCTCTGCTGACTGAAGAGTGAGGTTGAACGCTGCCATTAGTGATGGAAGAATTTGTTGAAGAATTTATTCTCATTTTAACTAATGTGTATACAATCCAGCCACACTATAGGGAACAGAATACAGGGGAAATTTTAAAAAGATTGAATTCAATATTTAAGATAGGACTGATTAAAAAAGGCAGCTGTAGTGTTCTGGGATCAGAAGGAGAATAAAATCCTAACTCCACTATTTGTCAGCTTTGTGATCTGTGTGTCCCTAGATTCCCTTCTTTCTCAAGGTCTTTGCACATACTGTTCCCTCCATGTGCAACACCATTCCCCCGTTTTACATGGTAGTTCTCTGCTTTGATGTCAGCCTTCTCAGAGAAGCCTTCCATGACCACACAGGCACAGCCACGTACCTTGTTTCCTTTATTGCATGGAGTACCCACTCTTGTTGTGTCTGTTTCCCTTTGTTTTCTATCTGTTTCACCCTCTATAAGTCTTCATAATAGCTGTGGCCATCCTCTCCCTTATTTATTTATTTGCTTAGAATTAATAGATTTTACTTTCTTGAGCAGCTTTAGGTTTACAGAAAAATTGAGTAAAAAGTACAGAGTTCCCATATGCTATATACCCCATCACATCCCACCCCAAAATCCCTATTATTACCATCTTGCATTCATGTGGTACATTTTTTACAATTGACAAGCCAATGTTGATACATTATTAACTAAATCTCATAGTTACATGAGTGTTCATTCTTGGTGTTGTACATTCTATGGGTATACTAAATGCTTAATGATCTGTATCCACCATTATGGTATTATACAGAATAGCTTCACTGCCCCAAAAGTCTCCCATGCTTCACCCATTCATCCATCCCTCCCTTGATCACCAGGCAACCACTGGTATTTTTACTCTCTCCATAGGTTCCCCTTTTTCAGAATGTCATATAGGTGGAGTCATACAATATGTAGCTCTTTCAGATGGGCTTCTTTCACTTAGCAATTTTTTTCCCCATCTGATTTTTAACCACTGTAATCTAGAGTTCCTGACATAGGAAACACTGAGTAAATATTTATGGAATGAGCAAATGAGTGATCCTTAAGTTGTCCTAATTTGTGAAGTGAGTCTACTTTATAGAGTTGTGGGGATTCACAAAGGTCACACATAGGAAAGGCTTGCCAAGAGTATAGCCCCTGGTAAGCTCTCAAAAGTGGTAGTTGCTATTTTTCATATTCTTGGAGCATAATCTAGGTCTTGGTGATGCTGGTGTGAGGATGGGGAGCACTTAGGAGCTAACAGTGTGTTTATGAAACCCAGGCTCTTCCAGGTAAAACTACAATTTCTCCATCAAACTCTCTATCTTAGAACAGCCATCCTCTAATATTATGGAGCCCATGAGAGGTCTTGGTGAGCTGCTGTTACGACGTCTCTGGTCATTATTTTCAGTGCAAAATATTTCCACTATTTGCAATTATCCTGAGAGATACTTCTTTCAGAATGATTCTGGGTCTCCATATTTGAAATGTTCTTATTTCTTTTCTCCTACATGCTGTTCAGCAACTCCAGCTTTTTAAAAAGTAAGTCTTCGCACAGTGTTTCTAGTTCCACTTCCTTTTGCCGTGGAGTGAAAATTCTGATGGCTTTTCCAGTGGGGACTTGATGAGACTGCCCTGGTTGTAAAAGTGTGGTCTGCACATGTGAAGTCTTTGTATTCTTAAACTCGTTAGTCTCTGAAAACTCCAGGTTGCTGAAACTTCTGAAATGTGAAATGTGAAAAGCATTTCACAAGAGCACCTATTCCTGGATTATTTAAAATGCTTTTGAGAAATGGAATATTTCTGTGGCCTTTTTAGACCAAGATGGAAATTATGTTTTCAATTACTATGTTTTGTCTATCTAATGACATACATCTGGATACTTGGGAATGGCCAGGTGACTTTTGCATGAGTGCTCTGGCATCTTCTGGAGTGTTAGAATCATTGCTTTATAAAAATAAAGTGCAACTTTCTAGATTTTTGAAATGGCTTGTGTCAGAATTGGTTACAAAAAAAAAGCCTTTGTCATTTTAATTGGAGGAAAAAATCCATCTTTTTGTTCTGGAAAGAAGAAAGTGCTATGTCAAAATTAACAGGATAAGAAATTTTAAAACAAGTGTCCTTCATGGGACAATCTTATAATCTTCACAGTCTGCTAGTTCTAATGATTTAAAACTTCAGTTGTAGTTTTGCAACTTTAGACATAAATGAGATTTCTTCTTGGGACTTGGACTGCTTGAAGGTCAGATGAAACCCAAAGGTGAGACCAGCTGCCTATATGTGAGAGCAGGGGTTGCCAAATACTGTTGCATGGAAGTATCATTTGGGCACTGGGTGCTTATTAGAAAATTTCCCACCCCACCAAGATCTGACTTAATTGCCTGGAGTATGATATGAAGTAAAAAAGTCTTCATGAACATGAGACCTGGAAATTTACTGGATTAGTGTTGTTTAAATTAATATTACAGAATGTTCTCCTAAGAATTTTGCATGTATTCACTTATTTAATCCTTGCAACAACCCTAGGAGGTGACAAAGGAATTATGCGTCTCCTCTAAGATCACACAGACCCAGATGGCTGGAGCAGAGATGTGGTTCAAACTATGGTCAGTCTGGTGCCAGAGTCTAAACTTTTAGCCACTATGTTACATGGCCTCTCATGTGTCATTACTGCTTCCTTACTTTGAATCTGAATGATAGATATTTTTCACTGTTTGCTGAAACAAAAATTTGTATCTATCTGTGCAACTAGTTTAGTCAGATTGAATAGAGCGATCAGTTGATTTTATCAAGATGACCATGCATATAGACTTAGGACCACTTAAAAAGAAATATGCCCATTAGAAGGCCAATAGTAAGTAGTGGTAAGGACATGGAGACACTATAACCCTGGTGCATTGCTGGTGAAAATATAAAATGGTACAGCCACCCTAAAAGACAGTTTAGCGGTTTCTCAAAAAGCTAAACAGAATTGTCAGATGATCCCAGCAATTCCATTACTAGGTATACATCCAAAATAATTGAAAGCAGGGACTCGAATATATTTTTGCACACCAACATTCACAGCAGTGTTATTCACAATAGCTTAAAGGTAGGAACAACCCAAATGTTTACCAATGGGTGAATAGATAAACTAAATGTGGTATATCTAGACAATGGAATAGTATTCAGCCATAAAAAGAAAAAGGAGATTCTGACACATGCTGCAATATGAATAAACTTTGAAAACATATGCTAAGTTAAATAAGCTAGGCTCAAAAGAATAAATATTGTATGATTCCACTTATATGAGGTCATTGGAATAGGCAAATTTGTACAGAAAAAAGAAATGAGGTTGTTAGAAGGTTGGGCAGGGAAAGAAAGTAATAGGAAATTATTATTTAATAAGTATAGAATTTCTGTATGGGATGATGAAAAAGTTCTGAAAACATAGATAGTGGTGATGGTTGCACACATTGTGAAATTTAGCCATTGTACATTAAAGTGTCCACTTAAAATGGCTAAATTTTGTTATGTCTACTTTACGACAATAAAAAAAGAAAGAAAGAAAGGAAAAAGGAAGACCACCTGCCAAATAAGAAGAAATAGTGAGGCAAAGGGACTTTGGATTTGATTCAGATTCTTATCTCAGCTCTTGGCATCTTATCTAGATAATTGTCCTCATTGTTATCTATTTCAATGTGTGCATAGACACAGCTGGGATAACTTTAGAGAGACATCCCTGAAACCCATTAAATATTTATATTCCTGTATAAAATAAAAGCGCTATTAATGTTAAAAAAACATAAAAATGATTTTTAAACATTAAATTTCTAACAAGTCCCAAACAATATAATACACTCAGATGAGGAAAGTCTCTCTGATTCTTGAAGGGAGTGGTTGCCACAGTGTTGTTATGACTGTGGTGTGTGTTGTAATGGCTCATTCATAAACACAAGGACCCAAGTTATTGGCTAATCCCAGGCACGTGTTATTAGAAACAGAATATGCAATCTTGACCTCCACAATGATGAATCCTTGCCAACTTAACTGAAAGAACAACTTGTAGATTGTATCCAGCTAAGGGCTGTAATTTGAGTGAAGACAAACATTACACAAAGCTGAGTTTGCTGTTCAGCCCTACAAGGGATGGGTAAAGTTCACAGCATTCGGTTCAACATGTGTGACCGGATATGGACACTGAAGAATTAACATGGACCAGGCAATGGAATTTACTGTGCATGAGGACCAAATTCATCATAAGCTATGATGTTCAGAAGATAGACTTCATGACTCAGGAATGAAGGAATGGCCTTTGATAAAGAGAATGATCACACTTGAGAAAGATCCAAATTATATTCTGGTAGTACTACTATGAGGGATAATAAAGCTTATGGTGAATTCTGGTAAGTATTTGCTACTGTATGGTAGATGAATAAATCATAGTGTTTCTACCTTCATACAAAGGGCACTTGTAGAGTTTTTTTCAATAATTCAGTTGAAAGAGCAGTGTGCTATCTTTGAAGGTTAATGACTTCTTAATGCTAGAGTCAACATCTAGACAGCCAGTATCTGCCAATCCATGGCATGGTTTAAAAAAAAAAAATGATGAGAACAGGTAATCAGCATACTTTAGGAAACCCTTCTCCCCCCAAAACAAACAAACAAACAAACAAATAAACAGACAGACAGACAACTTTATATATAAGTGCGTGTTACTTTATTTGGTTAATTAAAAGGACAAATCAAAAGCTGATCTTTACTTTTGCTCTGTAGTTGTGCCTGTGGTCTCTCTGTTCAGGATATAGGGACAGTAAAATAATATTCATTTCTCAAATCTCTCAAACTAGTCATGTCTCTCTAACCACCACCCTAATGCTAGCTACCTTCAACTTTCACCTGGGCTACTGCAGTAGCCTCCTAGCTGGTCTCCCCAGATCTAATCTTGCCTCCCTCAAGTTTCCAGTCCCCAAACTGAGTGATCTCTTTAAAATGGAGATCTCATCATTTCACTTCCCTGCTTAGAACCATCAAATAGTATCTCATTCATTGTCCTTAAGAAGCTTTAAATATTTATTAGGCCCTGCTGGACTTAGTTCTTTAGGAGCATTTGGGTGCCTGCTCCTGCCCTTGACTTGTATCTCACTCCTTACTCCTCCATTCTGATTGCAACAGTCACACCATCCTTCTTCCAGTTTTCTGAACTCACCTAACACTTTCCAGCCTCAGAGCCTTTGCCAATGCTACATCCTCTTCCTGGAATATCTTTGCCATTAGTTTTGACTTGGCTTACTCTTACTTAACACTTCTACTTTACACACATGTTCTCAGAGCGACCTTTCTGGGACACTCTATCTCAATCAGATCCTCTTTGTGCTCTCTTTCCTCTAAAGTACTTATTGTAGTTGGCAACTATAGATTTATCTGAGTGATAATATACTTAAGGTCAGCTGTCTATTGCACTATAAGCATTAAAAAGGGCAATATGTATCTTATTTATTAATCCAGGTTCAGAATGCAGCAGGTAGGTAACCTGGTACGTAGCAGTTCCTCAATAAATACTTCTTGAATGAGAAATATTTAATCATAACATGTTCACTGCAGTGAGAAAGAAGATGTAGGTGGAGACCTTTTATAAACAAACCACATGCATTTTTTTAGGACTCAGAGTTAGTTTTATTAGTGTTCAAATGCCTTGTTAAATTCTAAAATCATGACAATGAGGGGAAATATGATTAATCATTTAACCTTTATTTATATTTAATATGACTTTCCGAAAAAGATGAGGAGCTATGCCAGCCTTGTAAATGGATTTATAAAATTTGCACAGTCAAAATGCAACAAAGCAATTCCATCATTTTCCCCCTTTCCTGCTTTTGTTATTCTTTAACTTATCGTGACTAAGAATTAGTCCAGTACTTGGCAACAGGAGGTGTGAAAATGAACTGAGGACACGAGCAACAGTTGAGATGGAATCCCTCAGAACTCCCATTGGGCACACAGTCTCAGGAAAGCCAACTCAAGAAGTGCAGCAAAGAGACAGAGGTAATAAATGTCTTTTTAACCACTGATTAATGTTTTTAGATCCACTTTGAGCAAGGCAGCCAGGACTGTTTTAAAAAATGATCTACTTTATTCTTAAAGATCTCTAAGAGAAAGAAATGCCGCAACCTCCATAGGGATGAGTTAAAGATTAAATCAGATAATCCAAGGAAAGGATTTTGCGAAGTAGTCATCACGCAGCAAAGTAGTCATCACGCAGCAAGTGCTCAATCACACCGTCTGCGAGGATTTTTAGTATTCAACAATGCTGAGAGAACCGCTTTCAAATACTTAGTCTTGGAACCTATACTGATTATCTTAGAACTCTTGTGGCCAAAAAGTTTTGATAAATCAAACCTGAATTCCCCTTCCTGCTATTCAAAAGTCTTTTGTACCTTTTACTATTTCCTCTACTTTTCTTGAAACATGAAATTAAAAAGTAATACATAACAAGTTCATGATAACTATATCTAAAAGAGTTTGAGTGAATTGTCGGATCTTAGCAATTAGCCAAATAGCTAAGCCTAGATTTTTCCCGCCCTTCTCTCCTAGCCCTCCTTATTTGGGTAATTGCATCAATTCTACACTTCATTTTGCATGTATCCCAAGTCTCAGCTGTGCAAAAGGGGATGTCCTTTAATGGTTTCCTTTGAACAACTTTCCATCTAGGGAGGAAGAGGGCCCCTCTTGTTCAAATACAAAGGAACCATCCATCCACTAAGACCTTTCTTCTCTGTTAAGTATCTCTTGAATTTCAAAGGAGGACTTGGAATTTCTCAGTCTCCATCTTAAACAGCAGCTCCAGAACTGTAGTTTATTTTCTTTGTCCCTTTAAGACCAGAAAACACTACAGGCAATGAAGTAACTGTTCTTATTTTTCTTGGGTTCAAAACAAGACCAAATTCCAACCAGCTATGCTTACCATTTCATAGTAACCAAGCAGTTTTTGATAGCCAGCTCAAGAATACACTTTCCTTGCAAATAAGGATATGGCTACTAGCAGCAACAGCTGTATTTTGCTAGTCAATCCTCATGTTAAAGATTTACAGTTTTAAATTCTGTCACTTGGTTTGCCAACTGTTCCTCTTCCTGGAGCTGCGCAGTTGTTTCTGAGGGGCCTTGAAGTGGTTTCTTAACTATTTAAACTCCCGCTGAATGACAATGCGTCTTTAGAGTCAGACTGAAGAATGGAATTCCCTGTTTATATCCACAAGACTTCTCTCGCTCTCCTTCTTTTAAACATATGCAGAGTCACCGGAGAAACTGGAACCAGATTAAAAGAAATGCTGGCTTTTGAGGCGTGTTTGAAAAAATGCAACGCTGGGAGCCGGCTTCGTGCTAGTTCTTCCCCTCAACCCTTTTCCACGTTATGTGATTCATTTGCTCTAATCCATCACCGATTCATCATGCTCTTCCGTCAGGACCTTCAAAGCAAGCCCCACAGCTGCTTTTGCCATTTATCAATGGGAAATAAAAGATAAAGGGGGGAAAGTAAGGAAAACACATCACCACGTTCCAGGGCCTGGGATAATGGGTGTGAAAAAAGGGTGGAGGGTAAGCTTATCTAATGAAACCCAGAGCCTTCCTAGGATGTGGTTCTTGAAGAAAGGATTGTAACTGAGAGCAAGACCTGCAGCCAGTCTGCAATAAAGTTGCAAGGATAAAGCCTGACAAAACCAAAAGGTTTAGTTGGAAAATACAGGAATGTGTACAAAAATGATATCTACTCTAGAGGCATTTAATACTTACAAATATTTGTAGAAATTTGTTCTCTGTGACCAGTCTTTCAGTTTTCAGTTTGCAGGATAGGCATTGGGGGTGGGAAGCACACATTTGACCTTAATGCCCTTCTTTGCAGACTGGGAAATGACTGATCTGGTAATTCACAGTTTCCATGTTTATAAAATGTCTTGCAAGTCACCTGCTATTTAAACACATATAGTTATGTTTCAGTTTTGAATTGGTGATATACCAAGATTTGAGAATCAAAAAGCAAGGGCTTTGAATCAGTGATTTCACTTCAAGGAGTTCAGCTTATATATTTATAATCCATGTGAAATGCTACATGGAAAGGTGGATCTCTTTGTGAGCAGAAGCTAGAATCAGCCTAACTGTTCATCAGTGATGGTGTAATATGTAGTTATTAAGAAGAATGAAGAAGGTGAACAAACTGTGAGAATATAATGGAATATATTCCGCACTGTGAGAATAATCATCCATTAAAAGGAACAAACTACTGATATGTGCACTGACATGGGTGAATCTCAAAAACAAAAGAGTACATATTATATGATTCCATTCATGGGAAATTCTAGAATGGGCAAAGTTATTTTATGGTAGAAAAAGATCAATAGTTATCTCTGAGGATAGAAGAGTAGGAATTGACTCTTAAAGGGCACCAGGGAGATTTCTGGGGTGATGTTAACACTCTGTATCTTGATAAGAGTTTAGGTTACATAAAGGTATCCATTTGTCAAAATGCAGTGAATGTACATCTATGATTTGTGCATTTGTTGAAACTCAGAATATGTACTTAAGATGTGTGTGTTTTGTTGTATGTTTATTTTACATAAAAAGAAAAAACTGTAAACAAATATTGAACTCTAGCTAATGACACAGCTGCTGAAGTATTTAGATGAAATGTATTGATGTCTTCAATTTACCTCAAAATGTATCAAAAAATAATATGTTTTGGTGGATGGATAGAAAGATGGCAGATGGGGTAGATATTTGATAAAACACAATATAATGTTAACGGTAAAAACTAGCTGGTGAGTGTTCACAAGTATTCACAGTGAAACTACTTAAACTTTGCTTTATTTTAAAATGCTCATAAAGTATCAGGGAAAAAAAGAATGAGGAAGATTTTTGTGTTCTGATATGGACTTATCTCCAGTTTTATTGTTAAGTGAAAAAAGTAACAGTTATCATGGTATGCTACCAATTGTAGAAAAAAGAATGAATGCATGTGAGTATTTGTTATGATATGTACATAGCATCTCTGGAGGGAAACCTAGAAATGGGTTACCATAGAGGTAATAATCCTAGAAACAATTACCTTAGAGGAGGAGAGGTAGGTATGAGGGTGTATTTTTAAACTGTAAGGTGAATTATTTTATACCTCTGGATTTTGTATATGTGAATGAATTACAAAGAAAAAAACCCCAATAACAAAGCTATATGTCTGAGCTATCTCAAATATTTACAACTGATTTCCTTTGCATAGATGACACTTGGAATTTATTTTCTTAACATCCATTTATTCACCCAATGTTCACTAATCTTTGTGTGCCAGGCATTGTGCCAGACCCTGGGGTTAGGATAAGGAACAAAAACCAGAGGTGATCCTTGCCCTCTGGAGCTTACTGACTAGGGCTGGGTTCCTGTCTCATAGTTTCAGTCCCAGGTTACTATCCCATGGGGTGGGATGGATTGTGGAGGGGGCTCTGGGCAGGGAGAAGAGCTTGTGCAAAGGTTCTGCAGTGGGAGGGAGCATGGTGCTTCAAGTCCCTGAAAGAAGGCCAGGAAGGAGGGCCATAGAGAGCACAGAGGGCTGACCTGAGGTAGACGAGGAGATACCAGCGGAAACCAAACATTAAAGACATTGATCTTTATCCTGTTATTTAACATCATAACTTACTTTCTGAACATCCTTTGTTTGTCAAGATACATGTTTTCTCTCTCTCTCTCTATATATATGTATTTGCCAATGTTTTTCACCTGTCTAAGAGGACATTGGAGCAGAACTTGTTATAACTCTTCCCAGGAGAAATAAATTATCTCACGCAATCTCCTTGCATATCAGACATTCACATTAACATGTGGTGTCCTTTACACCTCAGGACATAGTAGCCTGACTTCCCCAGGCCAGGGCCTGCATTTCTTTGCCTGAGAGCTTTCTCTAGCTGCCAGAGTCCAGTGAGGGAGGCAGATGGTTATTCTAGAGAGTTAATGCCCCAAAGAGCTGCCCTCAACCAATGACTGGTGAGAGCTGGAATATTCATATCCCGGTTTATCCAGTTTGGCTTTCAGAGCCTTTCTCCTTTTCCCCAATGGGAGCTTGGGAGAGTTGGCTTTGATGAGTTCAGCTAAGACTTGGTTAAAATCTTAGGTCTTTTGACTTCCAAGCCCAAGTCTCATCAGAAGAGTGTATATCAATTGTCGTATTTTCTTTCTAAGGACAAAGCTAAGATTTCTTTGATCTTTAATCTCAATAAATACAATCAAAGAAGATACACTCATTTAAAAATTGTATTGGCTTCTATTTTCTGTTAAGATATTCAACTAACTGATACTTCTGGCAAATGGTCGTTTTATACTCTTCTAAAGATCTCCAAAATGTACCAATACCAATACTCTTGACATTACCAAAAGCCAAATAAACAGATGCCAAGTAATCTGGTCGGAACAAAAATATTGCTTTATTTGACTAATTATTTCTGAAGGATCTATATCTTTAAACCTTTAAACTAATATACATACTCAGTGTAACTATTTCTCCACATCCTGTCCTTAACATTCCTCACTTGTTATTTTTGAAAACTTAGTGGAATTTTTTGCAGAGATCAGCTGTGAAGAAATCTCGGCAAGGTGAAAGTTTCTAGTCTGAATGCTGCCTTTCTGTGAAGCTGTCATTTCCCTTCCTTAGGAAGAATAAGGCTGTTTTAGGGCGTGTCTCTGTGAATGACTCAAACCAAAACCCTTTTAGTTTGGGAAGTCCGAGTACCAAGATAATTTTCATGTTGGGATTACTTGTCCAGATGGTTTGAGTGCAATTTCCTTGGCATGTTTGTAAGAACAGGAATTTTCAGGGAAACCGGAGAGCATAGTAGAGAGAATAGGTGGGGCAGTACAAGCTGTGGCCGAGAAGTCAGAAAAAATTTTGGATTCTACAAAATGGCACTGGCCAGATGAATTGGAATTGGTCCTAGTTACATTTGGCGATGATATCCTGCTTCTTTCTCCAAGAGCAGACTTTCCCCTCTTCACAGTGGGAATTACCTGGCTCCCCTAGCAGAGAGAGAACAAAGAGGAAAGAACCAGAGGGAAGTTCCCAGTGCTGATGGAGATAACGGAGATACAGCCTGAGGCATCAGCAACAGAAAACCTTTGGTGAATTCCTGTATGCCTGTATGGTGGGAACTCCTGAGCCTGGTGGCAAAGGAGGCCTGTCAAGGGGCATGACATTTTAAAGAGCTGTGTTAGACTTGGAAAGAGCTTGGCAGGCAACATTCTCTGATAACCTCAGCAGCCATTGTTTAAAAACAGGAATACGGTGTGGTAGGCAGAACTCTCAGATGGCCCCAGAGATTCCCCTGGTATATACAATAGTCCTCTCTTCATCTGCAGGATATACATTCCGACCCTTAGTGGATGCCTGAACCCTATATATACTAGGTTTTTTCCTATATGTACAGATCTATAATAAACTTTAATTTATAAATTAGGCACAGTAAGAGATTAACAACAGTAACGAACAATAAAATAAAACAATTATAACAATATACTATAATACAAGCTATGTGAATGTGGTGTCTCTCTCTTTCTCTCGATCTCACTGATAATTGATCTGATACCAGAGATGGTTACTAAGTGACTAATGGGTGGGTAGCATATACATTGTGGACGTGCTGGACAAAAGCATGACTCATGTCCTGGTTGGGACAGAGTGGGACAGCAAGAGATTTCATCATGTTACTCAGAATGGCATACAATTTAAAACTTTTGAACTGTTTATCTGTAATTTTTTATTTAATATTTTTGGACTGGAACTATAGATAAGGGAGGCACTCATATGTACATTTTCTTCCAGTTAGTCAATCAATCACTATTGTAGGCACAGCTGTGAAAGAATTTTACATGTGTAATTAAGGTACCAAATCCATTGACCTTAAAATAGGGTGTTGATTCAAGTGGACCTGACCAAGTCGAATGAGTCCTTTAAAAATAGAGAGTGGCAGAGATAAAAGTCAGAGATCTGTGTTTCTGCTGACCTGGAAGAAAGCAAATACCAATATTTCTGAAGTATCCATGAAGGCCATATGGCAAGGAACTGTGGACAACCTGGAGGAACTGAGAGTGATTCCTAGCTGACCGCTAACAGAAAAATTGGGACTTCAGTGCTACAACTGCAAGGAAATGAATTCTGCCAGCAACCAGTGTGCTCTGAAGAGGGCCCAAGCCCCAAATGTGAACTACATTCCTGGCTGACATCTTGGTTTCAACCCAGTGAGACCCAGTGGGCCACGCTGTGCCCAGATGTTGTACATACAGAAACTGCGAGGTACTAAATTTGTGTTGTTTTAAGCTGCTAAATTTGTGGTAATTTGTTACTCAGCAATAGAACAGCAATACATAAGACACCAGTGACCTTCACTGCCAGATGGCAGTGCAGCTGGTGATCGAGAGAATGTGCTCTTCGAACTTCTCTGATTAAAATTCTGGCTCCGCCAGTTACTAGTTGTGTGATTTTGAACAGATTACACTTAAAGTTCAGTTTTGAACAGATTGCTCTAAATATACGTTTCCTTATGAAACTAAATGAAATAATATGTGTCAGGTTGTCAATGTGATGCATGGCACTTAATGAGTGCCCCCAAAATAAAGGTCATCATCAGCAACTATGACTTATGACACACATAGCATATGGGCACTGTGCAAGGGGCTTTAAAGAATTCATCTTCACAGAAACCCTGTGAAGTTGGAATTGTATTCATTTTACAGATGGGGAAACTGAGACTCAGGTTCAATAACTTGCCTAAGTTATGCAACTAGTAAGTGGAAGAGTCAGGATTAAATTATAAAGCTCTTTGATCCTAAATCCTATCTGCTGAAACCTCTTAATATTTTAAGCCCTATTCATGGTGAAGAGGTCATAACTCTTCAGATTTTTCTTTGGAGGAGGACAAAGGTGACAGGTTGGGATTCAAGCCTGCCAAGTGTCTCAAAATAAAACCAAAATGATCCCCAATGCTCTAGCCATGGTCTCTGATTCATGGATGCTCTCCCTGGGGTTCTCCTGCTCCCATGTTTGGATATCTCCTGCTTACCCTTAAGGTCTTGGCTCTAATATCACTTTTTCAAGAAGGCCTTCCATGACCTCACAGACCAGATTAATACATTTTCAGAAAGTTCCTCTCCTTTGTAATAGTTGTCACATTTCATCGTTATGTAGTAGACCAGTGGTTTACATGTGGGGGCAAATTTATCTCCCTGGGGACATATTTCTATATCTAAAGACATCTTTGTCACAACTGGAATTCTGTGCTAATACCATGAATAGGTCAGGGATGCTGCTAAATATCCTACAATGCACAGGATAGCTCCCACAATAAAAATTTTCTGTCCCCAAGGTCGATTGTGTGAAGATTGAGAAACCCTGTCCTGTATCTACATATATCTTTAAAATAAAAATGAGATCACATTGAACATATACTTTATATCACTTGCTTTTGCAAGTTAGAAGTAATTTCTCAACATATGTTTATTCTTTTATCTAACATTACTAGTTTCCTTCTGGTGTGCTGGTACACACAGGAGAGGCAAAATAATTTTGTGCCATCACATCATTTCCTACAGCATCGTTTTTATATGACTGCATGCCATTAACATCTAATGTCAGTGTCATAATTTATTCAACCACTACTCTATTATTGGACATTTTGATTGCTCCTTATTCTCTGCCCCTCCCCCACTTTTTTGGTAGCATAAACACCAACACCATGAACATCTTTGTGGCTTAACCTTTACATATGTCCGTAATGACTTCTTTAGAATCAATTTGGCCCTCACTGCTTTGAAATCATATTGTGTCACTGAATTTAACTGAAGTCACAGGCCAACAGCAAACCCACAAACATTTCAGTGAAAAATGTAAGTGTTTGCTCTCTCCTAATAACGTTGATAGGAGAGCCAAAGTTGTAAGAGAAGCAAGGCAGGACAGCCAATTCTCACTGGAGACGTGGTTTTTGCATTTCTAAACCTGCTGGGGCAGGCCAGCCTTTGGCAGAGGGTAACTTTATAATCTCTTCTGACAGAGGCTTCCAAAAATTTTCAACTTCCTTCTGAGTTCCCAGTGAAGATTCTTGACATTCACAGAGAGTTAAAGAAGAAAAAGACGTGCTCACAGACAAATTAAAGCAGCAAATGCCAACTGGCAGGAAGTCATCCTTTCTGTGTATGAAAGGTGGGGAGCTCAGTCAAAGCCCTAAGTAAACAGCCTACAGAGACAAAAGACAAGGTGTTTTCTCTGAGTGCTGGAAATTCAGGAACAACTTGTGTCAGATTTTGCAAACTTCACCAGAGTTTGGGTATCATAACATAATGATCTTGCTTCTGAAACGGTCTCAGAAACAATTACCAGGTTCTCTGGTCTGAAAGTCAAACCTGGCCATGGAATCAGCCCACACCAGTTTAGATTTGGGGAATCAGTGGGGAGAGAAACAGGGTTGAAATGAAGGTGTTGGAGACACTGAGGTATATTTGTAAAGATACCCGAATCATTTCCAGTCCCAACTCCGATAATTGCTTGACTTTATGTCAACACTTTGAACTTGAAACATTCTCCAGGTGAGCTCACAGGACATGGGAGAGAGGATGTGTTCTGGTCAAACAAGGAACACACCTTATAAATGTAGGAGGTGACTTCTGGCATCATTTTTTCAGGGCTTAAGGAGCTGAGATGCAGGAAGAAGCCACCTGACCCAAAAGCATTTAAAGTCGTGTGGTTTTCCTGGGCATAAAACACAAGAAAGGGTCCAAGGAAAGGAAAAATGCTTTGTTCATAAAATATAAAGCTAACCAAACAGTGTGGGTTAGAAAGGAATTGTAGTGTTTTAATATTGTGCAAAAGACTAGATGATAAATCCATTTAGAACTGACAGGAACAGCTGTGTGAATAATCCAAAAAGTGTTGCTCCAAGTCCTGAAACGAGTAATGTGATGTCCTGCCCTGGCATATTTCTCTTTCTAAACACGTTTCCTGTAATTGATGGTTAAAATGAATGAACATTCCCTGAATGGCTGGAGAAAGGTGACCTGTTTGTTGAGCAGCAGGTAGAAAATCTTTCCAGGGTCAAAATTTTTCCTGAAGTTAACTTATCCAGGCATCAGTGAAAATGGACTGGATGTGCTCTTGTGTAGCATTTTTTGTGAGTAAAAAACCCTAGACCCACTATTGATACTTTTGGCGTGGTTATTCCATGTCCTGCACCCTACTAACCACTCAGGTGCATTCTCCAACCTAGAGTACATTCACTGTCTCTTGTCACCTGGTTTTATTTTTTTATTTTATTACTACCAGCTGAAATTATCTTATTTAATTTATATATGTATATTTATTTTCTTTTTACTTTAACCAGACATAAACCAAGAGGTTCAGGAGATCTCTGTTCTGTTTGCTATACTATTTTCTATGCCTGATGTAGTATTTGGCACATAGTAGGTTCTCAGTAAACATTTGCTGAATAAATTGACACATTTCTATCTGACACAGTTTCTAGGGAGGAAATCAGGGCTCTCTGAAGACCCAACACCAGCTGAGCTTTTCGAATGCTCTTCCACCCTCGCCTTTTCTTACCTTTCTTTCTTTCTTTCTTTCTTTCTTTCTTTCTTTCTTTCTTTCTTTCTTTCTTTCTTTCTTTCTTTCTTTCTTTCTTTCTTTCTTTTTTCTTCCTTCCTTCCTTCCTTCCTTCCTTCCTTCCTTCCTTCCTTCCTTCCTTCCTTCCTTCCTTCCTTCCTTCCTTCTTTCCTTCCTTCTTTCCTTTTTTCTTTCTTTCTTTCTTTCTTTCTTTCTTTCTTTCTTTCTTTCTTTCTTTCTTTCTTTCTTTCTTTCTTTCTTTCTTTCTCTCTCTCTCTCTCTCTCTCTCTCTCTCTCTCTCTCTCTCTCTCTCTCTCTCTCTCTCTCTCTCTCTCTCTCTCTCTCTCTCTCTTTCTTTCTTTCTTTCTTTCTTTCTTTCTTTCTTTCTTTCTTTCTTTCTTTCTTTTTCTTTTAAAAAATTAAGGTATAAATTACAGACAGCAAAACACATCTTTCTTAAGGTATAGTTCTGCAAGTTTTGACAAATGCCTATAGTCATGTAACCACTTGACATAATCAAGGTGTGGAATAGTTCCATCAACCCCTAGATTCCTCTTGCTATTAGTAGTTAACCCCTCCGCACTCCTCTGCCCTGGCAACCATTGATCTGATTTCTGCCCCTATAATAGCAATTCTTTTGAATCTGGCTTCTTTCATTTAGCATAATGCACTGGAGAGCCATTGTGTTGTACCATTAATTTGTCCCCTTCAGTTGCTGAGTGAGTAGTGTTTCATTGTGTGGATGCACCACTGTTTGTTTATCTACCCCCTATTTGGGGGACATGTCCTCATCTCTTTTTATTTGGAAAAGCTGTGCTCTCATAGCGGCTAAGAGCTTTGGGGTTAGCTGGACATGGGATTGAATTCTAGGCCTAATATTTCTTAGCTGTGTGACCTTTGGGCAAGTTAGTGAAATATTATGATTCTTCCCTCAGTGATAGAAGTGGAGATAATTTATATAAAACATTTAGCACAAGGGCTGGCAAATAAATGGTAGCACCAATCTCTTTTGGGGAAAGTAGGGAGAGGTCTGGCTTAAATTTCCCTTCCACTGATCACCTCATTAATATTTAGTCATTCACTCATTATGTAACTGGTCGGAATCTCAGTTTCTTTAACTGAAAAATAGTGGTAATAATATTGACTTCACTGAGTCGTTTTGAAGACAGAGTGGGCTGATATATGTATCTATCCTAGCATGGTATGCCTGGCCCAGAGGAAGTACTAAAGAAATGGCAGGATATGAGTGCTGAGAGCACTTGATTAATGTTACTTTTTCACCATCTTCAGGGCCTGCATGAATTAGAAAGAAGTAGTGTTGTACATGTAGAAGGGAAGGACAGGCTCTGTAGTCAGACTTCCTGGGTTTAATTCACTGCTCTGTCCCTTCCTAGCTGAATGACCCTGGACAAGTTATTTAACCTCCCTGTATTTCATTTTCATAATCTGAAACACAGGGATAATAATATCCACCTATAGGGTTGTTTGGGGGCTACCCGAGATGATGGGTATCAAGTGCTTGGAACAGTGCCTAGTACATAGAGTTCAGTAAGTCAGCTGAGAAGACACTGCTGATGGTTAGATATCTCATGTGTTTGATTCTCCTAGATCATTAGAACTTGAGGTTGTTCTGTAATACCACAGAATGGCACAGCTTCTACACAATGTCAGAGTTCAATTGCAGGTTCGTTGGACTGAATTAAGACAGGGAACATATCTCCTTTTGGGTCACATTGTAATTTCAAGTTTTATTTTATATGTTGAAATGCGATGCAAAGCAATTTTTCAAGGATACATTCTGCAAAACTATCAGAGATGAGATTCTGAAAAGCAGCTGAGGATGTCCATTACCCTTATAAGAAGCCTTTTATTAGATGATTATGTAACATTTTTCATACTGGAACTTTTTTTTTTTTTTTTTTTTAGTATATCATCCTTGATTCTTCTGAAAGAGCTCTGTGACAGTTTACTTGTCTTTTCCTCTAGAGAAGAACACTGAGATTTTTCAATGACTTGGTATCCTTCAGAGACCAAATTTGTCTGGTTTCTGACTCCAGGACTCACCTGCTGTGTCACTCCAGATAAAGTTATTGCTTTCTCTGTGCCATAAGTGCTCCATCAGCCACCTTTGTGCATTGCAGAGGTAATGCTTGATATTTATTTATAAAGGAGGTAGATTAGGTTATGTGCGGGTGGTGGAAGGCACTATAAAAGTTACTATTATTTGTTATAAAGATGCGAGGGGTTTTAGAGATTATTTATAGACTATACTACTCATGCATGTCAAGTTACTAAGTCCTCATTGAGGGACATTTATTTATTTATCCATTTATTTATTTTACTTGCATCAAGCACCTACTATGATTCCTGGTTATCAGTAAGACAGTCAGCTCCCTGGGTGGGGCATACACCTCTGGTTGTGGCATAAGGCAGGTTTCACATCACATTCTGTTCCTCACTGTGAATGGTCAGGGGATACTTAGGATCAAAACCAGTCCAAGTGGAGTAAATCTCTAACCTTTGGTGGAAACTGCCAGAAAATGGACTTAACATTGGAAGGAGCTACTGGTGGCCATCCTGCTGCCCCAGGGTAGACTATCCAAGAATGGAGCCAATACAGAGGAAGCTGGCTCAGAAACAGACACAGAGGGAAATGAGGTCCTAGGGACAGAGCCTGAGGCCTGACTTAAAGTGTTTCTGCAAGCCACACTTGCTATCATTTTGTGTCTTTCTATTGATGTGTCTTGATGACTTTTTCCCCCTCCCACCTGTTTCATATTTTTTTTTTTGTCTTTATTGGTTTGTGTTGGGTTTTCTATGGTTTATAATAGAAAGAGTCCTGTTATTGGTTGTGAGATGTTGGAGTTACTTGCCCACTCTGAGTTTTAAGTTCTCCCCTTGTAAAATGGCGATAATAATTTATAATGTGTGGTTTTGTTGTGAGAATTAGAAATGATACTAGTGTATTGTAATACATGAAGAAACAAATCTTTCCCTAATGTCACCTTCCCAGAGAGGACTAGCCTGATTTTCCTATTTAAAAGTTTTAGGCCTTAGCATTGTCTGTCTTACTAAGCATGCTTTATTTCCACAACACTTATTTTTCTATTTATGGCAAAGTAACTGTTCCAGCTAATGGCCTCCCTGTATCTCTGTCTTTTGCTTGTAACTTTGTAGTCCCCAATCACTGAGACATTAGCATCTATGATGCAAGCAGAGTATGCATTTTCATTGGCCCTCTTGCAGGTTAGGACTGGACACCTTTGCATGTCTGCCTAGCCATGAGAACATGCCTGGGCTAGTTTACTGGAGAAATGTGAGACACACATGGACCAAAATGACTGCAATAGTTTGCATTAGCTGACCGTGATGACTGACCCCTCAGCTTCGAATCAGCCAAACCTGACAGCAAGCCCAGCTGAGACCAGAACCACCCAGCCTAAACCGCTAATCTGCAGAATCAGGAGCTAAAGAAATGGTTATAGTTCTAGACAATTGAGATTTGGGGTGATTTGTTAAGAAGCAAAAGTCACTTGATACAGTAACATATCATTCGTTTACTTACTTACTATGTGTACTATCTCTCTCCCCAAATTAAACTGTGAGCCCCTAGAGGGTAGAGCTTTTTATCTGTTTCGTTCAGAGTGATGTCCTGTGTCTAGAACAGAACCTAGCGGAGAGTATATACTTCAAAAATATTTGTCGAATGTCAAATAAATAACATATCCTATCAAGTAGTACTTGAGTCAATGTTTAACAAATGGTAGCTATTATAATGATAACATTAAATGTTTTTATGCCAGAGCCAGGATTTTTTCCCTCAAGTTCTTCTATTTTTTTCTGCTGATATGTTTGAAAAGGGATGGGGAGCAAGTGGCATTCCTTTGGATATATGATGGGGGATGAGGACTGGCAGTAATATCAGGTAATAAGCTTAATTTCTTTCCTTTCCAAATTGACTTGGGATTATGAGTGTTATGGAGACAGAGCCTCAGGCTCTTTATTTGTTAGCTCTGTCTGTGCCATCCTAGCAGCCCCTGTGGGTGCAGCTGGACTGATATTTAGGTGTATAGATGGAGCAAAAGAGAGAGGCTTGCTGCCAGGAATCCAGAAGGTAGACTTATAGTATAGATCATTTTCTCTTAAAACAATGATCACATTTGAAGTAATTAATTAGTTGCTGGATTATCTGTTTAATTTCTTCTCCACCAGGCTGTCAGGTCCATGAAGGAAGGGATCACTTCTACTTTATTTACTATTATACCCTCACTATCCATCACAGGGCAGGTGTTCAAATCACTTTGCTGAGGGGGTGAGTCCTGACCTTGTTCATTTTAATAGTGTAAGCTTCTCAAACTGAAGGAGTACATCTTTCTACAAATATGGAGTAAGCATGAATTATGATAGCACTTCATATGTGTGCAATCATTTCCATTTGGGGGCAAAAATAAGGAAATTTTATTGAGCCATTATACGTGCCAGACACTGCTCGGAGCACACAATGTACTCACTCACTGTGGAGGGAGGTGCTGTAATAAGTCCCACTTTATAGATGAGGAATCAGAAGCACCATATGCTTCTCTTGGAACTCTGACAAACCTTCAACAAGTCACTCCCTCTGAATCTCTGTCCCTCATTTGTAAAATAAGAGAGTCAAGACAGAGAAACCCTTCCCCCTAAGTGTTTTAAGGAGAACTATAAATCTGAGATGTTCTTGGTGGAAAATAAAGACTTTGTGGTGAGCAAACTGTGTGCCATACCACATCCCTTTGGCCCACCTCAGTTCAGTGTAGCTATGTAGAAACTTCCATGCACCTTGCCAGAGTTCCATGTCAAGCGTTTCCCTCCATGTTTCTTTGCTTTGCTGCCTCACAGCTTTCTTCAAAGCTGTGCAAGGCCACTCTGCCTGCATGTAGGTGCAACCGGGATGCTCAGGGCACCTAACCCCCAAGGGCCAATCTTCAACCAAAGGTGAATAGTGGGACAGTTTTGAGGTATATTTTATATGATTGCTCAGAAATTCTCCAGCAATATTGAGCTCCAATTACTCACATTTGTAATCAGTTTATTAATGTACTTTTATTGCCTTTTATTCTTTCCCTGTCTCCTCCCTACTCCATTTTTGATCACTGGAACCAATTCCCAAATAAGCTGTATTCGAACCCTTGGAGACAGTCTTGTCTGTTCTGTTGGGATGATGCAAAGTAAAATATATCATCAAGTAACTTGAAAAAACACCACATGCTATGTTTCTTCTCTTAGATATCAAAAATGCAACATTAATGTATTCACAGCTCTGAGAAGTCTTGCTGCAAAGTAACCCATTCACCTTTCTTTAACTCAAGATTTCCAAACCCATTACCCACAGAAAATTTTACTCTTAAGATCTTCTAAAGTTCCCCAGAATTAGTGTTCCATGGAGTATGCTTTGAGAAATGCTGGTCTATATAATCTGCAGAATCCTCTTCCTCATTTGTATTCTTCAAATTAACAGGTGGATTCAGTGGCCTCTCAGCTGTCATTCCCTGGCATGGAGCCAACAGCCAAATAGAACTCCCAGGGTGGAAGATTTCTCTCAGTGCCAGGAAGCAGAACCCTCAGACAAGCCCTCTCCGGAAACTAGTTCTGCTCCTTTTCTCATAAATGGGACTGTCAGCCTGCTGGTAGGGCCAGGAATGTTTGGCTGACTGGGCTGAGAATACAGCTGTGGGCATCCTGAGAAAAAGCTCCACTTGCTGATGACGCAGGAGCCTGGACGAGATGTGCAGGAAATGGATGCCAACCAGCTTGCCTCCCTATACACTTCTGCTAACAAGCAGCCATGGGAGAATTTAATTGGCATGAGTCCAGAGGGGATAATTATTTCCTATTGTATCCCCTAGAAGTGCACTCAGGAGACCCAGCAACTGCAGGGTCAGGAGGATGTGTCTGGGGCCTGAGATTTGCAGCCTCCCAGTGAGGGCTGGTTGGTGGGAGGGGTGACCAGGAGCAGATCTATCTTCCTTCACCCCTCAAAGGCTTACATTTGACTAACTGCATTTGGGTTCTTGGATTTGGTGGATCAGGTTACACATATTTGAGAGAAAAGCTTGAAATTTTTATCATTCTCTTGTTAAATAAAAATGAGACCAATGGAAATAATAATAATGGGACTATCCATTTCTGAATTCTTTGTTGAGGAATGTACACATTCAGCCTTATATCATATCCTTTATATTCAATGATTAGTCTATGTCAGGGTTTCTCAACCTCAGCAGTGCTGACGGTTTGGGCTGGGTCATCTATATGGTGACAACTGTCCTGTGCACTGTAGAATGTTTAGCAGTATCCATGGCCTCTACTCACTAGATGCCAGTGGAACCCTTCTCTTCTCAAATTGTGACAACCCAAAATATTTCCAGACATTGCCAAATGTTCCGTGGGGTATAAAATCAGTCACACATGGGAGCTACTGGTCTATGATAAAGGGGAAGTAAAATATAATGGTTAAAGTACAGGCTTCTAGACAGGCTATCTTTGCCCAAATTCTGGATTAACCATTTATTAGCTTTATGGCTTTAGGTACATTATTTAGCCTCTCTGTGCCTCAGTTTCCTTTTATCTACCTCATGGGGGTATTGTGAAGATTAAAAAAGTTAATATGTGTACATATATAAGTATTTATAAAGTATTTAGCAGAGTCTGGTACATAGAAAAATCTCTCAATAAATGTAAGCTGTCATTACTTTTTTTTTTTTTTTGCTTTTTCTTCCTAGACTGTAAACCCTTTGAGTACAGAGACCAAACCTTTCCATTTTTTTAATTCATGATATTTAGTTTAGTATACAAATAATAATTGAATCCAGGAAGAAAGAAGTAAAGACAAGAAAGAATGGAAAGGAGGAGTTTAACAATGGGACTTCTGTGTGACAATATGAGAGGAAGATGAAGAATATTCCCCAGTCAGCTGGCCTGTGTACCAGAGCCTGCGGCTGGAACTCTCGCTGTTTTAGACCAGAACCTCAAGTGAAAGAGGGGGCAGAAGGAAGATTCCACACCAAACACCAGGGATGTGTGAAGGGATCTAAATGCAAAACTTCAAAGTGGGCAAACAGATGCATGGGGATATGCCTGAAACTTCTTGGGACTTGAGGTCGCAGTTCAGCTCTCTGCTAAGAAGTGATTGCCATAGCCTGGAAAAAGAAGCAGCGTAAGAATGTATGTTGTCTGCTGGTCCTTCAAGAAGAACAAAAGTATGTATAACGGCATACTATATTTATTCCTCCATTTAAAAAACTCATGAAATTTATTCATGGACTTGGGCCAGTGTAGAGAGGGTTAGAACAATACAGAGGAAGGAGACAAGGCTTTCACTGGCTACCCAGAGCTGTGTCTACCTCTAAGTCCTAAGACAAGGGAAGGCTCTAGAATAGCACTTCCAGTTTAACTCCCTGCAGTGATGGGAATGTTTTGTATCTGCACTATCCAGTATGACGTCACTAGTCCCATGTAGCTAAGGAGCACTTGAATTTTGACTAGTGTGACTGAGGAAATAAAATTTAAATTAAATTAAATTGAAATTTAAATAGCCACATGTGGCTAGTGCCTACCGTATTGGACAGCTCAGATCTGGAAGAAACCACCTGCCTCTAGCTACTTAGGTTCTCCAAGGACACAGTGAGAGTTGGTTGGCTCACTGCTCTCAGTGGAGAGGGGAGAAGCATAGATTGCTATGACTCTCCACCTGTATTCTCCTGTCAGACATGCTAAACACTGTCTTGTTCTGGATCATTTCACTTTTCTGGGCCACATTTTTCTGGTATGAGGGGAGAGAAAGAGACAGAAGCAACAATAATAATGATGACGATCACCATATTACTAGTACTGCTACGATCATTACCAACATTTATGGAGCACTCAGTATATGTTTACTACTTTCCTAAGCATTTCATATGGATCATCTCTCACTGGGTAGATCTAGTCATTATTCTTGTCTTATAGACGCAGAAATTGTGGTACCAAGAGGTTACCCAAAGTCATCTAACGAGTGCACATTGGACTTGTTAAGTGTTTAGAAACATAGACTTAGGAATTAGGCAAACTTAATGTGAAACTGACTCAAAACTTTTTTGGGGGGAAGTGATCTATAAGAAAGTATAATGTTGACTACTTTTGTAAAGAATCCCTAGGGCTGAGGTTTGGGTGGAGGAGACTTTTTCTTTATTTATGTCTATTAGTACATGCATAGCTTTTAGTTAAGGAAAAAAATATCAGCAAGGCTTATTTTGTTGGGGTTGTGGTCGTTTAAATTTTTATTTTCTGTATTAAAGTGGTCAAATTATTTTAAGATGAAGAGAGGTCATTTTGTGCATGATGGCCACTGTGAGTCAAGCTCAGTGCTCCTGATCACTTTGTGGATTTCCTAGACTATAGACCTTGGAAGTAGGGTTCCTGCACTATACTCCTTGGAAGTAGGGTGACAAAGTATCCTAGTTTGCTTTGGACTGAGGGATTTTCTGGGACACAGAACTTTCAGTGCTAACTGAGAAAGTCCCAGGAAAACCTGAGCAGTTGATGATCCTACTTGAAAGAGAGAAAACGATAAGTCCTTTTTGGAGACTTCGACCCACATTGCTCCTGTGGAGAAATAAGAGAGTCCCAGCAGACCACTCTGCAGGTGGGGGCTTGCCAAACCAAGGACACGCTGTATCTCCCTGATGATGCTTATTTAATACTTAGAGGTTCAAAGACAGAGTGTCTCGAGGAAACGCCTTCAGTTCTAGGTAGGGCTGTGTTCTGATGTCTATGGGCCTTAGGCACTTTTGCCTTTATGAGCCCCTTCCTCCTCAAAAAAAAAAATTAAAAATTATATTTAAGATAGCATTTGTTTAAAGATAAATGTAATCCAGGCTGGACTCATTATTATTACATTTTTCTCCACTGATTTTAAAAGAAATTAAAATTAAAACATTTTTACAAGCCCTCAAATGTGTCCGGTGGCCCTAAGTATTATGTCTACTGTGTCTAATGGGCAACTGGCCCTGGTTCCAGGGCTTGAAAGAGAGACTTGGAAAAGGGGAGGTCTGGGAACATCTAGGTCAGTCTTCCTAACCTGGATCAATGTGGATGGAAAAAAAGGTCTTTTCAACTGCCTCTAACTGAAATTTAACATTTTCTTTAATTATGACTGTAGGTAACAAACCATACCTGCACAGCAGTATTATAACTACTCTGTCAGCAGTAGAAATTTCAGGTATTTTGAGATCACATTACAATTGTGATGGATGTCTTGAAATAACATTTTCCCTCATTACTTCTTCAAAATTATGGTGGTTATTGGACCAGCCACTAGACCATGTTATTTAAGTGTTACTAAATAAGCTTACATATTATTATATTATAATTTTAAAATTTAAATACTATGTTTTAATATAACATTTTTAAAAAATAATCTTATGTATTTTGTTTTATGTATTTCACAACATTATTCTGAGGCTTAGTCCTCAGGCTTTGGCAAATTGCCAAAAGGTCCACATCAAAGAAATAGTGAAGAATACTATACTACATGTTCTATAGTTCATGAATCTGGCTCTTTCCTTAGTTTCATCCCCCTGAACAGTGAGAAAGCTCTTACTCAGCTGTGCCCACTCAATAGAGAAGTTCAGGACAGGGTTAAAGACTGGCTGGTAGAGGATAATGTCACACCCCAGGTGTGCAGCCTAATAAGGTGATAATTGGGAACCAGCTGAGCTAGAAAGGAAGCCCAGACGATTGCACTGGGAATTTTTTCTTGTGGTTTGGTTGTTGACAGAACATCATCGACCCCTCCTCCTGGGTGGAAACAGGCTGAGTGCCTCCCTTAGCAGTGCTTCTTTTGCAGAAAATCCTGCTGCTGTGGTCCTGGAGTAGATCCTAGCTTTTAGTTTAATATGTCTCATTTTTATTTGTTTTAAACCTTCGGTGAGCACTTGCTTGTGTGCTGCCGTGCAATTTGCTCTATATGCAATCGTCTCATTCAGGCCTCGCAACAACTCCATGGGGAAAGTACTCTTATTATTTCTATTTTTATGTATAAGGCAATAGAGGGAGGCTCAAAAGATCAACTAACTTTCTTAAATCCACACAGGCAGCAAGTGATGGGCTGGGATCTGGACTTCGTCTGATGCTTCAGAAAGTTTCCTTCCTTTAAACTTTTGGGTCATTTGATTTTTTGGTTTTATTCAATAGAATTTTTTTTTCCTTCAATTTTAGTAAAGCCGCTTTTATTTTCTATGTAACACAATATTAAATAGTAATTGAATATTGGCCACTCTGGTTTCTCAGCTCTCTGCTGATGAAGATTCTTTCTCTGGGAAGACCTATCTCCCTGAGGTGGGTACTAAGGCAGGTTGATACAGCCCTGTGGACCTGAGTTGGTTACTGCTTTTCCAGGGTCAGGATGACCAGCCTCCCTCCTTAGTTGATGAAATGATTGACAAAGACAAAATAAAGTTTAAACTTTTCCATTTTGAATTGCGGCTCTGACTGTTAGGCTTCCTAATCCTCTATTTGGTAACATTACAAAATTGCAAGCATGCATGATTTCTCATAACATAGGGCAAGATTTAAAGTATTTACAGATAATTTCACATGTGTATCCTCTCCGTTTGTGCCTTGTGTGTACTACTTTTGTGGATTGGAATGGCTTATGACTTGCTGTATCAAGCTCAAAGAACATCAATGACATTTTATCAGCCTATCTTTCCCTAAAAGGAAGAATTTCTCCAGGCAAATAACTAAGAAGAACACTGCCCACTGAGGAAAAACTAGAGTCCCTTCTAATACTGGAAATGTTGGGCACTAACATTTTATTTTATTTTTTAAATCTTTCCTTCTTTCATTATAGTTGATGTACAATATTAGATAAGTTTCAGGTGTGTGACATGGTTATTTGACATTTATGTACCTTAAAAGTGATCACTGCAATAAATCTAGTAATCATTTGTCACTACACGAAGTTATTATGTTTCTATTGACTACATTCACCGTGTTGTATATTATATCCTTGTAATTTATTTATTTTATAATTGGAAGTTTGTACATCTTACTCCCCTTCACCTTTTTTCACCCATCTTCTTACTTCCTTCTCCTCCCCTCTGGCAGCCATCAGTTTGTGTTCTATATCTATGAGTCTGTTTTGTTTCATTTGTTCATATGTTTCATTTATTAGATTCCTCATATAAGTGGAATTATGTATTTCTCCTTCTCCATTTGACTTATTTCTCTTGGCACAATACCCTCCAGGTCCACTCATGTTGTCACATAGAGTAAGAATTCATTTTTTTATGGTTGAGTAATATTCCATTATGTATATATACCACCTCTTCTTTATCCATTCATTTAGGCTGCTTTCATATCTCGGCTATTGTAAATAATGCTGCAATGGACATAGAGGTGCATATATCTTTTCAAATATGTATTTCTGTTTTATTTGGATAGATACCCAGAAGTGGAGTTGCTGGATCATATGCTAGTTCCACTTTTAGTTTTTTGAGGAACCTCCAGACTGTTTTCCACAGTAGCTGCATTCTTTTGCAGTTCCACCAACAGTGCAGCAGGGTTTGCTTTCGTCTGCATCCTCACCAACACTTGTTATTTGTTGTCTTTTTGATAATAGCCAATTTGACAGATGTAAGGTGATATCTCACTGTGGTTTTGAGCTGTATTTCTCTGATGATTAGCAATGTTGAGCATCTTTTCATGTGTATGTTGGCTATCTATATGTTTTCTTTGGAAAAATGTCTATTCAAGTGTTATGACTTTTTTAAAAATAAAATTATTAATTTTTTGATGTTGAGTTATATGGGTTCTTTATATATTCTGAATATCAATGCCTTGTTGTATATATCATTTGCTAATATCTTCTCCAATTCAGTGGGTTGCCTTTTCATTTTTTAAACAATTATCTTTGCTGTGCAAAAGTTTTTTAGTTTAATGTCATCCCATTTGTTTATTTTTTTGCTTTCATTGTCTTTTTCTGGGAAGACATATCCAAAAACACCTTTCTTAGGCTAATGTCAAAAAGTTTACTGCCTGTTTTCTTCTAGGAGTTTTGTGGTTTCTGGTCTTACATATAAATCTTTAATTCATTTTGAGTTTATTTTAGTATGTGGTGTATGAAAGTGGTCTGGTTTGTTTTTTCTTTCTTTTTTTTTCTTTTTTTTTCCTTTTTTTTTTTTTTTTTGCATGTAGCTGTCCAGTTTTCTCAACACCATTTATTAAAAAGATTGTCTTTTCATATTCTATATTCTTGTTTCTTTTGTCATAGATTAATTGACAATATAAGCATGGGTTTATTTCTGATCTCCCTATTCTGTTCCTTCAATAGAACTTTTTTAATTTTAAGGATATAGCATATCTTAGACAAATTGGCCGATAGAAAGTGAACACAGACAGAAGCAGCTTGTAAACTAGAGGCCCAAGGTAGAATGTGACTACACAAATACAGGGTGGTCTTCCTTAGAATTCCAAGACCCCTGGAATAGAGACAACCTGTGTCACACCCAAGCCTTATTGCTCTGTGATGATCACGGAGGCTGATACTAGACAGGTAGTATGTGTGTGTGTGTGTCTGTGTTTTGGTAGGGAGATGAGGTTGGAGAGAAAGCTATCCTCCCATGTTGAGATAAAGGTCACACAACTCCTGAACACATATTCTTGAATATTTAAAGATTCAAGGGGGGAAAAGTTCCCTGAACTGCCTAGTCAAGTTCAAGTCTTCCACTGCCAGAACTTTGAGAGAAGTGGCTAGTTTTTTTCTGGGACACTGTGAGTTGGGTGGATTTGCTATCAGAGTTATTCTCTACTGGGGTTAGCTTTCTCTGCCCTATCTTCAATCATACAGAAACCATCAATGCTCAGATGCAGTGACTCCACAAAGTACTCACCCTTCATCATCATTTGTTTATATTGCCCCTAGAAATCTGATGTTGCAAAACACTGAAATTTAGAGTAAGCAGAGCAAGGAACAATCCATTCGTTGTTTTAAATCAAGTTGTCATAATCCAAAGGCAAGCTCCAACTTTAATAACAAACGCCCAATGTTATGACATTTTACCTTTTCCAACTATTTATGTAGGCAGAAATATTGTGTTTAAATTTTAAACTATACAGTTAACATAAAACAGTCCACTTACTTAAATATAGTAAAAATCAAGCTAGTTATACCAATTTTGTTTCCCTAGAAGGCCTCATTCTTTAAACATATCATTAATTTAACAAACATCTACAGAGTGCTCAGTGTCAGACACTGTGCTTGGCACAGCACACCCTAAAATGAACCAGAAGCAGTCCTTGTGATCTGGGCAGTGTAGCAAAGCAGCAAGAAAGGTAGGAACCACTTTTACACTGACCCATGCTTTTCTGTTTCTAACATCTCAAAAAAGAGATATTAGAAATAACTTGCATTCCTTTTCATTCTTCACCAAGCCCTGTTCCCCAAAATCAAGCTGTGATGAAATCTGAAATCTAGAAAACTATGGTTTTTTAAAACAGTTTTATGAACTAAGGCTTTGAAACATAGACATGAAAGTGGTGGAGAAACAGTATTTTACAGTCACCCAAAGAAGATGCTCAGGACTTGGCATCTTGGCTCTTCATCCCACACTCAGACGCCAATTGGATTTTAACAAGGAGTGGGGTTTGTGGTTTGGGAAATATGGCATTTTTACTGCCTAGGGTCATATTTGAAATATTTGCAGGCGTTTAAAATAGCGTAATGTTATTTTTTCCCTTGTCTTCAAAACAAACCCCGCAGGCTTTTATAAGCCATAACAACAAGCATAAAATTGGGACATTGGAAAACGCATGAGCAGAGCTTTGGAAAATCCATTCTCCCTCAGGATAAGTGTTTGGATTTAGGGGCAGAGGACTGTGAGTTTCTTGGGGGCCCACTTGACCTTGAATGTTTCTGGGATCCTAAAGGAAGGGATAAGGGCTCCAGGGGCAACATGGCTGAGATTTCCTGCCCAGCCATTTCTCAGTGCAATAACAGAATTACATACAAAGGCTTTGGGACTTTCCTTTTAGCCAAGATATCCTGTTTTTTGCTCTGGAAATTTCTTTGAAAGAAAAAATAAAAACAATCTTTCTGGTCTCCCTATTTTGTTCCTTCAGAGACTCATATTTATTTAAGTGACCAATTCCCAAAACCTATTGCCCTGGAATTTTGTCCCCGTGAGCCACATTGTCTGGGGCCTATTCCTGCCAAAGGACATCAGGTTGGGGCCAATATTGAAATGGAGAAGTAAATTGGCCTTCAATGCTAGGGCACCCAGCTTTCCGTTTATTAGAAAATGAAGTGCAATTAAGCTTTGCCCAGAAAGAAATATATATTAATATACACATATATTAATACAGAGTAAATGAACAGTTATGTAGTAAACAGAGAAGTTAATATTTCTTGAGCATCTATTAGCATCACATTTTCTTATCCTAATTTTATTGATGGAGAAAACTGATGTACAGAGAGGTTAAGTAATATGCCCAGGGTCACACAGCTAGGAGGCAGTAGATCTGAGATTTGGCTGCAGTGAAAGAGTTTGAACACTATTCCATGTTGCCATTACACATTTGGCTTGTTTTGTTAAGTGCAAATTTAAATAAATCTGTATCTCAGCTATCTGAAATTCTGCAAACCTGATGGCAAAGGAAAGTGATGGCTTTCCCTTTGATTTTTAGTATTAAATATATATATATACTTAATACTAAATATATATATATATATATATATATGTATATATATATATATATGCAATTCTCAGATTATTTGGATAAGAAGAGCAAACAAATCAAGATAAATCAAAAACAGGTTTTCCCTCTCTCATCCTTACCCGCAAAGAACTAAATAAACAAAAGAAAGAAAAAAGCCCTTTATTTGTCTCTACATTTGGAGATTATCTGTTCAAACTTTTAAATTCCTGGTTTTAGGAATGTAAGAATAAGAAGAAACCAAGGCAGAAGTGTTTTTAAAGCTGAGTAGGAAGCAACAGAACTTAGAAAGCTGTCAAAGGCTGGGGGCTGGGCCACTGGAGGCTGTGCTGGAGTGTGGGAGAATTGTCTTTGGAAGAAGGACATGGGAATGCTTTTAGACTTGAGAAGAAAGGTGCCTCTCAATGAATGGTGCTCAAAATGGGCTAGAAAATAGGGGAGACGGGCCCTCTCAATGAAAAGCTGAAAAAGTGCCTTTTTTTTTGTTGATTCTCTCACTGTGAAGTGCTGCTCCCCCTTCATCCCTGACCCATTCCCCAGCTCATCTCACTGGGCTCAGAGAAAAGGCTTCTTGTTGTAATGCCATCTGCCTGCTGCTCATCCACGTTCTTTTATCTCTGCCCAGGGCCTGGCAGTTGGACCAGAGCTTCAGCTGCCAGAAAATTTCGGTTTCACATTGAATATTCCCAAAATGAGCATCTGAGAAATGTCAGTTTACATCAAAATTGCCTTCTTTAATGAATAGCCAGAAACTTTCCTTTCCCCAGCAAGGACGGGAAATAATAGTTTTTTTTTTTTTTTTCTAAAGATCAAGACAATACAAACTTTAGTCCATATTTAGGATGATCTGACTTAAAGGGACAGATACCACTTTGGTTTTACACTTGAAAAAAACAACCAAACAACCAAACAACCAAACAATAGATGTAATTGTAAAATTAAATTAAATAGGAGAAATCAGTATTGTTCCCTTCTTAATTGTGCTTGTTGTAACAAAGAATATTGCACTGTAACAAATTCTTAAGAACAGGGTTTGTGGCTATGGTCAGAAAGATCAATTTGGGGGAAAGTTAAAAAATCTATAGATAATGCCTTATTGGTGGGCAAGTAAGAAAGATAATGGGAGTGGGGATGAAGGTTGGAGGAAAAAAAGAGAAAGTAGAATTTCTTAAAGAAATTTCACTGACTTTTAGAAAGTTCTGAAACAAAGGGAGCAAAGCACTCTTTGAGGCAGCATATTTGGGTCCTTAGTGTTAGAGTGCACAGGAGAAATTAGGAGAAACTCTGATTTTGTTTAACCCTGCAGGAAATCTCTGCTCAAAATGATAATTTCAACCATTGGTATATTTATCCCAAAGACTGGGTTCTTGCCATCTAGCAGAGGGAAATTCAGGCTCAGGGAGGAGCAGAACTGGCTCAACTCTGCAGTAATGGTGTCCGTCTGCATTGAATACTGACAGCTCATTAGTTCCAGGTCTGAATACCAGCAAGGCATCTGAAGGCAATAAAGAAGCCTGGCCTTGCCTGCCAACCCTCTCTGCTGCAAGCCCCTCTGCCATAGTTGTCCTTTGTTAGCTGGAATTCTATCTAAGGGTGGGTATGGGAGGTGAGAAGGCGAGAGATTAGGAGATGGGGGGCTGGGTGGGTTGGGAAAGTAGAGGGTGGGGGCAAGTGTGAAGTAATCAATTAAAGGACTGCAGTGGCTGGGTGCGACCGCCCTAACTTCACCCTTAGGGTGATGGCTTGGAGTGGTGCACAAATATTCTGTTAGGTTTTGAAACTCTTGGCAATCCTCTCCCACCTCCATTTTTTTCTCCCTTTGTGGAGAATAAGCAAATACCTTCTAGTCAGCACATTTTCCCTTTCAGCAAGAGGTCTAATCCCTGAAGCTAGTGAGGTCTTTCTAAAATAAAAAAACGAGATTCTAACACTAGCTAAAAATCCTGCATAAGATTGCCCACTGTTTTAAGGAGAAGGTGCTATCCTCATCATGGATGTGAAAGTGAGTGCAGTGAAAATTATGCCAGGACCATAGATATGTGGAGAGGCCGTCTCACGCAAATTAAAATGTGTAGTCACTAACCCAAACAGCCCTGCGGCAGCTAACCCCTGCCTACCTCCTCAGCCTCTTCTCATCTCCCCCTTCCCTCTGCCCTCTGCTCCATCCATGCTGCACTTCTTTCCATTCCATGTACTCTATCCCACTTCAGGGCCTTGATAGATCCTGCCTGTCACATTCTTCCTTGTCCCATGTCACTTGGCTAGTGTCTGTCTTTCCCTCAGAGTCTCACTTTGCCCAAGGAAGCTCTCTGTGGCTCCCATGACCATAGTGGGCCTCCTTGTTTTATAATCTCAAGGACCAGGGGTGATAGCCTAAACATATAATCACTGCTGGGTACTACAAATGAATGAACAGATGAATGAATGAATGAATGAATGAATGAATAACAATCTCCCTTTGTCTTAGTCAACTGGGGCTGCCACAATAAAATAGCATACCGAGAGGTTTAAGCAACAGAAATTTATTTTCTTTCAGTTCCAGGGCTGGAAGTTTGAGATCAGGATGCCGGCACAGTTGGATTCCAGTGGGATCCAACTTCCTGAATTGCAGACAGCTGCCTTCTCGCTGTGTCCTCATGTGGTGGAGAAAGCAGGAGCAAGCTCTTTGGTCTGTTCTTATAAGCACACATGTAATCCCATCATGGGGCTCCACCCTCATCACTTCATCTAAATCTAATTACTTCCCAAAAGCCTCTGCCTCCAAATACCATTACATTGGGTGTTAGGGATTCAACATGTAAGTTTTGAGGAGCACACAATTTAGACCATAGCACCCTTTAATTCATTATGTAAATTAAACTGTATTTTGAACAAATCTGCTTCCTGAGTTAGGTATGTTGCAGGGTAAATTGCTCATCAAATCATTACAATAATTTCCAAGTGACTTTATAAAAACAAATTATTTTGAAATAATTATAGATTCATGAGAAGTTGCAAAAATAATACAGAGAGGCACTGTGTCTCCCTCACCTAGTTTCCTCCAATGGTAGCATTTTATATAACTATAGTACAATTTCAAAACCAGAACCTTGGTTATTGGTACAATCCACAGATCTTATTCGAATTTCACCAATTTTCCTTGCATTTTACATTTGTGGTGTGTGTGTGTGTGTGTGTGTGTGTGTGTGTGTGTGGCTTTATGCAATTATATCACACGTACAGATTCACATAACCACTACTATAATCAATATACAGGACTGTTCCATCACTACAGAGACCCCATGTTCAACCCTTTTACATTAAGACTCAGTCTGTATCCTTGTCACTCCCATCACCCCATCCCCAAACCCTGCAAGCACTAATTTGTTTTCTATTTGTAATTTTGTCATTTTTAAAATGTAATACCAATGTAATCACAAAGTACGGAGTTGGTATTTTAAAATTGCACAATATGTAACCTGAATTTTAAAAAACAGTTGGTATGGTTATTTTCTTTGATGTGGCTGCCACTAGCTAAATGTATCCTTTCTGGGTCATGATTTGATATAGGAAACTGTATCAATGTTTTTCAACAACCTCCACGATAAATTGGTATTCGTAAGGGAGCTGACAACTTTGTTTTGCTTAGGGGTGCATCTGCACATTCAGGTGGAGCATATATGTGGATGCCAGAGCTTCCCAGGTGAACCTCTGGGAACCTCCAGAGAACCTCCACCTCAGGCGGTGACAACAGTGACACCTCCAAAGCTCCTTGACATGCTATCTACTCCCTATCCCCAGAGACGCAGGCTACCCTGGAGCAGCAGGTGGGTGCTGCAATGCCACTATGGGTCCTGTTCAGGCTCTGCCCATCTCTGGGTGACAGAAAAACAACCTATACCATTCACCAATCTCTACAGAAATATTTCAATATTTAAAAATCTTTCTTTGTACTGGTGTGTACTTATTAAATATCACCTTTTCAATGTCCTGTTCGATCTCCTCAAAGTCAGACCCCTTCATGTACTTGTCATATTGCCAGCACCTAGCTCCATGTCAGAACATAGTAGGGACACAAGCACTTCTGATGAATGAATAAGTGGGAATCTGTTTTGTGGATAGCTTGTTGACACTAAACTCATTGCTCTTAAAAAAGACTTTTCGTTCCTTTCCCCAAAGATGCTTTCCCCTCAAATTCCACTGGAATTTAATTTTCTTTTTTTAAATCAGGAAAGAGGGGGATGTGCTAGCAGCTGCTAGCCTAAATGGCCTAGTTAGGGTGTTCACAGCATCTCTTGCCCTCCTGACCATTTTGAAATAACCACAGGAAATTACGTAAATTGGCAATAAGAGTCCAGCAGTTGGGATCAGGGAGGTATGCATATTTGCTTTTCCAATTTTCTGCTCCCCTACCAAGCGAACACATGGCGCTTTGACCTTCCATATGTTTTTAATGCGGGTCGGAGATAAGTGTTCCAACAAGTTGAAGCAACAGGTTCAGTGTTTCCCCTCCTTTCTCCATCCAAAGCAGATTTAAGCAGACTGGAGACTCAAGGACGAGACAGAACAACCTCCCACTGTACTAGGCCTTCTCAGCAAGTTCTGGACTCCCACCCTCTTTAGTCTTTTGTTCTGGAAATCTTTCCTGACTTGCAAGGCTGGGGTAGGTGAACCCCTTGCCTCCAGCACCCTGTATTGACCTTTTATGGCACTGACTGCACTTTACTGAAAATGACCAGTTTCTGGTCTGTCACCCATCTTAGTAAACCCAAGGGAGACTAGGGCCATATTTGTCTTCTTTTCTATGTTGTCCCCGGTGCCTGGTTTAATCCCTGACCCAGGGTAGGGGCTTGTATGTATTTGTTAGATGAACAAATAAATGAGTGAATGAATGTCGAGAAGAGAACGAGAGCATGAACCAGAGCTTTAAGGTAGTCACCTGTTATTTTGGTACCCACATGTTCTGGTTTTTATAGCAATACTCACCAGAGACCATTGTCATTAATCTTATGATTCAATGATTTTAAACTTTGAGTGTTCATTAGAATCAACTGGAGAATTTGTTAAATATGGGTCGGTGGGCCCTATTTTGAGTTTCTGATTCAGTTGGTTGGGGATAGGCCTTGAGAGCTGCATTTCTAACACATTTAGTAGTTGATGCTGATGGTGCTGCTCCATGACCAGTTTGAGAACCACTGTGATAATAAATAGAGAAATGGAGCTGTAACTGCATTTCTTTTACCACTTAAATTTGCATTGTAGGATTTTAATAAATGACTGCATTACTGCTTTGTTATAGAATCAGCATTATTAATTAAAATGTGATTTAAAGAACTAAGGAATCTGTATCTTTGGCCTTGTGAATGGGCTTCTCATCAATGTGAATCCCATATTTGAAAAGCATGTGGAAGAAAGATCGTGGGCTTTAGAGCCATGAGACTCGACTTTGAATCTCACTTCCCAGCTGACTGGCGAGGAGACCTTGGGCAAGTTACTTGCTCTCTTAGGGTCTCAGAATCTTCATCTGTAAGATGGGGATAGTAAAAGACTCTTTTTGAAGTTGCTAGAATAAACAATTAAAAACAAAATGTATCTCTTGCTAGCCAAAGATTGATTATATTATGAGACTAAAAATAGCGAATTTATATAGCAAAGGATGCACTATTTCCTAAAGCTATTCAGCTCCTAAATTTTAGGTAGTGAGGATTTTATTGGAAAATTTATCTCAGTTTATTTGTTTACCGAGTTTTGATAGTAAGATTTTGGTTAGAGAAAAAATATTTGTACAAGTAAAGTGACTTCACAGAGTAGATGCTCAATAAATAATAAACATAATAGAAACATTGAATGCAAATGAATAATGTACACATAAGAAAGGTGGGTAAATCATATGGGGAAGAGCTTCATTACCTGAGTATGATATATTTGAGAAAATATGGTAGCAAGTTGCAAAGGGAAGCTGAGATCATGGCAACATAGAAAGTATTCACTAATGACATGACTATTTCAGAATTAGTTTCTACTCAAGTCCTTCCTTGCTTAGGTCTGTTTTGCTTGTTCCGGTCACAGTTTTAGTTGGTTCCTCTCTCTTGCTGTCCATTGGATGCCAACCTAGCAAACAAGCAATCACAATGAAAATCTACTTGAAAGTGAACAGCAAATCTTATAAATGGCACGAGATTTTATAAAGTTGATGAAAAGATGTTAGAGAACTATTCAAGTCACAGGGAAACAGAAATTTTGCAGTTAGATAAATTTATACTGAAGAAGAGAAAATCCAGAAGGATAATGTTATAATTGTCTCAAAAGATAAATATTTGGTTATCAAAGGATTGTCTGAGACCCCAAGAAAAGTTATGAAACCCTCAAATAGTTTTGCACAATTGACTCTTTTTGATAAAACTGCTGAAGTCAAATAGAAGGGGATGATAATATATTGCATTAGCACACGTTTTGTCAGAAAATAAAGTTAAAAACCATGATTTTTGCTTTTTCTAAAAATTAGTATATGTTATAATTATGACCCAGATCAAGAGTCAGTAAACTACAGCTTGAGAGCCAAATCTGACTTGCCACCTGATTTTGTAAATAAATCTCTATTGGAACACAGCTATGCCCATTCATTTACTGTTGTCCACGGCTGCTTATGTACTTACAGCTGAAGACTTCAGTAGTTGCAGCAGAGATCTCATTGCCCCAAAGCCAAAAATATTTACTATTTGGCTCTTTATGGAAAGTTTTCTGATTCCTGACTTGATTTTTTTTTAATAATAAACTTTTCCTCTTTATTTGTACTTTTGTTTTTTAAAAATATGGTTCTAACATTTTTTTCTTCCATTATTTACATTAGCATTTTGATTTTTAGTTTAAGTTGGTTTATTCTAGGTGATTCCTGCCCCTTTTCCCCTCCCCAAATTATCTGTAGCTAATGAGACCTTCCTGTAATTCAAGACAAAACACGACTGTTCATAAAGATAAATTATTACTGGTTCCCAATTTAAGAGTGCAGGAAATGAGACTGATAGTGTTTGAATTCTGGTACTGCTACTTCATAGCTATGAGTGTGGGCGAGCTACGTAATTTCTCTGGGTCTCAGGTTCCTTGTCTGTCAAATGGGGATAATAGCATTAACCTTGCCCAATCAGTGAACTAAAACAAGATAATGAAGGTCAGGTTCTTATCCCGGTCACTGGCATGCAGTATACACAAACGATGGTAGCTGTTGTAATTTCTATTTGCCTAATTTCTATTTGGTTTGGAATGGCAGTTTACACAGCCTGGATTCTGAGTTCCAAGTTCCTCTGGGCATTCCCTGAGTTGCTTGCTATAAAGTCCTTTCTATCATCATGGTTTATAAAGCTTTACTAGGAGTGGAGGCAAGATTTTTTACCAAACTAACCAGTCTGCTCTGTTTGAAAAAGTAAGGGATGAGTTTAGCATTTATCTACCTCTTTAAAGGTGTTTCTTTTAGTCAGTTACATCATAAATATCTGTATCAGCTGCAGCAGTGAGAAAACTTTTCACAACAATCTGACTCTAGTAGGGAGAGTCAGCCAACACAACTTGCATATAAATAGTCCCAGATGCTCTGACTTCAAGAGGGGCAGCATTTTGTCATCAGGAGAAGTGGACAGACATGACAACGGTATGGTAGTGTTCATGGTAATTACGAAGGTGGTAATCAGCAGGCTGGGGGAGAGAAAGATGATTTCCTGACTTAATCATGGGTGAGAAACAATACTAGCTTTATTCTTCCAGACCTTGACCTGGGTTCATAGTATTCACAGGAACAATTCTTGTTAAACCTCCACACAGACAGCATCCAAATCGGCTCCCAATGATCCCTCCTCCTGTACTCGTGCATTTGTGTAATCCCTTGCCCTTTTAGTGTGAATTGGACCTAGTGACTTTCTTCTAACCAATAGAAAGGGCCAAGGTGATGAGGTGTCACTTCCACGGTTAGGTTACAAATGTGTCTAATGTCTGTCTTGCTAGCAGACTCTCTTACTGCTTCCTCAGCTTGTTCATTTTCATGAAACAGGTTGCCTTTGGGAGAGACCCACATGTCAAAGAACTAAGGCCCAACAACCCTCGATGAACCAAGTCCTGCCAACGACGATGGAAATGAGTGTGGAATGCTTTCCCAGTTGAGCCTTTAGATGAAACCCCAGTTTGGACTATGTGGGCCCCAGGTCTGGCTGTGATCCAGGCTCATGGCTAGGGATAGAACCCCAGATTTAGAATGTTACGTTAATGTAGTAAGGTGCCTGCGCCTAGCTTATGTAAGCATGACTCAGCTTGTTGTATCATGCATATATAGCAGAATGCCACTTTTGTTCTTTGACATGTATAAAGCCCATATGGTGCCCTAACACGGAAGTGTGATCCCCACAATTTTATTCTCATGTTGTTTTATTCTCATGTCATTTTATTCTCATGTTGGCTCCTCGTGCATTCTTTCAACTGGGCATCTCACCACCGAAAATTTCCCTTCTCGATCAGCTTGGCGCTGACAGACTGACATCTTGATTCTAGCATGGAGCAATCCTGAAACAGAGAATCCAACTTAGGCATGCCCAAGTTCCTGACCCACACAAACTCTGAGATAATAAATGTGGGTTGTTCAAGCCACTAAGCTTTAGAGTAATTTGTTATGCAGCAATAGATTCTAATACAGATTTCTTTCTCTAAGTTAAAAAGTAAATGAAAGTAGATTTCTGCTGAGGATTGGTGATTAGATTGTTAGCTAATTGATTTTCTCTTAGTTTTTCTTTATTTAACACTGTTCTGCATTTAAGGACAACACACTGCTGATAGATCAAACGCTGCCTAACACACAACGTTGATATGATCCCTTCCTTATTTAAAAAGCTTTATTGGCTCCCATTGACTGAGGGAAAGAATTTCAATTTTTCCATTTAGCTTTTGAGGCTCATTTAAATATATCTATCTTCAACCAGCTGCTAGAACAGTTACACTAAAACAGCAACGAGTGTATGTCACGTTTTAATTTAAAAGTCTGTTGGAGTCCAACTACCAAATAGATTAAACCTGTGTCCCATAGTGTGGCATCCAAGGTTTGCCATGAGCTGGCTCCCCTATCTTTCTGCCTCATACTTAATGTTTTGGCAAAACAGAACAGTCTGTCCTGTGCCAGCAATCTATGTCTTTAAGACATGCTTGCTCTTGGCCTCCATTGCTTTTCTCTTCATTTCACTCTCCAAATCCCCTTCTCTGGAAAATTCATACCTAAAGATTAAGCTTAGATCATCAGTGTAATAAGAGGATAAACAAAGAACCCCAAACACATCCTTGTATTTGGATCTGCATAGACCATCTCTGGAAGAATCCAGAAGAAATCAATGACATTTGTTGTCTCTGGGGAGGGGTATTTTAGGCCTGAGGGATAGAAGTTTGGAAAGAATTTCTACCTCTGTAATTTTCTAACATATGAACATATTTACCTACAATAAAAGAAAAAAAAGTTAATTTCTCGATTCACCCATGCTGGGAAACCTTCTCTGACTCTCATACTGAGCTGATTATGTGATGACTTATTTGTGTATCTGTCAATCTCTCTAGTCTTTGAGGTCTTAGAGACCAGGGATTATCACTTATTCTCCCCTCTTCCCTGTCCCTCACTGTCTGGCACAATCAATGCCTGCTACTTTCCAGGACCTCAAAATACCTGAAGAATAAAAAGTTACAATTCCTTATCATTCCCCCATCAGACTGAAGTAGTAAGTGCTGTTCCCCTGGGTGCTGGGTTTTCCTGGTCGTACTATTCCCTCCTGCCACTTCCTTTCCCTCCATTATCTCACTTCGAAAGTCTCCTTGTTGCTCAAGACCCAGCTCAGATCTCACCTCAGAAAGTCATCTTCTCTGATTTCCTACAGCAATCCTGAGGATTTTTATTACTTTTCTCTTTATACCAGGCTCATGCCTATTTGTATAAATGAAGATGCCATTCTTTTATGTATTGCTTCTGCCTGTTCTTCCTTAACAATGGCAAAGTTGAGTAGTCCCAACAGAAACCTTTAAGATCTGCAAAGCCAAACTATTCACTATCTGGCCTTGTTGATAAAAAGCATGTTGACTTCACTTTTCTGTTATAATCATATCTGTTGACTGTTGTGCTCATTAAGACACAAACTTGAACATCAGCTCTATGTTGGACTCAGCCATGGTCATTACTCCGGCAAAAAAGGCTGCCTATCCCTCCTCAATGCCTGTTGAGTACCATCCCACAAAGCTTCTTCCTATTTCCTTGAATTCTTTCCTATCTCAGGTTTAAATTTGCTGTCCTTCTGCACCTGGAGCTCAGTTATCTCCTGGCTGGTTTTTTTTTGTTCTCCTAGTCACATCCCAAATTTCCTATTTCTAGAGGCATCATCCCCTGACTACTTAATCTAGTTAAGCAGCCCTGCTAGCCTCGGCTGCAACACCATGCATTACTGCATGGCACACACTATAAACTGCAATTATTTTATTTATTTGTTGAATTGTCTCTCTCTACTACTAGAAACTGAGCTCCTTGAGGGCAGGGAGCTATTTAGTTTTCCACTGTATTGGTAGTATCTTGAAAAATATCTGTCACGCAGGATAAATACTGTATGAAGTACTATTTACTGACTGACTAAACAGATGAATGATTGAATACATCTTTGTCTTCATCAGACTGACTACCTGAGTGTCTAATATGCACTCAAAACTATTTGTTGAATTAATGAATAATGTAAGAAACAACATTTAAACATGATAATACTGATAAATGAAATTGCATGGTTCTTCCTATCCATTAATATCAGTTTATAAAAAAGAATAGCTTCCTTCAACTTTGCTTAAATTATTCAGGATAAAGGGAAGGAAGTAGGCTCTCAAGGGACATGCTAGAATATCCTTCTTTGATTGTGTGTGTGTGTGCGCGCGCGCATGTGCATGTGTGAGAGAGACATACACATCAGCCTGGAGGCCTAACTCTAGGTCATCTGCTGTCCATAGATGGGAGGGCGGGGGGTAGGTGGGGGGACAGGGGAATGAACTAGTCCTATGTTAGTTGTGCAAATATGCTGCCAGTGGACTGTGAAATCTGTTTTTCCTCAAAGCCAGAAGTTCAGAAGTTGGAATACTTACTTAGCATAGATTTTAAAGGAATACTGTTTCAGGTTATAAAATCGATGCATGTATTACAAAGAATTTAAAAGCTGAAGAATAAGTAAATAAGGAAAAAAATTACCCTTAATCCCACCATCACCGTTACTTATTTTTTTCTTACCTGTACATGTTTTAGACTCCCTTCCTCTCTCCCTCCCTCCCTACCTCTCTCTCTCTCTCCTTCCTTCCTTTCTTCCTTTCTTTTCTTTTCTTTTTTTTTTGTTGAACACATTTGGGATGCATTTAGCATTTTATCCTGAACATTATTTCTTAAAATTAAATGTGTTTTGACAACATTTTAAAGAATTATACTATACTATTCCAGTGAGTTTACCCCAATTCCTTGTATTGGTTGTTTTCTATTTATTGATACTATTATTATACAACTAACATACAATTCTATAATGAAAAAATTTGATAATTGCATTTCCTTTAAGTAGATTTATAGAGGTGGCATTATTGGCTAAAATAGTATGGAATTATAAGATATTGTTTATAGGTATGCCCATATTAACTGTATGAGAATGATCTATATTAATGGTTCTAACCCCATTCATATCTATTTTACCACACCATCACCATGGATTCTCACTAATATTATTACACTGTTATTACATAGTACTTTCATATTTAATTTGAAAGGACTAATTAAAATACATTTATCACTTTTATCTCTTTTACTAGAAATTTATTTTCATTATCCATGTACTGCTTTTAGAGCTTAAATATTCTAAAATTCAATTAAACTTAAATAATTATTGATATGTATGTGCTTGATTATATTTTAATTAAAGTAATATTTTAAATATAACATATGGAGTCATTTGATGTAAATAATCAGGCTGGAATAAACTACAAAAATAAAAGTGTTGTACACTAACAATTCACCTTCAGCTAATTTATTGATCCATTTTAACTCTGGAATACTGAGTACCTAGAAAGAAATAAAAGAATGTATTTGAGAAGCCTAAATTAGGATCAAAGACCATACTATAAGGCAGTGATCATCAAAGTTATGGTATAAGGACAAAACTCAACAAAGTTACTTGGGTGGTGCTGTGCTTGGGGTGTTGGGCCTTACCCCGCACATCAAATTAGATGATCTTTTGGCAAAGCCTGAGGATTTGCATTTTAACAATGATCCTGCAATGTTAGAATTGCTATTGACTTTCCTCTTCCTGCTGACTCTCTTGTGTTTTACCCACAATCTAGTGGGCCTGATATGGTATGCACATTCCAAACAAGATGGCTGTCATCAAACAGAATCATGGACAAGGGAAGATTTGTTATAAGGGCAAGTTTTTCCTCTTTGGATATGAAATCTTGACTATACTCAGAGAGAGGCCATGTGTTCTAGAAATATAGATAAAATAAATATAATACCTAGAGGATGATTTTTAATTTGAGAATCTATGAAGATGATCTTTGCTGCCACAGGGCAAGGCTGGTCTTTGACTTAGGGGTGAAGCCCCACTGGAGATGGGACATAGGAGTGGGGTATTGGGTTTGGGGGGCTCATAAATCAAGATTAAGACAGGTTCTGGATGGGAAGCAAAAGATTTGCCATAGAAAACAAGAGGTAAGGCTCCAGAGAAATACTGTGTGTAATACATGAGGAGGGACAGTGCCTTTGTTTGCAATGTTCTTCAAATACTATTGCTCATGTTGCCCTTAAAAAGTTTTTGAAAAATTATTTATACCTCATGTTTTAAAACTGAGGGCTAAAATGTTTTATCATAGAGTTAAACAGTTGTGTAATTTTTAGCATCTGTTAAGGTGTTGATGCTACAAAATTAAAAGTTTTATTCACTCTTTTAAATTCAGTCAGGGGAAGCTAAATGTCACAGGATTTGACACACTGCTTCCTTTTTTTTTTTTTCCCATTCCACTTCCTGGACAGAATTTACTACAAAACAATACACTTTAATACTTGAAAGGCTTTTTATTGATCACTCTGTCATACTTTTCTGAATCAAGATTTTATGCGAAGTTAAATTTTAAAATCTTTAATATCTTCTGTAAATTTGATGCTCTAAATGTTAAACAGTTTCTTATGTGTTTTTGTACTTAATTGCTTAAAACAACAAATATATTACAAATTTTGATAAATAATTATGAAATATGAGAAGTAAAATTTTGTTTGAAATATATATCTTAAATGAGATAGATGAGACTTTCCCCTCCTATTAACTCTGGAATATTTCTTATTGTACAGATGAGATGGGGTTCAGCATCAATTTATTCCTTTTTCTCTTTTGTTGTAAGGAGTGAAAAACTTTGTTCACACAAGTAAATGGGAATGAAGTTTTGTTATATCAACATCACTCAATTATTTAAACTTTTCCAAGTTATTTGCCAAAAATCATGTAGTAATCTATCATCAAAAATTATTTTTAATCATCTACCAACTGACAACTCCATTAGATCCTTCTTCAGTTTTGTTGAAAGCCAAGAATTGAAAAGGATTTGTAACCCAATCATTACAATCATTCACTTTCTCAACACAAACTGCTAGGTTTTGAATCACTCCTTTGTTTGAAGTCCTGGATTTTTTTTTCACCCTGGGGGAAGGCAACACAGTAAGATTCAGAGAGATGAGAGGTAGATCTTTGGTAAAGTGAAAAAAAGCAGCTGTGAAAGGGGAAGTGGAAGAAGGGAGCAGCTGGGCACATGGTACACCACCAGGGGCATCCTTCACTTCATTTGTGGTGTTCTGTGGGAGGTGTTCCCTGGAGGCCTTGAAAGGAGAACTGGCACATCACATATAGCAGTTTTAGAAGCATCTAGAGAGGAGCTGACAATCTGGAAATTATTCCTTTAAAACCAGTCATGCCAAAGCCACTCTTAAAACCTTTGTGGCAGCTATCAGAAAAATAACAGATTGAGGCAAGAATCATCAATGAAGACTAGAACTGGTGGGGGAAAGTCTAATGAGGAACAGGACAGTTCTGCTGCAGGACAGGGCAAATTTCCTCCAGTCAGGGGAGACCAAGCCCTGTACCAAGAGAAGAAGAAGGTCTTTGGGGAGAGTGTAGAAAGAATTCAACACACGTGCCAAAGTTAGAGTCAAAAGGAAAGTTTATTAGAAAAGGGGTAATATCCACAGACAGAATGTGTTCTCCTCTCAGAGGCAGAGAGTGAGAGACAGCCTGAGTGTTCATGGAATTCAGTTTATATATCATTCTTTAGTTCCCATTTCCTTTGACATGGACATACAGTGAGGAAGGAGAAAGAGGAAGAATATGTCACATGAAACATTTGCTGGTGGTTCCCAGCCTTTAATCCATAGTTTCCCAATGGTTTTAGCCATGGGGAATGAACGATTTTATTTGTGTAGGGCAGCCACTTAAAGACTCTGTTGCTTCTGTTGCCCCTTCATAGGTGTGGGGATTGGGTTGTTACCAATCCTAGCAGAAACCTTCCTTTGTTCTGAAGGTGTCCTCCTGGCCTGGCTATAGAGCAGAACATCATATTAGGGTCTGTGAATGTAGCTTGATTAACATTTTAATTGTCTTGCCTTCTCCCTACATTAGTTTCAGAGTCTCAAAGTGTCTCCCCACAAAACATACACTAATTATATGTTAATTATTATTAAATACAAAATACATATAAACTGACTTTATAGTAGAGAAATTGGCAGACACTACATATGGACAATGAGTCTCTATTGATAGGATGCATTGAAAAAACACAGAATCATTTCTCTGAAACATCTACTTAAAAAGCATAACCTGAATCTAATCTTGGAGAAACATTCAGACAAACCTAAATTGAGGGATGTTCTACAAAGTAATTAGCATGTGCTATTCAAAAATATTTAGTCACAAAAGGTGAGACAATACTGAGGGACTGTTTCAAATGAAAAGAAACTAAAGAGATTTAACAGCTAAATGCAGCATGGGATCAGGATCTAGATCTGTGAAGGACATTAATGAGGTAATCGAAATGCAAACGAGGTCTGCAAATTTGAAGGCATTATCATTTCATGGCTGTGGATGTACTTGGCTGTGTAGGAGAGAGCCCTTAGTTATGGAGAATATACACTGGAGTAATAAGGTGTAATGGGGTGTCATCTCTGCAAGCACCTTTTGTATGGTTCAGGAAAATAAATATAAGTATACAGATTGAAAGAGTGATAAGGGAAATGTGAGGAATCTGGGTAAGAAGTATACAGGAATTCATTGTACTATTATTAAAGTGTTTCTGAAAGTTTGAAATTATTTTAAAATAAAACATTAAAAATCTTATTCTCCTGTGAGGGGGAGGGCTGAGACACCCCCCTCCCCCACCCCCAGTTTGATGATCGCTATTATTTTTAGAAGCCCTATTCTATTGACAGAGGTGAAGCCTTTTGGAATCCAAGGCTGGTGCAGACAAACACAAGAGAAATTGTTAAGAATGAGAAGGTCCTCAATGTATAATAGAAATAAAATGTGTGGAGATATGTGAGTGATTCTCAAAGGAGGGGTGTAGAAAAGTTCCTTTGCAGATAGGCAATGCTATTTTTATGTTTATGCAAAGAGAGGGTAGGTGAAGAAAGGATGAAAAAAAACTATTATATGCATTAGCAGGGAAGCTCTAAATTTGATACAGGCAGAAGGTAGAGACTTAAGGATAGGCCATGGTGTCTGACGTCCATCTTTGGCATTTTTCGTTGAGTAAAATAATGACAAATCTTGTTCAATATAGACAAACAAATAATCTCTATCTGGTTAGGATTGGATTCTTCTAGTGTATGTCCAACTATAATATGATCTGATCTTATATAGGCTCTTGCATGTTATGGTGCACATTTCTCAATTCTTGATCCCTATTGTGAGATATTTATCTTTGAGATTTTATCAATTAATTTCTTTTACAGGCTTTGCTTCCTTCCCATTGACTTGACAAATGATGGCCATATTATCATTCTGTTTCCAAATAGAGCCCCCTGTTTCTGTCCAGATTCTAGACCTAAATATTTTCCCCATAGCAATTATTTCGAATGATTACTGTTTTAAAAAGAAAATTTTAATTAGCTTTATCTCACCAACTGATTGATAATAGGCCTCTTAGAGTCCTTCACTAGGTAGGATTTTGAAGCCCTTTCTGGGCTCCATGGGAAAGAGTGCCATGAATGATTGATTAGTGATGTTTGCTTCTTGCCTCTGGAAGAAAAATAATGATATGTTGGGTGTGTGGGATACGCAGACTCTATGGCGGCCCCTAATGATCCTCCTACTGGAATTTCTGGAATTTTCCCCCTTGAATATGGGTGGGACCTCATGCTTGCTTGGAACCAATAGAATACAGCAAAGGTGATAGAATGTCACTTCTGTGATTAGATTACAAAAGATTGTGATTTCCATCTTTCTAGCAAATGCTCTCTTACTGGCTTTGATGGAGAAAGCTAGCTGCCTTGTTGGAGAGGCTCACGTAACAAGGAACTGAGGTGGCCTCTAGACAATAGCTGATAAAAAAAAAAAAACAACCAAAAAACTGAGTATCTCAGTCCAACAGTCCTTGAGGAATGGTCTTGCTTTCAGATGAGACCCCAGTCCTGGTTGACATCTTGATTGCATGGAGCTACAATCTGTTTCCCTTCTTCCCCAGGGGTATGTATCCTCATTTCCATGTGGTTAGCCAGTGTTAGGTTCTACCTCATGTTATTATTGGGGACGAATTGAACTTTGGTGTTGCTCCAATGGCAGGTGAGGGTGGGGGATAATGGTGCAGAAGTGTAGTTAGCATTTTTCTTCAGTTCTTCCTCATTGATACAGTAAAGAATCACAGGTCAGTGAGATTTAGAAAGGATTTATTAAAAGTATAATTTAGAAAGACAAAGCACGCCCCAAGGAAGCATATAGTTTCAACAAAGTGCTATAACTGAGCACTGTAACAACAACCAACCAACAACAACAAAGATCCCCTGAAGGGGGAATGTCTGCATTATATTTGGGCTGTGATTGTGGGTTCTAAAGTCATTCTTAGGTGATTGGCAAGTGAGGTCATTTTTTATTGACTGACACTTGGCTGCTATATAACACTTTGTCTACTGCGCATGCGCTTACCCAAAATTCTACCACCATTGGGGTGTTCTTTGGGTGGTCTCTAGGCTGGGTCCCTATTCATTTGTTCCTCCTGTTGCTCATGTCTGAGTAGCTACTTAACACAGCCATGTCAGAGACCCTGAGTTAGAGGATCTAGCTAAGCATGCTGGATTCCTGACCCACAGAAATTGTATGATAATAAATATCTGTTTTTTTAAGCTGGTAAGTTTTGGAGTAATATATTATGCAGCTTTAGGTAACTAATACACCATGTACTGGCCATCCTTAGTTTAACCACTTTATGCAAATTATTGTATAACAACAACAACCAAAAAAGTAGGAGCAGCACCACATACTTAGCTAGCATCAAGAAACTATAGTTGAATTTAAAGGAGAAGATAAATGAACAAGATCAATCACAAGAACTTAAAACAATGCAATTAGAAGACATTTAGTAGAGGTGCAAACAGTGCTGGAGAACTCAGCCAAATTTGTTTTGCCATTTAAATGATTGATCCCTCATTTATCACTCTTCTCTATCAAAACATGGGTTTAATAAAAATAGGGACTCTGTCTCTTTCATTCATTGTAATATTACCCACAGCAGGCATAGTGCCTGGCATGTAATAGGCTTCAATAAGTATTGATTGAATGAATACATGTTTAAGTTTCAGTGAATGTCAATAAGCCACAAAATATTGTCACATGTTTTGAAAAATAAACATCAGAAATAGTTATAATAAAAAATTTTTTGTGTGTGTATGTAAAGGAAGAAAGTTTTAGTATCTGGCCAATTCACTCATTTAGGGCATCTAATTCCCTGATAATGTCAGTTAAATGGAGGCATTACTGTAATAAGTACAATTAATTATTCATTGCTAACATAATATTCAAGGTCAGATGAAATCTTCACTGCAGAAAAATCACTTGCTGATTGTTATCATAATTTTCACTGCTATTGTATAGAACTTATCTTCTTCTAGCATTTTCAGGAGGGGCCATAGCCACTAATCTGATTTCATGAAAAATAATTTTTTCTGATTGCATGTTTCTCTTCTGCTAAGCATTTCTTAATTTGACACATACACATTTTTTGTTTTGAACTATTATTAAGAGACAGAATGAAATAAATTATGGTAGGATAGAGGCATAATAAATGAAAAATTATTTATGTGGAAAAGAAACAGAAAACAAGTATCATCAAAGTTCTGAGATCAACTCTAAAGTGCTAAGTATGCATTGACTAACATAAAATCCAGAACCTACATTAAAAAGATGAGTTTAACATTTACTTGGCTGGTTCTGTGTTGAGAAGGATTCTGAGGCTCAGTGGAGAAGTACTATAATTGATTAAGAATGGCACAGAGTCCAAAGCAGATGTATTAATCAGCGTATTTACAAATCTTAGATTTCTCTAATGTAACATGATTAGTTAATTTCAGGGTAACTTGTGACTCAATGAAATCCAATTATGATTTATTATCCTTATTGCAATGGTATGACCAAACCTGTTTCCACATTCAAGGAACTTTAAAAAAATTTTTTAAAAATCTCTGCTCATCTAGCCTATACTTGGTTTATACTTACTTTTGACAGATTATTTTAGATTAGGGAAGGATTTCAGGGTCTGAAATATTATCAGGTTTCCCATGAGTAGAAAACAAAGCCTATAAAAAAACGAATCATTTTTCAAAGGTGACAGAATCCGTTGATGCCTCTGGCTTACATGTTTGCATTTCACCATAAAGCAATAACTTTATGTCCACTAGTGATTTACTTTAATCTTAAAATAAATAAAACCTGTTGGAATGGAAACTGGAATAGGTGGTCAAAGTGTAAACAGTATCGCTAGTACTTTGTTCTCACATTGTACATGATTTCCTTGGGGCATCTAGTCCTTCATTACCTCACTATCTAAATCAGTGTAACAAGCCTTTTAAAAATGTATATTAAGACAGAATGAACTGAAAACACTTTACACCATGGTCATCAAATTTGCAATTTATAGATTGCTTAAAGACAGCGAATATTTTTAGACAACTGCAGCCTGTAAAACCCCTTTTCTTTACTTTACTGTGAAAAACCTGTGGGGGACTGACACCCTGTTAATAGGACCACAAGTTCCTTCCATTGAGTAGCTCTACAGATTGCACTAAATACATCAGCTTTGTGTAGCCTTATACGCCTCCCCCTCCTATAAAAGTGCCTGCCTTCTTTTTATCACTAATACTATCCCCTCACTTGCTGAACTTTCATTCATTCACTCAGTCATGTATAAATTTAATACAAATGTATTCAGAACATAGCAATGCTAGCTAGTTACAAGGGTAAAGAAGAGAACAGGGTTGTCATCCTCATGGATGATATACTCTAGTGAGGAAGACAAAAAATAAACGAGTAAGGAAATTGTGATAAATTGTGAGTTACTAAGGAAATAAATAAGGAAAGTAGGGAGAGATTTCTGTTTGGGGCCATATGGTGGGCTAGATGTTTCTAGAAATCGCACTCAGTAAAGTACAATAAAAATATTAAATAAAAAACTAAAGACTGGCCAAAAAAAGAAAAAAAAGGATGAATGCCTGAATGAGTAGGAGAGTAAAGGAATTCTGTGGAGGCCAGAAATGATCAGAAAGCAAAAATTAGGGGAGAGGTAACTCTGGAGTTGTCATTTGCCCTGGGGTAAATTTTATTTCTGGCAGCCTAAACCTGGATTTTAAATGGCCATGTGAGGGGACAAGAGATAGAGCATAAGACTGAGCAGAGATTAGACTGATGAACCTCTACACAAGGCCAGGACACAAAAGGGTAACAGTCTTCATGAACTAACCAAATCAAACCAAATCCTGGCCATGAGGGAGATTCTGGAGGTATAGTGTTTGCCTCAACCTTGGCTTTGAGTAAAGATAAAAGATAACAGAATCCCTTGATAATTCCTTATTATAAACCTGAAGTAAGGGTGTTTGCAGGTTTGGGGTTGGAATTCACCTTACTGTCAAATAAACAACCTCCAGACAAAAATGTAATTTTAGGTGGTTTTAAGATGGCTGGATGAAGTAAAATCTTAAATCTTCTGTGCAGAAACACAGCCAGGTTTCAAACTAGTTCTCAAAAAAATATCTAGAAATAACATTCACAATCAAAACCACTATAAACATTAGTAAACAAAGTATCGTGAATTTTAAGAAAAACAAGAATACGTATAAAATTCCCAAATTAGTCAAGAGGACAAAAATGGAATTAAGAAGTCTTGCCCAGTCTGAAGTTGAATGTAGTCAGCAGAAAGCTTAACATAAGATTGTAGAAAAAAATTCAAATATATAAATAGACATAATAAAATTAGTGAAAATAAACTAAATGTTTCAAAAATAAATAAAAGATTATTAAGTAACATTTCAAAAAATCTGGCATGATATGGAAAGATTGAAAATAAAGGGATAGACAAAATATAACTAATCTAAAGAAATATGAGTACCTGTATTTCTAGAAACAATGTTTCTAGAAATAAAGAGTGTCACTATATTTTGACAAAAGTTTCAATTCATCAGAAAGATAGAATAATTCTAAAATTATGTTTTTAATAATATAACTTCAAAATATCTAAAGCAAGAGTTTTAGGACTGCAGAGAGAAAAATTAACGAGCCCCCACTTATAATGATTAAAAACTTCTTTATCAATAGTTGATAAAGACAAAGAAATGAAATAAAAATGTAATAAAAAATTTAAAATAAGAATGTAAAAGATTTAAACAACATAATCAGCAATAATAATCAACTGGACACAAATTGATTATTCCTAACAACTGGAATAAATTTGTTTTTGTGTGTATACATACAATATATATAAAATTTGGCCATGTACTGAGGCATAAAACAAAACAAGTTTCTAGCAACTGATATCATACAGATAATGGTATGCTGGTAAACCACCTCTGTTGGAAAAGGAAAAGCCCTAATTTGTAATGTTTCCAGATTTTTGTTGTATAAATATTCCTACCACAGCTGACTTCCAGGTATCAATAGTTTGACGACGGTTTTGCGAAATTCTTGAATCTTTAAAAATCACATCTTGTGAGTCATTACAATTTGGCTGCAGCACTGTCTAACTATAAAAAATAAAATTATTAATAACAAAATTATAACTAGCTCCCTTCATTCGCTTAGACATTAAAAACAAATTTTCAATGGCTCATATGTCAAAGACAAAATTACAGTGGGCATTCAAACTGAGTAATACTGAAAATGTTATATAATGAAACGTGTGGGATGCAATTAAAGTGTTCTTCAAGGGTAATTTGTATCCTTAATTAATTATATTTAAAAATAGGAAAGATTGAAAACAAATGAGCTAAGATTCATTGTAAACAGAACAACATAAACAAACAAACAAACCAAAGAAAGTAGAATGAGAAGCATGATAATGAAAAGGCAGACTTTACTAAAAGGTAACACAAGTATACAAAAGAGATCATCTCCACAGACACATCTTGGTTTATTGAAATGATATAATTGATAAACATAAGATTGATCAAGTAAAAAGAAAACCCAAACAAAACAATCGAAAGGGGAAAAAATGCTAAGTGCATCAAAAAATAAAAATATAATATGAGACTAGTATGAATAATTTTATGCATAATTTTTAAAAATTTAGTTGAAATGGATACATTCTTAGAAAAGTATAAATTACCCAAACTGTTTCAAGAAACAGAAAATATTTATTAGTTACCTATTGCTGCATAGCAAACCACCCTACCACTCTATAGCTTAAGACAATAAATATTTATTATTGTTCAGAAGCCCACAGCTCAGCTAGATTGTTCCTCTGGTTTTGGTTAGGCATACTTACATGTCTTTGGTCAGCTGCAGTTTGAGTAGGTATCTTTGCTGATGGAAGTTGCACTCTCTCTCACACGTTTCGAGGGCAACTGGCTATAGACGGGTATAGCATGACTCAGTTGGGACAACTTAGTTGACCTCCACATGGTTTCTTATCCTCCAGTGGGCTAGGCTGGACTTGTTTGTGTGGTAGTGGTGGGGTTCTGAGTCAGCAGAAGGGTGAAAGGCCTTTAGAGGTTGGTCTGTGATTGAAACTGGTACTGCTAAAGAACTGTATTCTATTGGCTAAGAAATTCACAAGGCCAGCTCAGATTCAAAAGATGAGGAAATAGATATTTCTTCTTTAGTTAGAGGGCATGGATGTAGAGAAGAATGAAGGATTGTGGCCACTTTGTAATCTATCACCTTTAAAAATCATCAAAGATGTTGATTCAGCAATTAAAAGGTCTTCTCACTAAGAAAATACTTGGCCCAGATGCTTTTACTGGCAAGTTCTACCAAATATTTAAAGATCAGACAAATCTAATAATCTAGAATTTCTTCAAAAATAGAGAAAGAGGGACTACACCATAATTCATTTTTATAAGGCTAGTAAACCCTAAAACTAGGGAACACACTATGAGAGAAGAGCCCAAATGCACTGACAATTGTAAAAACAAAGTTCTAAGCAATATTTAAGGAATGCATCATAACTATTAGGAGATTATTTCAGGAAAGCAAATTTTATTTAACTTTGGAAAAATCTGTTAATTCACTATATAAATAAAACATAAAAAATAAAATTAAATTAACTCCATTATATGAAGAATAAACATTAAATAAAATTCAGCAAATATTTACAGTAACAACTTATGGTAAATATTAAGAATAGAAAGGAACTTTCTTAATAAAAAACCCAGTATCTATAAAAAACTTTAACCAAATATCAGACTCAGTATTGAAATGCTAGAAGCATTTCTTTTAAAACCAGAATCAAGAAAGAAATGATAGTTATATTATTCAACATTGTTTCGGAGGTTCTAGCTCATGCAATAAAATAAGAACTAAATAAATGTATAAATATTAGAAAGGAAGAAACTAAACTCACATTATCTCCAGATGATATGTATGTTTATATAGGTAGCAAACACATAAAATAATGTACAATTAATTAAATATAATGACAATTTAGCCAGTTTGTGGACTATATATATATATATATATATATATATATATATATATAATTAATTATATTTCTCTGTTCTAGCAGAAAATGTAGGTAAAATTCTGTTTATTATCGTAAGATTGTCTATCTTAGAAGCAAATATAACAAAATACGTATAAGATCTGACAGAGAAAATAATAAATTGAAAGCATTAAAAGCACTTAAATAAATGCAGTTAATCTCTGTTCATGGATAGAAAGACTCAATAGTTTAAAGACATCAATTCTTCTAAAGTTAATGTGTGGATATAAAGACATTCCAATGATAATTTCACAACAGGTTTTTTTTGTGGAATTTGATAAGCTGTTTCAGAAATTTATATAGAAAAGCAACAACTGGCAAGACACTCATTAAGAAAAAAGTTAACAAAGAAGACTTGTCATAACATATATTACGACTATATTAAATAAGACAATGTAGTACTGGCCTAGGGACTGGATCACAAAAACGAAAGGTCCACATCAGACTAGTGGGGGAAAGATGGACTATTCAATAATTGATATTATGAAAAAAAAAAATAGAATCTCTACCTCAGAACTTTTACAAAGCCAATTCCAGATGCATCAAGAGCTTAAGTATGAAAGGCAAAACTTAAAAGTTTTAGGAAAAAATACAAAAGTCTGTCTCCATGACCTTGCTACCTATATAAACATACATATCATCTGGAGATAATGTTTTTTCTTAAATAAGAAAAAACAGCCCAAACTATCAAGGAAATGATTAATCAATTTAACTCATTAAAATTAAAAATTTTGCTCACTGAATGATTCTATAAAGGTGAAAAGATAAGCCCCAAAACTGGGAGAAGATATTTATGATACCTAGAACTGAAAAAAAAATTAATATGTAAAATATATTTTAAAAAAATGGACAGAATTTACTTGGATAAACTAATCATGGAAGCCCTCAGTGAGGCAGTGACATAAAAGCAAGATCACAGGATGAGAAAGAAGCAAAAGGAGGAGAAAGACTAAATTCATAGACTGTGGTGAAAGAAACCCAGCGTGGCTGGAAAATAGAGACCTGAGAAGAAGGAGATGGGCTCAGAGCGAGAGAGGCAAAGGTCAGAACGAGACAACAAAGGGTTTAATTGAGCACACCTGGCTGCTATGTGAAGCGTGGATGACTGGCTGAGATTACTTGTGGGGAGACTGTGGTGCTCTGTAATCCAGTAGAGGAGCTTTCTTAGAATCTGAAAGGCAGCCGCGGGGTTTCGATTAAAGGCATGAACTCAGGAGCCAGATTACTTGGTTTCTATCATAGCTCCATGGGTAAATTTCATAGGCTTTCTATTCCTAAGTCTCCCAGTCTGTGAAAATAGATAATAATGGTGCTTATTAGGTGTTCTTAATTTTTTCTATGCCTCGAACTCCTGGGTTCTGGTAAAGCCTATGGATCCCTTCTCAGAAAGAATATTTTTAAATGCATAAAATAAAACAACATAGGATTCCAAAGGACACCAAATATATCAAAATACAGTTAACAAAATATTTAAACATATATATATATGTATGTACATATATATATATATATATATATATATATTTCTTATTAAATAACAAGGGCTATTAAGGGGTATAATAGCTACCATACTTTCAAAGTTGTGATGAGTGAAAATAATATTTCAAGACATCTACAATAACTTTAATGGAATATGAAAAAAATCAAGAATTTTATAGTTTATAAAATCACAGGTACTGCCAATTCCACTGTATGCTTTGTTGCCTACATTTATAATTGAAGAAAAGGTTAAACTTTAGTTAGAGGTTACTGAAAAAAACTATTTTTATTTTTAATTTTTTCCCCTCTTCCATGTAGAAAGACTCTGTAAGTTCTAACCACTAACCCCTTGGCCATCATTGGATCCTAGGATAAAAATCACTTGTCTTAGTTTGGGCTACTATTAACAGAATACCATAGACTAGTTTTCTTATAAACAGCAGAAATTTATTTCTCACAGTTCTGGAGACTAGGAATCCCAAGATCAAGGTGCCAACAGATTTGGTTTCTGGTTCACAGATGTCCTCACATGGAGGAAGGGTGTGAGACCTCTCTCTGTGTTTTTTTTTTTTTTTTAAATAATGTAAAAAAATTAGTTACAGTTGGCATATAATATTGTATTAGTTTCAGGTGTACAATATGGTGATTAGACATTTATCTAACTTGTAAAGTGATCACCTTGACACATCTAGTACCCATCTGACATCATACGTAGTTATTATAATATTACTGACTGTATTCCTTATGCTGTACTTCACATCCCCATGACTATTTTGTAACTACCAATTTGTACTTCTTAATCCCTTTTCTTTTTTTAGCTACCTCCAACTCCCCTCCACCTGGCAACCATCAAAATATTCTCTGTATCTATGAGTTTGTTTGTTTTGTTTATTTTGTTCTTTAGATTTCACATGCAAGTGAAATCATATGGTATTTGTCTTTCTCTGTCTGACTTACTCCACTCAGCACAACAACCTCCAAGTCCATCCACGTTGTTGCAGGTGACAAGATTTCATCCTTTTTTGGCTGAATAATATTCTATCGTATACATGTACCATCTCTTCTTTACCCATTCTTTTATTGATGGACTCCCAGGTTGCCTCCATTTCTTGGCTATTGTAAATAATGCTACAATGAACATATGCACATGTTCCTTCAAAGAAGTGTTTTGGGTTCATTTGGATAAATACGAGAAGTGGGATTACTGAGTCCTTCTTTGTCTCTTGTGATAGCCTTTGTTTTAAAGTAATTTTATTGGTATAAATATTGCTACCCTAGAGTTCTTTTTTTCATTTCCATTTTCATGAAATATTTTTTCCACCTCTTTACTTTCAGCCTGTGTGTGTCTTTTGATGTAAAACAAGTCTTTTGTAGGCAATATATGTAAGTAAGAGTCTTGTTTTCTTATCAATTCAGCTACCCTATGTCTTTTGATTGGAAAAATTAATTCATTTACATTTAAATTACTTGTTGATAGATATTTGGTTATTGCTTTTATTATTCAGATCTTTAAAAATTTTTTTTTCTCTTTTTAAAGACGTCCCGCTAACATTTTTTTTTTTTTATAATACTAGCTTGGTGTTGATGAACTTCTTTAGCTTTTTTTGTGTGTGTCTGGGAAGCTCTGTATCTGTCCTTTGATTCTAATTTATAGCTTCGCTGGGTAGAGTAATCTTGGCTTTAGGTCCTTGCTTTTCATCACTTTGAATAATTTGTGCTAATCCCTTCTGGCCTGCAAAGTTTTTGTTGAGAAATCAGCCGACAGTCTTATGGGAGCGTCTTTGTAGGTAACTGCTTTTTTCTTGTCACTTTTAAGATTCTTTCTTTGTCTCTAACTTTTGGCATTTTAATTGTGATGTATTTTAGTGTGGGCCTCTTTGGGTTCATCGTATTTGGGACTCTCTGTTCTCCCTAGGCTTGTATGTCTATTTCTTTCACGAGGTTAGGAAAGTGTTCAGCCATTATTTCTTTAAATAGGTTTTTAATTTCTTGCTCTCTCTCTTCTCCTTCTGGTATCTCTATGATGTGAATATTTATATGCTTGATGTTGTCTCAGAGGTCTCTTAAACTATTCTCATTTTTTTGGATTCTTTTTTTCTTGTTGCTGTTCTGATTGGGTGTTTTCTGCTACCTTACCTTCTAGATCACTGATTTGAACTTCTGCTTCATCTAATCTACTGTCGATTTCCTCTAATGTATTCCTCATTTCAGTTATTGTATTCTTCATTTCTGACTGGGTTTTTTATGATTTCTATCTCCATTTTTACATTTTTTATCTCTTTGTTAAAGTTCTCACTGAGTTCATTTACTCTTCCCCTACGTTCATTGTGCATCCTTATAACCAGTGTTTTGAATTCTGCATCTGGTAGACCACTTGTTTCCATTTTGTTTAGTTCTTTTTCTGAAGCTTTGTTCTGTTCTTTCGTTTGCGACATGTTTCTTTGTCTCTCCATTTTTGGCTGCCTCTCTGTTTTTATATAGTAGGTAGGGCTGTTATGTCTCCTGGTCTTTGTAGAGTGGTCTTATATAGTAGGTGTCCTGTGGGGCCCAGTGGTGCAGTATTCCTTGGTCACCTGAGCCAGGTGCTCAAGTTGTGTCCCTTGTATGGGTTGTTTGTGCCCTCCTATTGAAATTGAGCTGTGGTTGCTGTTTGCACTTCAATGGGAGGGATTAACACTCAGTTTGATTGGTTGTGAGGACTGGCTGGCCAGTGAAGGGCTGACCCTGTGGAGCAAGATTCACTTTAGAATAGCTCTCTGGTGCCTATTCAGTCTGCCCTTTGGATGTGTCATCCTCAGTTGCAGCCTCAGGTGATGCTCTGGGTGGTCTGAAGTTGACCACTGGGTGTGCCAGCTCCAGTGTCTCCTGGGATAGGCCCCACTGCAGACTAAATTCAGCCACTGTCTGTGCTTTGCATGGGGCTACCTGGCAAGAGTCACCAAACAATCTGCAGAAGGCTGCCATCTGCCCTGGGATTGGAGATGTCTTGAGAGGCGAAGCCATGAACTGAGATCAGTTTCCACTAGTACAAGGCCTGGGGCTACTCAACAAGAGGCATAGGGCATGCGGAGGCCAGATACTGCTTATTTGGGTTTTGCTAGCTTTGAGAGATTTTAGAAAAGTCTGCAGCATAATCCAAGACAGGCCATTTGTATGAAAAAGCCACTGGAAGTGGCTTGAGTAGGGCTACAAATTAGGTGGGACAGGGTCTCAGAGGATCACCAGGGCAGGGTGAATGGTGTTACTCTGGTTGATGGAGACTCAAATATGGCAGCTGCTCACATCTGCAAGCTAAGAGTGGGGAGGGCTCAACACAGAAACAATGGATTCTGTCAGCACTTTGGTCTGGGAGAAAGCCACCCCTCCAACCCTTGCCCCAAAGCCAGACAATTCAGTTCCTTCCCATATGTCCCTACTGCCTTTCAAGCTGCTGCCCCAGTGGTGGGACTCAGAGAAAGTGAGTCCATCAGAGAGTAAGTCCACATATGGGCCCCATAGAAAGAATGTTTGTGATTCCAGCTGCTCTCGGTCTCACTCAGCCACAATCTTCAATGGTTTTCATAGCAAAAAGTTGTGGGGACTTCTCTTCTCAGTACTTGAGCACTGGGATGGGGAGCTTGGTATGGGGCTGAGACCCTACCCTCCTCCGAGAAGAACTCTGCAACTGAAGTATCCCTTCTGATCCTCAATCACCATATACGGGTGTGGGATCAGCTACTTCTGCATCTCTGCTCCTCCTACCAGTCTTGAGGTGGCCTCTTTTGTATGTCCCTGGTTGTAGGACTTCTGTTCAGTTAAATTTCAGGCAACTCCCAATAATGGCTATTCTGTAGTTTAGTTGTAATTTTGATGTGGTTGTAAGAGAAGGCAAGCACAGCATTTACCTACTCTTGACCAGAAGCCCCTAGGGTCTTTTTTATATTCCCTTTAATGAAGTCTCCACTCTCATAAAATAATTATCTTCTGAAGGCCTCACCTAATACCATCACATTGGGGGCTAGGTTTCAACATATGAATTTTAGGAGGAACACAAACATTAGCTTTATTGCACTACTATTCTTGGAGGTACTTCCAATAACACCTGGCACAAAGCAGCTTTAGTTATTGTTGTTTTGTGGTTATTGCCATTATTTTGAGAGGTGACATGGGTAATAGCAAAGATTTTCTATTACTTCAGGGCAGACAGCTCTGCCTCATACCTGCCCTGTGACCTGGGTGAGGCAGGAAGCTTTCTGGAACCTCAACTCCCCAAAATGCCTCTCTTGGAAACTGATTGGAAAGCCAGGGAAGGGTAGGAAGGAAGAGGAGAAAACAGCTTCAGGACAGGTTCTGCTGATTACTACTTCAGTCTAATGATGATCATTCTTCATAAACTATAACTGCTCATTCTCTAGATTTTATTGCTCTTTAAGAGCTGAGTATAATGTTCTTAATTAAAGTCAGGAGCTGGATGCAAAAGAAAGGGATGTGGAGAACATCTGAAATTCTGAACCTAAAATAAAACTCTTTAAATGGATTATTTTTGTAAGAAAAAAATAAAGCTTTATATCCTCATGGAGGAAAATCTTTAAAAAAAATTTGAGCCTGTGAAGTTTATTCTGAACCCAATGGTTCCATAATGAAATTTTCCTGCTTCCTTGCAAAAATCAGCCTTCCTAGCTTCTACCAGATATTTGTATTATACTTTCGACATTTAAAAAATACTTTCATACCTGCTATCTCTACTATCTTTCTTTTTTCTCAAACAGTAGATATAATCACTTTTAGTTTGAGTTAGCCAGAGGAGGTTTATTTTTGTTTGTTGCAGAATTTCTCAGAGCCTCTATATGTTAATGTGCATTGGGAATCCTAAGAGGGGAAAGAATAATCAACATTGTGTGACCTACTTTTCATCTGTAGCCATTTCTCATAGGGCTAGTGAGAAATGCTGCTTTAGATATATACTTTAAAAAAGAAATGTTTTTCTTAGGGACTGTTTGTAGTCAGCATACTTACGAGACAATCAAAGAAAAAACAGGGAAGTTGGGGATATGATAGGGTGGAATCAATGGAGGGTACAAAGTTGCATTAGGAAGATCCCATGGCTTTTAAAAAGATCAACTTATTTGTCTTATTCATATTGTAACTGTTATAAAGACTGACATATCATTCCCGGACAGCTTGTTCTGATTTGGAGCCATTTGCTAGGCTCTGAGTTCTCTCAAACAGCTCAGAATAGCTTATTCTCTTCCTAGATTTGACTTTGTGGCTGTACAAAGTCAATGGCCAGATATTAGCTCTTTCTTTTTCCTTCCCACATCTCCTCAACCCCACTCTGTCCCCATCTCATAGAGGTGTTGTTTGCCAAGATTGTTTGTCTCGACCAGGTGGTCTCAAGGAAAAGCTGCCCAGTTGACGGTGGTTTTGTGGAACAGGGCACGTGGATGTTAATGTGAGTCATGTAGGGCTGCAGAGCATCTGGGTTGTCAGTGACCCAAAGCTCTGTCTCTGCCAAACACGAAATGAGGTGGCTGAAGAATATTTCCCAGATGGGGCATTGGCCTGATGGATTATACAAGACATTAAAAAAATAGTTTTTGGTTCCCTGAAAAGTAGGTGTAAACTTCTCACTCGCTAAAAGTAGGAAGTCAGTATTTTGAGAGAGATCTCTTCACCCACGTGACCAACATTAACTGACCGTGTAGAGCTAGGGTCTCAGTCAGGGATGAGGTTGCTCACTCCCCTCCCCCCTACACACATACCAGGGACATTTGGCAATGTCAAGAGACATTTATGGTTGTCACCAATGGGGGTAGGTGGTGGGTGGGTAACACTGCTGGTGTCTAGAAGGTAGAGGTGGAGGATGCTGCTAAACATCTTACAATGCACGAAATAGTCTCCATAACAAAGAATTATCCAATCCAAAATAGTAGTGATGAGGCTGATAAACCCTATTCCAGAACTCAGTGGTTAATCATAAGGGTGCAGGGGTCAGAAAGTTCAGGGTTCAAATCCTGGCTTCCTCACCTACTGCCTGCGTGGCCTAGGCAAATCACTTCACTTAATTCTTTCATTTGTAAAATCATTCTACATAAAATGCTTAGTATAGTACAAGCCACTTAAAATGATAAGATTTTACTGTCGTCGTTCTGTAAAAGGTACTGAATTGACCCCATGAAACACAGGAAGTTGACAGATATATATAGAACTTCATGTGCCAGGTGCTGTAGAATGAGCAGTAGATGGTGGGGGAGAGTTAATAGAAGAGAAAGAGCAGAAAGATGTGTCCCTAAATCTTGTAGCACCTAGAACTGTGTTGCCCAATAGAACTTCCTGCAATCATGGAAGCATTCCATATCTGTGCTGTGTGATATGATAGTTACTAGCCACATGTGGCTATTGAGCAGTTGAAATATTGCTACTGTAACCAAGGAGCTGAATTTTAAATTTTAATTGCTTAAAATTAAGATGCTGCACATGGCTAATGGTTCTTGCATTGGACAGAGCAGCTTTAGAAGAGGAGATTGATGTCAACCAATGACACAGTGTGTGTGTGTGTGTGTGTGTGTGTGTGTGTGTGTGTGTGTGTGTGTGTGTTGGGGGCACAGTTGTGGCATAGGAATTGAGGGGAAGAAGGCAACACTACTGACCACCCAACCTTTATGGAAGAGACTCTGGGAAAGGTGGGCCTGCAGGGTGGGCAGAATTTTGATAGCAGGAATTGGGGCCAGTGAGGAGGAGCCAATTCCAGGCAGAGGAAACATGTGGGCAAAGATGTAAGCAGGGGGAAGAGCTCAGTATGTCTGTACAGATGATGGTCAGGTCCTAAGACAAGAATACCTCACCTTCTCAATGCAACAAATGTGACATTCAAAAGTACAACACTCCTAGTAGGCAATGTCAAAGGTATGTGTGACAGCACTTCTTGCTTTAAGGCTAGGATGCTCAAATACAAAATGGAAAGGAATGACTTGGAAAACAAAGAAATGCCATATTTTACAAGATAAATTTTTAATTAATCTTCTAATAAGTGGTCAATGTGGGTCTTAGAACTCAGGTCCTGATGATTTCAAGTAAGTCACAGAAGTTGTAGAACTAATATGAGAAGCTGGAAGAGTGCTGAGGACAGTTTGACAACTTGACAATTTGCCTCAGGCTGCTGTGGTTTCTGGAACCCAGTTAAGGATGGGATGACATGGATGGCCAGAAGATAATTCATTCTACATATTCCTTGTTTCAATCCAATTTACTGTGGACACCCAGACATTGCCTAAAACTTTCCTTAAAAATCTATTAAATATCACGACTCTTCTAAATGGTGGTTATTTAGTAACCACTGGGGCTGGACTAAGATTTGCACTTGCTTTGGGGATTTTACCAGAGGAGGCGAAAAGACTTTTCATTTGTGAAACCTGAGGTTTGCAATAGAGTTTGCTGCTGTAGAAAGACAAATTGATCTCTTAACATACATGACATTTTCAAAATATGCCAAGCTGTAATGCTCATTAGAGACAAATAGAGGACTGTCATTAATACAAAAATTTCTCATGATACAGGGATATTCTCTCATGCAAACCAAAACTTTTCCAGTTTTGGTTCCTGGTTAGAACCAAGGATTCTTCTATGACTAGAAAACAACTATGGCTTCTCAAACTGGGTAAATTTTAAGGATGCATAACTTAAAATATCTGACTCACTCAGCAACCCAAAATTTTGATAAATAAAATGGAAACAAAATAATTTTATAGTCTGTGGACTGTCTATTAACCTTAGAAGAAAAAAAATAACCTGAGATGTCTCAAAATAAATATTTGGATGTTAAAAAAAGAGAGAGAGAAAGAGATATAAACCTCAAAAACATCTTTGAAAACTGAGTACAGTGCTCCTAAGAGCTAACCCATAGAAGAGTTAAAATGGTAGAAAAACAAGCTCAATGACATTGTCATTCTGTGGATAGCTTAATTCATAGTTTTAATCATCTGGTATTAATACAATAATTTCATAACTTAAAGGGAAATTTCAAATTACTTTTAGGATTCCAGTAAGCGTCTGTAGAGTTTTACTCTGTCCAGAACCTAGGACAAGAACTCCAGGTAACAAGGTCGCCGTTTTTCACTTCCTTGGTTTATAAATTTCTAGTCCCGTTCTTTACTCAGACACTCTGGATTAAGTCAGATGTGTTTTCAAACTACTTTGCCTCTTAATTTTTAAACCTTTGTTTATTTTAAATAAAATTTAATCCATATGTTTCTGATTCATTTACACTTAACTCATCAAAATGCTGTTTTATGAAAAGCTCTTTGATGTTCAAATTTGCTTTTGGAGCTATTTTTAATAAGACTTTTTTTTTACGCTTCCCTACTTAGAAACAGAAAGTTCCATTTCATTGTTATTTAATAACCAGAGGTCCAAAAGGTTGGGTTCAGTTCATTATTTAAATGAAATAATGTATGTAAAATGCTCTGTAAACTCTGAAGCAATTGATGCCTGTTAGTCATTAGAGTTATTATTGTTATTATGGCCACACAGAAGACAGAAGTTTTGAGGTTTCTCCTTCCTGCAGTTGACTGGACTTGATCATATTGTGGCTCTCTCCTATTCATTTATAACATTTCTTGTTCTATGAATTTCTTATTAATAATAACACATACCATAAACATGCCAAATGACTGGTAAAATAATAAAGGGATATATCAGAGAGCGAGCCATCACTCAAACTCAATCCCTTTTAGTTGTGGTCTCACTTGGATCCACTGTGTATAACATGTTGACCTTCAGAGGGATTCGGAGTCAGGTTGGCTTTCACTGACTTAGGGGTTAGATTTTTCTTGAAGTATTGTTTGCATGAATTGATAGATTTTACAGGAAAATGATTCACTAAGAAGGAATATTTATGAGTAGGTAGCTGAGGGCAGGAGAGGAATAACCAGCGCAAAGTTGGGTCTGGTCCCTAGTCCCAAGGATGCATTCTAAGCCTTGTGAAGAGCTACATGGAGAAGTTGCAGGTATTTTTAATGGGAACTCTGGGAACATGGGCACATACAGAGTTGCTCAGCATCATATGGCAAAATGTGAGGCAGAGCATTCTTCTGACTTTTGGGTGGAACCCAGCCCTGCCTTGGCCTCATGGGATAATGATAGCAGTCGCCTGTAGTAGCATCATCCAGTTAAAGTTAGCTTAAGCACATGTGAGCCTCCCCTGAGGTCCCTAGAAACACTTTGGGGTGTGTGTGTGTGTGTATGTCCTCTCCAGGGGGGCTCTATGACCTAATTCCTAGCTGATCTGATGGGGCCTGAGCCATTCAGGCTACATCTGAAAATAGCAAAATGGCCATTTTGTTGCTTCTGTCTTGATAATTATGCAAAAGGTCTCCAGTCTAACAACCACTCTAACAACAGTGAATAGGAAAGCTCTGTCTCCTGGAAGTTGATCCTGATCTTATGTGTGAAGTACATACTTTCCGCTTTTGCATGCTCTCCCTATGGCTCAGTCTGTTACACACCAGGCTGCCTTTAGGAATTTGGAACAAAACATGAAACTCTTTATCACATGATGGAAGGAACATTGCTTTGCCCTTTCGCACATCAGTCTTTCTTCGTGAATGGCTCCCTAGCCTTCTAATTCTTGCCGTATGGAACAATTGGTCCCTTCACTTAACTTGCCAGCAGTAATCAGTTATTTCTCCTAGCCATAAATTTTAACCATTCTTTTTTGTGGGGGAAGAAATTGAAGTAACAAAGAGAGGCAGCTATAAAGAACAGAACTGTCAGAATAGCAAATGTTTGAGTAATTTGTTGGGTCCTTGGTTTAAGGTTGACTGATTTTAGCACTAATTTTGGTTTGGAGTATTTCTTGGGACAAAGAGGCCCTGTTTTAATCTACATCTCCAGTGAAGATTGTGATTATAAGTGTGGAAAAGCTTGTAAAAGAGATTTTAATACAATTCAACAAATTAACTGATTCTCTTTTCTATTTAGAGAATTCTGGTATCTGCTTGGCTATCTCCTTTTTCATGAAAAAAAGTAGATTTTTTATAATGCCCCTTGAATTTGGTTCATTAAAGACATTGTTCGAAAAACAACCTGGTCCAGCTAAATTGTAATAACTGCTCTGAGCATCTAATTCCACCAGATCTCATTTGAAAAATAGGAAAACATTCCAAATAACTAATGCTTTTAGGTTGGGCAGTAGTTTTTTCATTGCCCTTAAAGCACCTGGTGTAACCTGTTTGCTTTAAATTCTTCTGAGAGCCTGTGGATTTGAAATGAAAAAAGAAAATAGGATCTTTTAAGTCCACAGAACAAGGTAATCTGTTTTCATATAGAAAACACCAAACATTACTGAACATGTGGCCCGCTAAGCTCCCCCACGTCAGGGCCAGATTTATATATTTGCTCTGGAACCCAGATTTTTGTACACCAGGCACAATACCTTAAAGTATTTACAGTGAAAGCTATTTTCCTAAAGCAAACAGCTATACCACCAAGCTCAGTAAATCCCTCTGTCCCTAGACACAGGAGCCAGAACCTTCTCAGGGAGCAGGTGTGTCTTAACTAGGAGGAGCCCTTCCTTGGGCCTGACTCCTAGAATGTCTGAACATTTCCACTGCACCCTCCCCCAGCACCTCCCCTCCCAACACAGATGCAATCTGATGACTTCTGAGGGCCTTTAAAAAGGCAATTGTTTTGTTTTGTTTTCCCCTTGATAAGAAAAACTAAAAAAGGGTCCAGTTATTATAATCTGAAGGGAAGGGCTGGGTGGCTTCAAGAGGAAGTTATAGATAAAGTCTGAGCCGTTACAAAGGCACTTTATCTTCTTTTTCTTTTTCTTCTTTTTTTAATTTTTTATATTTTAAAATCCCCCTCCTTCTTTTCTGCCAAGGAGGGTGGAGGTTTGGGTCAGGAGCAGGAATTTGAAAGGGAAACAAAAGACAAAACATGAAGCTGCTTTCCTGCCTGGAATCTCCATGGTATTTTTTGCTTGTGAGAAACTCGTAGCTGGCTTCCATCAGTGAAGGTACAAAATCATCCACATTCTTGTGGACAGGACTTTAAAACCATATAGAGGTAGAATGAGAAGATGGAGTAATTCATTTACTTATTCATTCTCTAAATATTTATTAAGTACCCACTTGATATCAGGGGCTGAGATAACTGTTCTAATGGAGTTGGACAGCATCCCTGCAAGGGATCAAAGATATATCCTTCGTTAGTTGACCTCAAAACCTTCACAATTTTAACCATTTCTCGCCACTTTTGGAGAACAGCTATTAAAGTGAAAATGCTATGTGAGGACGGTATATATAAATATAATAATCTATTGTTTTTAAAAATCTTAGTTTGAATTATGGGACCTACTGTAACATGGTATCATGGGAGAATCATAATTCAATAGCGAGGAGAGCTGAGTTCTTATTCTGACTCTGCTAATAATTAGCTCTGTTATATGATCATGTGTAAGTGACTTTCCTCCTCTGAGCCTCAGTTTCTCCATGGGTACAATGAGGGAGGAAGGGTTTTTAATTGTTTTCCAGCTTTATGATTCTACAATTTTTAATAGTTTAAAAGCAGAGAACCAGACAAAATGTTATGGGTGGGCTGAAGTGCTTGGCATGTGGCCTAATCTGAAAGTGAAAAGGCAGAAAGGAAGGAGTCTTATGTGTGTGGATAAATAATGCCCATGAACAATATATCAGTATAATTGGGGACAGTGTAGGGGTGTGGGACACATCACAGGTTGTAGAGTTAGGCTACCTGGGTTTGAATTGTGACTCTACTATGTAGCACGAGACAAGTTAAATACCTCTTCTAAATCTCAGCGTCTTCATCTATAAAATGGGTTAATATTGACATCTATGAATATTGGTCTGGAGACCTCTGGGGAGTCTGTGAGGTCAAAACTCTTTTCCTTTTTTCATGATAATACTAAGACATTATTTGCTCTTTCACTCTTATTGTCTCATGAGCATAAAGTAGAGTTTCCAAGAGGCTACAGGATATGTGATATTGTCACATGTTGAACGTGGAAGCAGTTATAAGAATCTAACTGTCTTCAATTAAGTTAGTCATTAAAAATTTTTACAGAAATGTAAAATAATGCTACTCTTCTCTCTCATTTTTTTGTTTTGAAAAATATTATTTTTCATAGAAATATGCATTTCTGTTAACATGTAATGAATTTATTGCTATTTTAAATACATAAATAATTACATACCATATTCTTAGTTTGAATTTCAAATATGGCAAATAGAAGAAGCACAAACTCACATAAACAAAAACTATTTGGAGTAGTCAATAATTTTTTGAGTATGGTCTTAAAAATAAAGAAAAAATATGTTTCTGTATTAGTTTTCTATTGCTGCACAATTTCTGTAACAAAACATCATTAACTTAGCATCTTACAAACAACATAAATTTATTATCTTAAGGAACTAGAGGTCAGAAGTCTAAAATAGGACTATGCTCCTTCCAGAAGCTCTGGGGAAGATTCTGCTTTCTTGCCCTTTCCGGCTTTTGAGGCTGCCTACATCTCCTGGTTGTGGACTCCTTCCTTTATTTTCAAAGCCAGCAGAGCAGCCTCCTTAAATCTTTCCTGCCCAATTTTTAAATTTTCAGCTTAAGAACTTCTCCTTGATGATATCAGGAGAGTTTCCTTTCTCGGCATCTACACAGAACCTAGGACAGAGTAAGAATTTCATAATTGTTAGCTGATATTATTTCGAATACTTTTTCGTGTCTCTCCCTTCTACTAGCTCTACGTCACTATTCCCTAAAATATGTTTTCCAAAAACACTTCTCTCATGAGATTATACCATGTAAAACAGTTCTATGGTCAAAACATTTCAGGAAACACTACATATCTTATCCTTCTTTTTGGAGATTATTGGTGCACATTAGCATATTAAAGGCTCTGAGAAGTCCTGTGGTGTGTATGAGGGAAAGGTGAGGTTAATTTAACATTTTTCTAATTTATTTGATCAAAGAATAGCTTTTTTCCTATAAAATTGATTAACATTCCATTGTTAGAAATATTGCTCTAAGCTCCTTGTGTCCTCTGTATCTAATAATGGCTGGCCTGTTTCCAGGATACCATAGGTACTTGATAAATATATGTTGAATGAATGCTATGAAGGATAGGAAAACAAAGTTGGTTAATACAAGATCTCTTCCCTCCAGTTGCTAAAAATGAATAAGATAGATGCAGATATAATTGTTTATATAGTCATAGATAAATGAAAAACCCAGGATTATTAATAACAAGAAGACAATCAAATCCAAATGCTGAAAGCCATCCTAAGATTTAAATACAACTGAAGCGGATAATTCAAGCAGCCCTTTGAACTTTGTGGACTACCCTCTTTCAAAAGAGAAATAAGAAAATTAGATCTATGTAGCACAGAGCAGAATAGGAAGAAATATATGTCTTCAGATAAGGAATAAAAATTATTATAGAAAAGATTAAGCTAGGATTAAAATTTCAAGTTGGCTCTCTATTTTATCCTGAGTGATGGCCGAGAACCTACTTTTCACATCCAATTATGCCTGTAAACCTACTGGCAGTCAGTTTCAGGGAGTGAACCCCTAGCTCGCTGCCAAATGCTAGGCATGAGTTTTCCAATCCTGGCCACCATCATTTATCAGAAATGAAGATTGTCTTGACAGAGGAAGCAGCAAAGCTCCACTCTGAGATGGCACCAAAGGCCAGGACAATCACTAGTTGAACCAGTCATTCGAATGGCTGCTCTGTGGCCATGCTAAGTCCTATTATTATTCATTGACTCTGATTCAGCTAAGGTTATGGAGGGGCAGCAACAGCCTTTCTTATATACTCTGCTAAACTTGCTATGTGGGAAGAAACAAACAAACAAAGCTAGTTCAAGCAAGAAGAGAAAGAAATTGGTATGGCTCAGTGGAAGGGGCAAAAGATTATGGGGCAACCAGAAAAACTTGGTTTCGAATCCTGGCTCTGTCATCCCTGATCATGTGCAAATTACTCAACCTCTATGAGCTATGTCTTCAGTTGATAAATTTGAATATAACTTCTATGTAGGGTTGTTGTAATCCTAGAAATAAGTTTTAGAAAGTATATGTAGCAGGCACTCAATAAATGATAGTAGAATAACATTTATAATATATAATGTTTATTAATTAATGTATAACATATCATATATTAATGTAATAAAATATAACAGTAAAACATAAAATGATAAATTTACTATAAATGAATGATGCATAATTTATCACTAAACAATAGCAGGATAATATTTGTGAATAAGTAATCTTCATTTCCCCTCCTTCAGGATTTCTTTTTATCCCGTAACCATGTTTTCCATTTGGGAAAGTGGCCATTCTGGGTTCATTGCTCCAGACAATAGATGGGCTAGTAGAAAAGCAGATAAAAAGAATGCTTTTCTGGATTTTATGCTTCAAAAATTAAAAATGAAGGAATAAAAAGACAACTGATGGTATAGACTTGTGCTGCCCAGTATGGTGGCCACTATATATTCAATCTTTACTTGACTGGAACCACTCCAGATGGTTATGGAAGGGGCACCCATAGCATCTGCTACATAGAGAGGCATCGACAGGAGAGCAGATGAATCCCTTTTCAATGCCTTGGCATAGCATAATTCTCATCCTTAGAACTTAACAGAAACCCTGGGGAAAGAGGGAAAGATCATATATTGGCAGGGATTAAATTTCTTCTCTCTTTGTTGAAAGGGGACACGAAATAGTAATTAAGACAAGATATTGAAAAGTGAAATTATATTAATCAAATACTTGTATCATGGATTGAGATTCACTTGTTATAATGATTACTAAGACACAGCAAACTAATATAAATGTGGGGCAAGGTGTACGTGAGAAGGAAAAAGTACATTTGGTGACAAACATATGACTTTCTTATAAAGTAAAAAAAAAAAAAAAAAAAAGAATTGTATGGTATTGGTCCAGTATTAGTTATTGGTAATGCTGGTGAGAAATATTTACACATTCCAGTGGTTACATGATGCAGTGTCCAGGTGGATATTAAATGTCCTTGACAAATCTGGAATAATGGTACTGACACCAAAAATATTTCGTTAAGAGAGTGCCACAACCTATAAAAAGAAAACTATTACTGACGCTATTCATGTGGTCACCATATTTTTTCAAAAATTTTGCAAATATTTAGATTTATTTAATTCAAGAGAAAAACAATCTGGACTAGAGGAAGCTGCCAATAACTCATGTGGCTTTTAATTCTTCATGCGTGTCATTTAATAAGAGTCCGTATAACAGGTTTTTTTTTTTTTTGCTTGTTTTTGTTCGACTGATTAAAGCTATTTCAGTTTACATTCTTATCTGATCCTAATTTATGAAGTTTCAAATAAGAACTTAAAAACCCCAAATCCAAAAAAAGAAAAATGTCAAACTCCTCAGAGAGTAAAAAAAAAAAAAATCATCATTTTGCCAAACATTTGCCAGCACCAAATATGTTAATGAGCTCTTCCTTCCATGCCCTTCCTCCCAAACTCTCTGGTTCTTTTTGCTAATTTCCCCTTAATTTGATTTAAAACTCTCTCATTCAGTCTCTACTATATATCTTTAAACATTTTCTGCTCAATTTGTCTGATCATTTTGGGTCATTCACTTATTTAATTCAAGGAATGTTTCCTGAGTAACTCTCCTGTGCCAGGTGCTATGCTAGGCATCTAGGATTTAATGGTGAACAAAACAGGTCTTGCTCTCCTGCCTTCATGAAGCCAACACTGAGCAAATTGTCATTAATTGGGCTAATAGAGAACTTCAGATCTACATTTTGAACCTAGTTTCTTTCTGGAAGCATTTGTTCAACCTAATATTTGTAGCTAGTCATAGCAACAATGATTAATGTCTACTATCCATAAAGGCAGGTTGTATTATCTTTATGTCTGTTCCTATTGGCTGGAACACAGACATGAAGGCTGAGGCTCAAGTAGTCAGGTTGGATTATGAGGTAGAAGTTGTGTTGATGGTAATGGAGCTGGAAGCTGGAAGAAGCCTGTGTCTGATGATCAAGGAGGACTCTACCAGTCCTAGGCAGCTTACCTTTGGACTTTGTTTATGTAAGAGAGAAACTTCCATTTAGGGTTGTGTTTTTTTTCTTTTTTTGGGGGGTGGGTAAGGGTTATATAACTAGCAGCCTTATCTAATCCCAATGAAACAAGTACTATGACAGGCTGCTGGGGAAATGAAAAAAAAAAGCCAATGACTTTCCTGGTAACCTTGAGTCAGGTGATTACTGATTCTTGCTACTTTATCTACATACTGTCCTTAAGCCAGAATGAACTTAACAAGAAACAGTTTACTAATTATCAAAATGCATTTTGGCGACCATATTTCAAGTGCCAAAACCCCTGTATCTGGAAGAACATGGGAGAGCCACCCTTCCCTCTGTCTGGCCTTAGTATAGCTTTTTCCCAGAAAGCAAGCCTATGTTTGTGATAGCAGCCATCCCCTCTATCAGCTCAGCCCCTGGAGTCATTTACTCAGCCCTGAGGAGTTATAAACTACCCTAATTGACTCACATTCAAGATGACTTTGTTAAAAGAAGCCCAGAGGACAGAGAACAAAGAACAACAGGATCAAATGTGCAATTTGGAAATATTGGTACAGAATAGATGTAAAGTAGGAGAAAAATTAAGAAGGCATTGAAATAATTCAGGAGACAAGTGACAAGAGCTGGAGCTAAGGCACTGCCATAAGAATGTAAAGGAAGCAATAACTTAATTGTAACTATTGTGGGCTTGAGATTTCATAGTGATTATTCATAGAAGGAAAATAGTGGAAGAACACTAATGAAGTACTATTTAAAGTGGGCAGAAGAATGAGAGCTAGCAAAGGAGATGGAGAAGGTCTAACCAAAAGGGTAGAAGGAAAAGCAGGAGAGAGGACATCACAGAACAGGGGGTGTTTCTAAAGAGGGGGTGATAAACAGAATAGAAGCACTAAAGAAGTAAAGAAGGGTTAAGGAAGAAAATGTATCTATTGGTTTGACAAGATGGTGGTCACTGGAAACTATACCCTGAGCAGGTCAGGTGGACATGGAAGCCAGATTGCAGCTCACGGAGGAACTAAGCCTCTTCTCCATTGCAGAGTAATGGAAAGCATGGGGTGAAGGGCTGTTTCTATGGGACTGCAGAAACTGCTAGAACACAGACATCGGATTAAAGCAATTCTTATAAGAAACTTGGTTTGAGAACACAGAACACTTATAATTGATATTCATGTTGCCTTTAACTCATTGGAAATGGTCTGAATATAAAAACATCATTGTAAATGCCCTCAACTGTTTTAGACATTTTGATTACTATCCAGTTAGTTGGACCAAAACCAACTAAGAAATTATGAACATGGGTGTGATAGCAATTTACCAAATGTTTATTGTCCATGCTAAGAGATAGTAATGAAATGTTCTGCTAATTAGGTCCTGTTTATATTTTCATTATCCTGGCTAATTACCTGTGTTATTCAATGATATGTTTTATTAATTATCAGTAGTGTTCTTGTTTCTCAGCATACTTTAAACATCTTACAATGCTTTCTCTATCTTCTGGGTGTCCTTACCAGCCAAGATTTTGTTTGTATTAAAAAGGCAATGGAACATGATGTGCAAATTGTTTTTTCTCTGAGAAACATGCTCATAAACTGGTCAAATTTTAGTGGCAGAAAGGATGAAATTATAATTTTATTTAGTGGAGCAGTTCTCACTCCAGGAATTGGGAGATGATTTCTTGGTTGAACATGAGAATTTCATTTTAGTTATAAGACAAAATTGGATGTCACAATTTAATGCATTTCTGTAAAATGAGTACAATTTTGTTCCTTCAAACTCTTCATATGTGGACACTACAACAACAGAGTGCCTATAAAATTGTATTTTTCAGAAAAAAAAGTAGACTTTTGATTTCTATCATAGTAAGTTCCATGTTTTTAAAGTAGTGATTGGTGATTTGTAAAATAAATCAGGCCATATCTTCATTTTACAAACGGGAGAGGCTGAAGTCCAAACAGGGCACAAGGGATTGTCACAGAGTTGCCAAGGGTGCAAATGGCAAAGTTTGAACCGGAATTCCAATCACCTGCTTCTTCGCACTGACCTCTACCACATCTAGTCCATGCTGGAAAGGAAGGCATGATGGTTGCTTTTATGTATCCACTGACTGTGCTAAGGGATTACTAGCTACCCGGTAAAACATTATTTCTGGGTATGTCTATGAGGATGTGTCAGAAAGAGATTAGCACTTGAATCAGTAGACTGAATAAATATCATCCTCACCAACATGGGTAGGCATCATCCAATCTGTTGAGGGCCTTAATAGAACAAAAAAGCGGAAGAAGGGTGAATTTGCTCTTTTTGCTTTAGCTCAGATGTCAATCTGCTGCCCTTGGCATTGTCACTCCTGGTTCTCAGCCTTTGGACTCAGACAGAAATTTACACCATTGACTTTCCTGGTTCTTATGCTTTGAACTCAGACTTAATCACACCACCTGCTTTCCTGTTTCTCTAGCTTGCACATGGCAGATCATGGAAATTCTGTCTCTATGACTGTGTAAGCCAATTCTTATAATGAATCACCTTTTACATATGTCTGTATATGTCCTGTTGGTTCTGTTTCTCTGGAGAACCCTGACTAATACACCAAGGTAGTGCAGGCTCTGGAATCACTCAGACCTCACTTGAAGCCTGGATCTACTCTATACTTCATTTACTTCATCTGGAGAATGGGATCACGGTAGTTATTACCACTGTACTGGGTTTGTTTTGATGTTTAAATGAGGAAATGTATGGGAAGTTCCCACCCAGTGCTTGACACATGGTGATTGTCCAACGAACGTCAGCTGCCTTTAACAACACAGACCTGGAGCTGACTGTAGCTTTGCTGCATTGGTCACAATCCCAGAAAAAAAGACTAGAATCCCCGAAACTGAAACACAATCAGCCTATACCAGATTTTGATCTCCTTGCTCTTCAGACTCTTGCTGGTCAGTTTCAACTTAAACTCAGTAATAGCCATATTCAAACATCAAAGGCATTGGGTGAAAAGAAACTCCCTTTTTTGTTGTTTTCAACACTTGTGTATCTGACTGAATTAATTGGTTGGCTACTTACTACCTTATGGGATCCTGTGACTAAAAAGTCAAATCTTCAGAGGCTATAGGACAGAGCAATTGGTTCCATTATTTGAAAGTGCTGGGAAAATTACTCAACCTCTCTGTGCCTGTTTCCTCATAACAAAATGAGAATAAAGGATGACCTAGCTCTTGGATTTAAGGATATAATGAGATGCTTAACATGAAGTGTTTAGCCCAAGATAGCCCATCATAATTTCTCAGTTATTTTTTCTATGTTCTTTGCCATTCCCACCATCTCATCGTGGAGCCTGGCTCTAATCAGGAACAGGATATGCAAATGTCACTTGTAATCTATAGATTTGTAAAGTTGTATTGAAAGCATTAGGCAGGCTGCAAAGTGGCCCAGCTGTTTGTACTGCCATCTGTACATCTTGTGGCTATGGAACAAGATGAAGTGGGATAGGGCGAGAAAGCTGCATGTAAGGATCTTCAGGCCATTGAGTTTATAGGTTTGGATTTCTAACAAACCAAGTTTCAGGGAACTAGAATGAGGGAGATATGGTCTCTTCTGACAGTAATTCTCCATTCTCTGTTTTTTCAATCTTTCTTTCATCAGAGGTAAGAAATTTCCTTCTTTTTTATTGCTTATGTTTAAAGATCTCCATTCTGATTCTGAACACCTATTCTACAGATGATGAGGATGAGGAAAACTTGTATATGTAAAGTAACAGTTCAACCTGTACTGTGCATATAGATTATAAGGTGGGCTTTTTATAAGGCAGGTGGCTGGCCCTTTCCCTCAAATCTCTGGATTCTGTCAGTCCCACCCAACAATCTGTACCTTTTCTAAGTACCAACCCTGGCGATTCCATGCAGGATCATCCCTGGGCTTCATGGTAAGAAACATAGTTCTAATGCATGCTCACATCAATATGCTGTTGCTTTAAAGCTTGTTGCTTAAGTAAGAAAACATTGGCTCTGACGTGCAGAGATGGCCTGTGTTCAAGCTGTACTAGCACACCACCCATCCTCCTACAGACAAGACATTTCCTGAGATAGGATTTGATATCAAGAAATGCTTTTAAAGTCCATTAAAAATCATTTTAACTTTTTAATGGAAGGAAGAAATAAAAACAAAGCATAGCATTTGAGATAAAGGATAACATTTAAGTAAAAAAAAATTTTTTTAAAAATTGTGCTCTTAAAGTGCCAAACTTACTGATTTGATCAATTGAAGAAAACAAGATATTCAAAATCCACCAGCCAATTTGGTGAAAATTTGATTTAGAACTGATTTCTACTACGTAGACCAGTCTCACAAGGTGGAGGTAGTCTGGTGTAACAGATATTCCTATTGAAAGACTGGTTTGAATCCTGGCTCTATCAATCTGGCCATGTGACATTGGCCTCTTTGAGGCTTTATTTCCCAATAAGAAAAGAGTGTGGTAAATATTAGTGATTTTATGTATATATATATATATATATATATATATATATATATATATATATATATATATATATATCTTGCTTAACCTAGCCATTAGTATTAGTCACAATCATTGCTATTATCATTTATCTTCTCTTATCTTCAATCAATAAGATGGAGAATATGATGGTATAATTTTGTTGTGAGAATTATTAAATTAGATAATTAATAAGCTATGCATTTAGTGCTTATGATGTGCCAGGTACAATTCTAAGTACTTTATACACATTTAATTCTCACACCAACTCTTCCCATTTTATAGATGAGGAAATTGAGGCTCAGAGATATTAAATACCCTGTCAAGGTCACATAGCTATAAGGGTGAAGCTGGACTATGGTACGTGAATAGCTCAGCCCAGTACTTACGTGACTAGTGACAATAGTGGGCAGTATTCATTGTGTTGTCTGGAGAGGACTTTTCCTAAAGGACTGCCTTGGGAGTGTCAGAATCATGGCTGGGTGGAAATTCTACATTGTCAGTATGTTAGTGCTGATGGAAGTTCATTCTTTCATGGAAGATGGGGTCAGTGTTGTCCTGCCTGACAAAAAAGTAATATCTCTGATCTATAAACTGCAAATTAGCGTGGACATATATTTAAGTAGGGGTTAAATTCATCCCATGGGGTGCCCAAATTAACAATACCTGTCTACAAAGAAACTGCATAATTGCCATACTTAGAAATTTTCCGTTTTAGTCCTGAGAGAAAATTATGCTACAAAAAAGCAGTTCTTAAGATGGCCTAGGAAAACAAAACAAAACAAAACAAAACCTTCTCTTGTAAGCTAGACTTTGATGGGCCAGCATTAGACACAATAAAGGCAGTGACATTTAAGTTGATCAGGGACAGATGTTTACCATATTTTATGTAAGAATTGTAGACACAATTAACTGCCAAAACAGACGGTTTCCTGAAACACTGGACAGATAAAACCAAGAAGATGTACTCCTGAGGAGTTTGAACTCCTTACAGTGACCCTAATTTAAAAAAAGTAATTTGTTTTGATCAAAGCACTTCAGGGATTTTCAGTTCTTTTGTTTCTGTACTTTGTTCACTTTTTCATGGCTAGAGAGGTATTTGGGATGTAAAATTTCCCTTTCTTCCTCTCTCTGTGTATGTGTATGTTGTATACATGTGAGTATGCCTGGTTTCAAAGGCATACTTTGTTTTCTATCATTCATTGTGGGAAAATGGAGTGTGCTCTACACACTGTTGGCTGCCTCTCCAGCATCTGCTCTCCTCCCCACTTCCCAGCAGTCCCTGATTTCCATTTGGGGATCTGGGGTTCCAGGGATGTTGACTCCACGCCCAGCTCTGTGTCTTGTCACTACTCTTCAGAAAAGCCTCTAATTGCTGCCTTTTATTCAGAGAAAAAAGCCAAAATCTTCCCACTGGGCTTCAAGACTTGACACAGTCTGGCAGTGTTACCCCAGCTTCATCTTCTATAGCTTCCTCATCCCCCTCTCTGCTCCTTTACACTGGCCCCTTGCCCTTCCTTAAATATGCCAGGCATGCTCCCACCACTAGGCCTCTTTAATACTGATCAGTTAGGGAACATCTCACTGAATAAAACAAAAGAAAACCTTGACTGAATTGAACAGTTTTCGCCAAATCCCTCACTTTTACACATAGAAAAAAAAATCCCAATAAAATCAGATTAGTTTTAAGCATCCAGTGTTAAATGTTTCAAGAGGAGTTTGCACCAACGTTCTGCCCTGGTAAGAATTTTAGAGGATGTGTATGAAGTCTTCTTGTGTTCATAAAGAACAATGTGCAATTCAGTTGGGGAGAGAAGGGTTTCTTGAAAGCACTTGAGAGAGTTATTTACAGGGCGGGGTTTCGGTCTTGCTGCATTTACACAGAATTGGCTTTTCTGCTGATATTCCTATAAAGAAACTTAAAAATAAAAACATCTGGAAAGTGTGCCAGTTGATGCTTGCTTCACCAGTGTAGTTTTCTGGCTTGCCTTAAGTAATTTTAATAAATTATGTAAACTCTACCAGAGTCTTAAAAGATTTCGTGTTCTATAATTTTGCCTTCTTTACTGCTACAAGAGTTGGAAATGAGCCCATGAATTTAATGAAATACTTAAAATAATACTCCAGGAGACTTAAATCTTGATAATTATGCAAGGAGTTGTACTTCAAGTATATTATGTGTTTCTAAAATGACGAATTTTGCCTAGAATTCTGGTTGTTGCATTTTAAAAGAACTATGGTTACCAGGATCAAATTTAGTTTTCAAATTACAGATGATCCAAAATGAAATTCATGCAACTAACAGTAGGGAGGGATGGTGCTACCACTCTCTTGAGTTTGCCTTATAATGACTTGGTTTAATTTCCTGTTTTAAAGAAAGGACTTGAATGGAATTTCTTCTTAAGGGATTGTTTGATTTAAACCTGATCCTCTCAAATGCTTTCTTAAATCCCTCCTTTGAGGATTTGGACTCTAGACTCACCTGAAGGTATCATTTCAGTTCTTGGATGAGAGACACGCTCTTCGTCATTCCAAAGCAATCCGAGAAAGTCCTTCTCTGTCACAAATGGCACCAACAAGTATACAAAGCCTACTTTGTTTTGTGGGAAATGAAAACGTATTTTTAACAGTGCATCCTTGGACTGAAATAGGAAAAGCCTCCACCTGGACATTAATGCAAGCCAGAATTATTAACGTTCATAACAATGGTCACCATTGCCATTTATGCACTTGGTATTCAATGTATCTGGGTCTTGTTTCATTTAAAGACACCATATCTGCACTTGCTAGCAACTCTGATCTTGACTTTTTGCTGTTAAACTCAGCTAGGAAAATTAGTACTCAAACCAGAGTGTCTGAGGTCAAGGTCTTCATATTTCTTTTTCCCTTGCCAGTTAGTGGAGCAAAAGACCTTTTTATTTTGAGATAATTGTAGATTCCATCCACCCAAGCTCTTTCCACTTTCTAGTGGAAAGATAATTAATTCAATGATAACAATGAAGAGTCAGTGTCCATGTAAATTCTTTTGGGATTATGTATATATCGGCTTTAGCAACACAGGTGAGGATGACTCATTTTAAACCACAACACAAAAGATATGTGCAAGTTGAGTTATTGGGAAGTTATAGGCTAGACATATTGCTCATACAAATAGGAATTTCTACATATTGTCAGCTTAAGCAAACAATCCTAACAAAACTCAATTAATCAGTGTGAGGCTAAACCAAGAGTAATTTAAGGTAAAACAAATAAATAAACAGCACCAGGAGAAATTGAAAATTAAAGTCAAGTAGGATAGCACAATACAATGTATTCTACTCCCATGGCTCAGTGATTCCAATAATCAGATGGTGCTTACATGCACAGTGAGAACATCACAGCTCTGTGAAAGCCTGCTTGGCAGGCAGCTTTCTTAGTAGAATTCTGAATTAAAAGCCATAGTAATCTACTAATTAATGTATATCAAGTTTTAGAAACTCTGAATAACTTACTTATCAGGTTACTATCAAATAGCTGTTAATCACACAAAAATCAAAGACCATGGAATTACAAACCATTCACCCAGAAGTCCCCCCCGCCCAAAAAAACCCCCATATATTTAAAAAAATTAACTTTTTATTTTAAGATAATTGTGGATTCACATGCATTTGTAAGAGATAGTACAGAGATCCAGTGTACCCTTTACCCAGATCCCCGCAATGGTAAGATCTTGTAAAACTGTAGTACAGTATCACAACCACACTACTGACACAGATACAACCAAGATATAGAACATTTCCATCAACACAAGGATCTCCAATGTTGTTTTTTTTATAGCCATGTCCATTTCTTTCCAGCCCCACTTTCTCCTTAACCCCAGGAAACTAGTAGTCTGGTCTTTATTTCTATAATTTTCTCATCTCAAAAAGTTAAATCAATGAAATGATACAGTTTCTAATCTTTTGGGAAACTTCCAAATTGTTTTCCAGAATGACTATCATTTGACATTTTCTCCAGAAATGCATGAGTGATTCAGTTTCTTTACATCCTCTCCAGCATTTAATGTGTTTTCTATTTTTAATTTTAGCCATTCTGATTGGTGTGTTGTGATATCTTATTGTGGTTTTAATTTGTATTTCCTTAATGGTTAATGAAGTTGAACACCTTTTCATAAGTTTACTTGTCATTGATATATTCTCTTCATGGAAATGTGTTTTGCCCATTTCTTAATCAGCTTTTTTTTTTTTTCTTGCAGTTGAATTTAGGAATTCCTTTATAGTTTAGATATGAGCCATTTGTTAGATGTGTTTTGCAAATATTTTTTCTCAGTCTGTTGCTGTCTTTTCATCTTTTTACAGGTATTTTACAGAGCAAAAGTTTTTAATTTAGATGAAGTTCAACTTATCATTTTTCCCCTTTATGGATTACATTTTTGGTGTCAAGTCTAAAATTTTTTTGCTTAGTCCTAGATCCCAAAACTTTTCTTCTATTTTTATATTGTTTTATAGTTTTACATTTAATTCTGTGACCCATTTTGAGTTTGTTTTTGTAAAAGATATGAGGTTTAGTTTGAGGTTCAGTTTTTTTGTGGATGTTCTCTTTCTACATCGCTTGTTGAAAAGGCTATTTTTCCCCTATTAAATTATTTTTACACCTTCGTCAAAATCAGTTGGACATTTTGTGTGAATCTATGTTTGGGTTTTATAATCAGTTCCATCGATCTATATTTCTATTCCTCTAGACAAGTACCACACAGTCTTTTTTTTTAAGTTTATTGGGGTAACATTGGTTAATACAATCATGTAATTTTCAGGTGTACATTATAATTTGACATCTATATATTCTATTGTGCATTTACAACCCAAAGTCCAGTTTCCTTCAGCTACCATATACTTGATCCACTTTATCCACTTTACCTTCCTTCTATCCCCCTATATTTGACCCCCTTTACCCTGTCTACCTCCCCCATTACTCCCCCATCCCCTATCCCCTGATAACCACTAGTCCATTGTCCATGACCATGAGTCTCTGTTTGTCTTGTTCATTTGTTGCTTTTAGGTTTATAGCCCACATATAAGTGATATCATGTGATTTTCAACTTTTTCTGTCTGGCTTATTTCACTTAGCATGATTATCTCAAGGCCCATCCAGGTTGTTGCAAATGGCAGTATTTCATCTCTTCTTATGGCTGAATAATATTCTATTGTCTATATGTACCACAGCTTCCTTAGCCAATCATCTATTGTAGGACACTTCAGTTGCTTCCATGTCCTGGCCACTGTGAATAATGCTGCTATGAACTTCGGTGTGCAAATATCTTTTTGGATATGGGTTTTCAAGTCTTTGCGGTATAAATACCCAGTAGAGGGATTGCTGGATCATATGGTAGGTCAATTCTTAGTTTTTTTAGGAACCTCCATACTGTTTTCCATAGTGGCTGTGACAATTTGCAGTTCCACCAGTAGTGTATGAGGGTTCCTTTTTCTCTGCATCCTCTCCAACATTTGTTATTACTTGTCCTGTTGATTATAGCTATTCTAACAGGTGACCACACAGTCTTGATTACTGCAGCTATAAAATGCTTTGAAACTGGATAGACTGATTCCTTCTACCTGGACTTTTTCAAAATTATTTTAGCTATTCTAGTTCCTTTGCCTTTCAATATAAATTTTAGAATAATCTTTTATATATCTGTAAAAAATGTGCTGGGATTTTGATAAAAATTTCATTAAACCTGTATAAAATTTAGGAAAAATTAACAATTTTACTGTGTTGTCTTCCAATCCATGAACACAATATATCTCTCTATTTATTCAGATCTTCTTTGATTTTTTTCATAAGCATTGTGTACTTGTCAGAATATAAGTCCTGTACATATTTTATACAATATTTTTATTTCTTGAGTGATTTTTAATGGTGTTATATTTTTAACTTCAGTGTCCACATGTTCATTGTTAGTATATACAAATAAAATTAATTTTTAAATATTTAAATTTTTTATCACATGAACTTGCTAACTCACTTATTACATTTTTGTTTTTTGTGTTTTTCATTTCTCTATTTTCTTTTCCGCACCTTTTATGGGTTACTCTTAACATTTTTTAGAATTTCAGTTTTTATTTTAAACTGTTGCTCAAGGTATTACATTATATATACTTAAGTTCTCAGTCCACTGTGTCATCTTTACACCAATTTTAATGAAGTGCAGAAACCTTATCTCCCTTTATGTCCTATTAGCCTTCCCTACTTATAATTGTCTTAAAGTAGCTCCTCTCCATACACTTAGAACAACAGCTGGTACTATAATAACTTTTTGCTTCCATCATTACAGATAATTTAGGAACTCAAAAAGGGAAGGAAAGTCTATTGTATATGCCTATATTTTTGCTTAAAGTCTTTCTCTTTCCTGATGTTCTGAGTTTATTATTTTCTTTCAATTTAGAGAACTTTCCTTAGCCCTTATTTTAGTGACAAATTCTCTTTATTTTCCTAAGAGATTGTCTTGATGTCCCCTTTATTGCTGAATGGATATATGATTCTGAGTAGACAGCTCTTTTCTTGAAGTACTTGGAAAATGTCATTCTATTTCCTTCTTGCCACCACAGTTTCTAATGAGAAATATTCTGTAATTCAAATTGTTTTTCCCCCATAGGTGTCATTTCTCCCTTTCTGATTTTACAATTGTTTCTTTATGTTTAGTTTTCAGACATTTAGTTTTTGACTATGATGTATCTTGTAGATTTTGGGGAAGGTTTATCTTGTTTGGAGATCGCTTAGGTTCATGAGTCTGTAGGTTTATTGTTTTGCCAATTTGGGAAGTTTTCAGTCATTAATTCTTTGAGTACTTTTTAGCTCTGTCCTTTTTCTCCTCTCTTTCTAGGACTTTGATGACATAAGTATTGAAATCCTACAGCTTTCTGAGGCTCTGTTCCAGTCTCTCTCTTATTTAAATTGAATAATTTCTATTATTCTTTCTTCCAGTTCACTGATTCTTTCCTCTGTGCCTTCCATTCTGCTGATCTTTAGTTCCACTGAGCTTAAAAATTTTGAGTATTTTATTTATTAGTTCTAAAATTTTCATTTAAATATTTTTTATATCTTGTATTTATTTGCTGATATTTACTATTTTTTAAATTTGCTTTAATTTTTTTGTGATTACTCATTGAATTTTTTTTTTGTATCTTATACTTATCTCATACAGATTTAGCAGTCATCTTTACAGGTCAGGAAACAGATTTACCTCATAATTTGTAATGATTTCATGATGCTTCATTATGGATACCGTATAGTTTATTTAGCCACTCTCCTACTGATGAACATTTACGTTATTTCCAGTTTAATTATTCACCTATATTTTATTCTGGTTATTTTAATTTTTATATTTTATTTTTTAGTGTACCAGGACTTAATTTTGACATTCAGCCTAATTATTCTACCTTTATTATTTCAGAAATGATTGTGATAATATATGTAAACAGTGTCTGGTATATAATAACTATTATTGTCACTATTGTGTTATCCTGATGACGATGATGATGATGATGATGATGTTGGTAATGATGGTGGTGATGATGGCTTTCACTATCTTAAAGATATATATTTTTATATATAAAATTGTTCCTTAATTTAAAAAGTATGTTTGTTTCCAAAAAGATTCTGTTTAGATTTACATCTTGAAACCAAAAGTCATTATCCTCTTTTTTTTATAAACCTAACATTATGGTTATGAGTATTTTTCAATGTTATTAGGATTTATGAGGATTCTTTTCTTTGTCTTCTATTTCTTTTTTAGTCTTTATGTTTCTTAATATTTTAATTACAGTTGATATTCAATATCATATTAGTTTCAGCTGTATAGCATAGTGTTCAAGCATTTATATAACTTATGGATTGATTTCTCGATAACTCTAGTACCCTCCTGGCACCATACCTAGTTATTACAATATTATTGACTGTATTCCCTATGCTCTATTTTATATCCCCATGACTATTTTGTAACTACCAGTTTGTACTGCTTAATCCCTTCGCAATTTTCACCCAGCCCCCCAACTCCCTTCCCACCTGGCAATCATCAGTTTGTTCTCCGTATTTATGAGTTTGTTTCTATGTTGTTTGTTCATGTATGTCATTGAAGTATTTTTATGATGGCTATTTTAAACTCTTTATCAGATAATTCTAACAATACCGCCATCTCGGTGTTAACGTATATTGATTGTCTTTTTCCATTATTTGAGATTGCCCTGGTTCTTAGTAAGATAACTGGTTTAAATTTAAAAATGGATAATTTAGTATACTATTATGAAATTCTGGATCTTATTTAAATCTTCTGTTTTAGCTGGCTTCCTCTGAAACTCTAGCACCTCTCCTCCTGCTGCAAAATCTTTGAATTTCATTCGTGTTGTTATATATATATCAGTAGTTCATTTTTTTAAATTGCTGAGTAATATTCCATTATATATATGTACCACAGTTTGTTTATCCAACCACTGTTGAAGGACATCAAGATTTTAAGTCTTCACTGATTATGAGTAGAGCTACTATAAACATCGCTATTTTGTAATTTTCAACATACAGATCTTATTTATGTTTTATTATATAATATCTGTATTTAAAGCTATTGTAAATGGTACTGTTTTGCAAAAAAGTTTTTAGCTTACAATTTTGCATTGCCAGTATATAGTTTGATTTTCTTATGTTCTTATACTCTCCTTCTTCAAATCACTTGTTATTACAGAAATGTTTGTGTAGATTCCTTGAAATTTTCTACATTGATAATCATGGCGTAAACTGTAAATATGGGCAGTTTTATGTTTTCCTTTCCAATGAGTATGCCTTTTTCATTTTGTTGTCTCACTGCACTGATAAGACTTTCAGTATGACATTGAACAAGTGTGGTAAGAGTAGACATTTTGCTTTGTTTCTGATTTTAGAGGAAACGTTCAATCTTTCACCATTAAGTATAAAGTTGATAACAGGTTTTCTGTAGATGCCTTTGTAAGTTTGAGAAAGTTCCTTTTTATTCCTAATTTTCAGATTGTTTTTATAAAGTTGAAAATTTTATATCAATCAGAATGATTATGTAGGGTTTCTTCTTTAGACTGCTAATATGGTAGACTGTAGTGATTGATTGATCCTCAAATATTAAACCGGTGTTATATTCCTGGGATAAACTCCATTTGGTCATGACATGTTAGATTTGATTTGCTAATGTTTTGTTGAGAATTTTTGCATTTATATTTTTGATATTAGTCTATAATTTTTGGTTATTAGAGTTGTTTGGTTTTGATATCAGGTTAATGTTGGTCTGATTAAATAAGCGAGAAAGTATTCTCTTTTCTTCTATATTCTGAAAAAGATTGTGTAGAATTGGTTTTATATCTTCTTCAAATATTTGGTAGGATTTGCCAGTCAAACCATATGGGCCTAGAGAATTTTTTTTGCAAACTGTTTTAACTACAAATTCAATTTCTTCAATAGTTTTAGAACTCTCCACATTATGCATTTTATCTTGGGTGAGTTTAGTAGTTGTGATTTTCAAGGAAATGGACTATTTCTTCTAAGTTGTTGAATTTAAATGTGTAGAGTTTTTTTTTTTGTAGCATTCCCTTATTATCCTTTCAGTATTTGTGAAATCTGTAATGATATCACCTCTCTCATTAGTGATATTGCTAATTTGTTCACCTCATTTATTTTCTTTGTCAGTCTTGCTACAGAATTATTATTTTTATTGCTCTTTTGAAAAAATGGTTTTTAGTGTTAATTGATTTTTCTCTATCGTTCTTTCATTTTCAATTACATTTATTTCTGCTCTTACCTTTATTATTTCTTTTCTTTTTCTTAGGATTTGTATTGCCTTCCTTTTTGAGTTTCTTGTGGTGGAAATGTAGATAATTGATTTGAAAACTTTCTTCTTTCTTAAGTATTTAATGCTACTAATTTCCCTCTAATAACTGTTTTAACTGCATCCCACGACATCTTTTCATGATTTATTTTGCTTTTCTTTCAGTTTGAAATATTCCCTAATACCCCTTGAGACTTCTTTTGAGCTACCAATTACTTAGAAATAGGTTGTTTAATTTTTTAAATGTTTGAAGAGTTTTTCTGTTTTCTTTTATTGATTTCTTATTCAATTTCATCATTGTCTGAGAACGTAGTTTACATTTCAGTTTTTTAAATGTTAAGGTTTGATTTATGACTACAAGTCAGAGTTTGGGACTATGGCCATGGTTTATCTGTTAGTTCAATTCTCACAGTCTTTGGTTTGCTGATTAGATTCAGATTCTTACATACATAGATCAGGGTGAGCCCATGTGTTTATAAATAACTTCGTGGAGTTGCTTTCTCAAGTCCCTTTTTTCACATTCTCCCTGGTCTGTTTCAGTTCCCCTGGGCTTTTCATTTGGCTCTCTGGCTTGATAGCTAGGGTTTTAGTTATCCTTTCTTATCCATATCTGTGACTTCGCCCATGTCGGGGCCCAAGCAGCAAGATGATAAAAAAAGAATAAAATAAAATAGAGGGGCTACCTTATTCACTAGGGATCTCTTCTTCACCTATCAGAAACCATCATTCCCTTAGAGTTTTGGTTTAGGATAGCTCCACCTGAAGTTTCTGTCACTGCCACCATGGGATTGTTTTGGGGACAAGGTGGGAGAGAATCAAGAGAAAGGGGAAAAAAGGAGTTTCTTTTCCCTTCATCTCTGGTCAGAACTAGAAGATTTCTCCTGGAACATCATCTGCAAGCCAGTGCTCTCTATGGGGTTTTTATGCTTCATTGTGTATAAGGCAGCGGATGTTGGAAGGGAAAAATGATAAATTGATAAACATTTTGGTAGTGCTCCAAATTCTATTCTTCCCCAATCTACCTGCTACTAATTAGTTGTTAAAGTCTTTAAATAACTGCTCTACACATTCTGTCCAGATATTGTTCAATGGGAGATACAGGGTGGAGTGTGCTTATTCCATCTTACCTGGAATAAGAACCTTAAAACACACATTTTTAAAAACTCATTTAACACCTATCATAAAAATTCATATTACCATACTTTGAGAATCAAAAGCAATGTAACTCAATTTCCCATTTTTTCTTAGAAAAAAATAATTACGTGTTTATTAGTTATTTAGTTATGACACAGTTACCATTAATGAAAAACTTGTTACTTAATGTCTTATATTCTCTAAATATCTTTAAAAAACTGTATACCTGGATGATGTTACTTAGCTCTTGGTTTAAATGTACTCAAGACAGTGATTAAAAACAGACTTTGGTTTTTATCCAAAGTTGAGAAAAGAAAAAGTAATCTAAAATTTGCTTTGTTATCTTTTGCAACTGTACTTTGGAAGACATTGTCCATTTTGTTCAACGTTGTTTAAATAAAACATTCCTCTTTGAATTTCATGTGAAGAAAAGTTTCATCACTTCTTACAAACTCACATGGTTCTTCTATGACTTAGGATTCCTTTTTGTTCTAACTTTTAGGAATATCAGAGCCTCGTATATTCTTTCTTCAGTTACCCTGGCTCTCTTTAGCTAGGTTTCCTGGAACAGCTTTTCCTCTATCATGTTACATAAGTCTTATTATTTCACATTGATTTTATTAATAGAGACTAAGTCATATATGAATAAGATGCAATGGTAGGATTATTAGTTTACTCTCTTCTTTTTCTTTGACATTTATTTTGTGCTTTAAAAAATGTAGTGTTAAACTGAGATGATAAGTTCATAGAATTTTATAACATAGTGATATCTATTTTCTATATCCTTGAAATTCTCCATAATAAAAAAATAAAAGCTAAAAAGTACAGAATATGAATTATTTTAAAGTTCACACAGAATGTTCATCAAGATAAATTATATTTAGGAACAAAAACAAATAAAAAAATTAAAAATACTGAAATTATACAGAACATTCTCTGATTGTAACTGAATTAAAAAGTAGAAATCAAATGAAAGATGACTGATAAAGGTTGAAGATATGCATACACATGTTTGGGATCCAGCAATATAACAAATAATGATCAAATTGAGTTTATTCCAGAAATGTAAGATTTGCTTAACGTTAGAAAATCAGTGACTATAAAGTAGAAAAGTCATATACTTATCAAAAAATTTTTGATAAAAAGAATTGAAAGTTATCCTTAAATTATTAATACATATTTGTAAAAAGGTAAATGAAACTTAATACTGAAAAGCAAAATGTTGAAAGCATTTGTTTTATAACCCACATCAAGTATGAGTGTCTTCTTTCACCTCATCCATCCAACATTGCATTGGAATTTCTAGACAGCCAAATCAAACAAACATAAAAACAGTGTAAAATTAGAAAGGACTCAACAGAACTATTATTCTTGATAATATGACTATGTATGTTAAAAATCCAAATAAATCTGCAGTTAAATTACCAAAATTGAAAAAAGATTTTAATATGGCTGTTAAAAATAAACATTATCATAAATTCATTAAGGCATTTAAATTTTTTTTATTTTTCAATTATTGTAGATATTCAATATTATTTTATATTAGTTTCAGGTGTATAGCATAGTGGTTAGACATTTATATAATTTGTAGTTATTCCCCTGATTTGTCTAGTACCCACCTGGCACCACACATAATTATTAAAATA